>JAFMSR010000009.1:6493024-6894540 GCA_022818135.1 Saxidomus purpurata
AAAATTGACCCCGCCTGGGGGTCACTTAGTTTTACATAGGCTTATTAAGGAAAAACTTTAAAAATCTTCTTCTCTGAAACCACAAGACCTGATTAAATATTTGGCGTGTAGAAATGCCTAGTGGACCTCTACTAAGATTGTTCAAATTATGACCCCAGGTCAAAATTGACCTCTCCAGAGGGTCACTTGATTTTACATAAGCTTATACAGGAAAAACTTTAAAAATCTTCTTCTCTGAAACCACAGGGCCTAGAGCTTAGATATTTAGCATGTAGCATTGCCTAGTACTTGTCTGACTTCAAAGTTTGTTCAAATCATACCCCGGGGTTCAATATTGACCCCGCCGAGGGGGTCACTTGTTTTACAAAGACGTATTTGGTATGTAACATTGTCCTGTGGGCTGACCTACTTTGTTCAAATCATGCCTCTTGGGTCAAAATTGACCACACCCATTAGGCAAGTGTACTTGTATTCAGATGAGCGATAAAGGGCCGTCATGGCCCTCTTGTTTGATGGTTTATGTGACAGCAATTATTGTATACGTTTTTCATATGAAAAATTAAAAATACAATACTTATCCAGTCTGTCCTGTTACAATTTTCACTGGCCAAGCTGAAAATTTAGTGGCCAGCAGACCCTTGACCGCTAATTTCGAAGACTGCTTGTTTGTCAAACAAGAACCCTGACATATACATTGTTCTGTCTACACAGTAGACACAACTTTAGTCTACGCCACTCCAACACAAATTGAACTTTTCCACTAGTACTCTCAGTGACCAATTTGATGAAAACTGTGATGGAACTGCTGTGACTGTACTGTACTGTCAATATCAAGATATTCATGCAACAGTTTAATAGAAAAGAGATTGGAGGTCGAAGAGCAGTTATTTCAGGAGCCTACACAAAATCCCTGTTAAAATGAACACCACGCAAATTTCACTTAAACCCATATATTATATGGTTGCTAGCTTTTTGCTAAAAGAAACATATATTTTGAATTTTTCATGCAATACTAAAAAAATAATATGATAAGTTATAGTGTGGTAATGCATTTATAATGTATACAATATGTGTCCTTGATAATCTGTTTCTTGTGGTAAGACATTCTTTAAAAGTTAAAACAGTAAAACTGAATCTTACGTTAATAATAATAAAACGTTAATGTGTTTGCAGACTGTTGCCCAGGTGTGTTTTGTAAGATTGCCTTCACTACAGCTGTGAACAATGTCGGACATCTTGTTCATGTTGTTCAAACACATGGAAAGGACAAGCTTTCGCAGAGCGATATACAGGTACTAGATGTGTGGCTTAAGAAGAATGAACGGGTAGAGTACACAAAGACTGAAAGAGAAGAAAGCACAAACTTGGAAAACCCGTTTTGGTATTAATGTACAAACAACATACATTGTACCATGGAGCAAGGCAAAAACAATGAGCAAATAGAAGCAGTTCAAAATATTGCAGAAAGTGAGAGTGCTATTACTTGTAATCGGAAGTTAACTGAGGAACCGACTAATGGAGTAAGAACATTTAGATGTGATGATTGTGATTATTCCTGTAATCAGAGCAGTGTTCTTCAGACACATATGAGAATACATATAGAAGAGAAATGCTTTCAATGCGATATTTGTGGTTATTTATGGATTTCGAACAGTGATCTGAAAAGACATATGAGAATTCATACAGGAGATAAGTGCTTTAAATGTGATGCTTGTGATTATGCAAGTACTGATAGCAGTACTCTGAAGAGACATATGAGAATACATACTGGAAAGAAATGCTTTAAATGTGATTTTTGTGATTATGCATGTAATGACAGACGTGTTCTGAAGAGACATATGAGAATTCACCCAGGAGAAAAATGCTTTAAATGCAATGATTGTGATTATGCATGTAATCAAAGCAGTGATCTGAAGAAACATATGAGAAACCATGCAGGAGAAAAATGCCTTAAATGTTATGTTTGTGATTATGCATGTAATGACGAAGGTAATCTGAAGAGACATATGAGAATTCATCCAGGAGAGAAATGCTTTAAATGTGATTTTTGTGATTATGCATGTAATCAGAGCAAGGATCTGAAGACACATATGAGAATACATACAGGAGAGAAACCTTTTAAATGTGATTTTTGTGATTATGCATGTAATGGGAGCAGTACTCTGAAGAGACATATGAGAATTCATACAGGAGATAAATGCTTTAAATGTGATGCTTGTGATTATGCAAGTACTGATAACGGTACTCTGAAGAGACATATGAGAATACATACAGGAGAAAAATGTTTTAAATGTGATGTTTGTGATTATGCATGTAATGACAGAGGTAATCTGAAGAAACATATAAGAATTCATACAGGAGAGAAATGCTTTAAATGTGATGTTTGTGATTATGCATGTAATCGAAAAAGTGCTGTAAAGACACATATGAGAATTCATACAGGAGAGAAATGCTTTAAATGTGGTGTTTGTGATTATGCATGTAATCGAAGCAGTGCTCTCAAGACACATATGAGAATTCATACAGGAGAGAAATGCTTTAAGTGTGATGATTGTGATTATGCATGTAATCGAAGCAATGCTCTCAAGACACATATGAGAATTCATACAGGAGAGAAATGCTTTAAGTGTGATGATTGTGATTATGCATGTAATAAGAGCAGTGCTCTCAAGACACATATGAGAATTCATACAGGAGAGAAATGCTTTAAATGTGGTGTTTGTGATTATGCATGTAATGACAGTAGTAATTTGAAGAAACATATGAGAATTCATACAGGATAGAAATGCTTTAAATGTGATTTTTAGCTCGTCTGATTTGATAAAAAATGACGAGCTATTGTCGTCACTTGATTGTCGTCATTGTTGTCGTCGGCCTTGGTTAAGTTTTGCGTTTAGGTCAATTACATGGAAACTATCAAAGCTATCACTTTGAAACTTGGGAAACTTATTTATCTTTTACCCTTCTTCACATTGTATCCTAAAGATGCTGAGTATCACCTGCTTGGGTAAAAAACACGAATTTTAATGGATTTTGGTTGATTTTGAGAATTGGACATAGCTTCTTCATTTTTTGTTAGATTGATTTCAAATTTTTTACAAACAATAAATGGATAATGCACTTCAACATATCAAACAGGTTTTTGAGTCACACATTTGAAAGGTGAGGTGGATATTTTAGTATTTTTTGAATTTGTCATTTTTAGCTAGTCTGATTTTTATCTCATCTGGCTTCGCCAGGGTGAGCTTTTCTGATAGATGATTGTCCGTCCTCCATTGTCCGTCGGTCGTCGTCCTCGTCCGTCAATATTTTGATTCAAATTACATCTGCTCTGAAACCACTAGGCCAATGTTGATGAAACTATACAGGGATGTTTCTTGCATGAAGCTCTACCAAAATTGTTCAAAGAATTTCATTCCATGCAGAACTTGGTTGCTATGGAAACAAATAGGAAAAACATTAAAAATCTTCTTCTTTGAAACCACAAGGCCTAGAGCTTAGATATTTGGCATGTAGCATTGTCTAGTGGACCTCTACCAAGATTGTTAAAATCATGCCACTGGGATCAAAATTGACCTTGACCGGGGGTCACTTAGTTTTACATAAGCTTATATAGGAAAAACTTTAAAAATCTTCTCTGAAACCACAAGGCCTAGAGCTTAGATATTTGGCATGTAGCATTGCCTAGTAGACCTCTTCAAAGTTTGTTCAAATTACGCCCCTGGGGTTAAAATTGGCCTTTCCCAGGGGGGGGGGGTCATTTGTTTTACAAAGATGTATATATATAGAAAACCTATTTGGTATATAACATTGTCTAGTGATCTTCCACCAGGCAAGTGGACTTGTACCAAGGTGAGCGATATAGGGCCATCTTGGCCTTCTTGTTTAAGTTTTGTGCTTGGGTCACTTACATGCAAACTATTAAAGCTGTCACTTTCAAACTTGGAATACCTGTTCACTATCAAATGTAAGTAGTATAAAGGAAGAATTTTACAAGTTACATAACCCTGTCATGTATTTTGGCTGGATTATTGCCCCTTCTTAACTTAGAAAGTTTCACACACACAATATTTTGTAACAATGCAACCAAACTTGGTGTATAAGAAGTATTTATGAATATCTTTAATTGGATTATATTTTAGGGCTCTTGGGGTCAAGGTCACTGTTATTAAAAATAGGAAAACTGTATTATATTCAATATCTTTAGTTACAGTTGATATAATGTAACCAACTTTTGTTTGTAGTAAGTATTTAAGAAGACAGGGTTGGGTTTTGGGGCTGCTTGGGTCATTGTCAAGGTCACTTACTAAAAATAGAAAAAGCAGTAATATGTTCAATATTTTTAGTCACAATGAACATAATGTAACTAAATTATTAAGTGTGTAATACATATGATTAAAGACTTTTAAATTAATTGGGATTGTGTTTGGGGTCAAAGTCCAGGTTAAAAAAAAAAAAAATAGAAAAATGGGAAAAAACAATATCTTTAGTTGAGTTGAATTATTGTGACCAAACTTAGTGTTTAGTTATTATTATGAAAACCTTTTGTGGGATTGTGTTCAGGGGTCAAGGTCAAGGACACTGTTACTTAAAAAATGGTGATAAATATACTTAAAAGGATAAAATCAGACGAGCGTCCGGCACCCGCAGGCGGTGCTCTTGTTATGTCTTCAGACAGTACACTTGATATGATACTAAAACGTGCAAGAAACCATAAAATTTTCGTGATCTAATATGTTATGAAATTTCAGTGTGTGAAGAAAAAGCTGTAATGTCCGTCCCCTAGTTGTAAATTCTTGTATGGACTATATAAGTGCAAATTTCTGTCCTAGTATTGTTTCACATGATGTTAATACTAACATTTCCAAAAATGATGGAAATATATCCATTACTTTTTAGCTCACCTAAGCATATGCTCAGGGTGGGGTCACACGATAAACCGAAATACCCGCAAAAACAAGGAATGTATTTTTCGAAAATATGTCATGAAAGATAAAATATACAGTCAGTGTTTTTTTTGGGGCCTTTTTGGGGCCGAAATTCGGCCCCATTCCCCTCCAAAATTAATATCTATTTTTCCCCATTTTTGACAAAAAATTCCCCTAAAACTGTTGAAAAAATCTTTGAGGAGTTGGCCAAACTTGTTATAAAAACATAAGATTTCATAAATTAAAGCACCAGAATAATTTCTTGCAACTATCTTGACACGTTACATGAGAAATAGTCGGGCGAAAATCGCCGATTTTTCGTTTGTCACCTATTTTCGCGACCCCGATTTTTGTTATTTTTTCAACGAAAACAGTGTTCCAAAGATGAATAAAGATACTAATACAATGTTTTCAATTGAAAATAGAAGTATAACTTATTATTCATGTGTGTTTTAACACCTATGCTGCTAAGTTATGTTCCTGACACCAGATTTTTATATAAAATTTTGTTATGTTAAATTCTTATGTCCTCTCTTTATATTTGGCAAAAGAATAATGCCATTTACATACTTGATAGTTTTGGTTCTCTATAATATAACATTTTTAAACAGTATTTTTTATACATTTTCTAAAAATTTCCCCTTTTCTGGCAAAATGACGTAAAAATTCCCCTCCTGACGGGCCCCGCCACCTTTCCCCTCAGACTGAAAAAAAACACTGACAGTCTTTACTTGGTGCTTTTTCTTGTTCATGTTTTAATTAAATCGCACGTTTGTACTTTGACTTTCAAACTTACTTACGTCATTCTATAATCTTTTCTCGCTTGCTCATTGAAATACGAAGATACATGTTTATATTTTTGAAATCAAATAAAGGGCTGCTTCTAGCATTCATATGTAATTAAAAGTGAGTACAAACCAGTATAATGTTCATGGGCTCTGTTGAAAGTCAGGTGCACTCGTACACGAGAGTTTTAAATACATGTATTAAATGTAGTGATCTTCAAACACAGTTCTGGTTTGCAAGGCATGTATGTCTGTTTTCCTCATAAGTTGAAAAGAACGAGAACAGCAAATTATTTAATATTTATCAATTTTGAACGTGCTTGCTATTAGACCTGCACTGCGGCATAACATGGCTTTCTCGTATTTGGCAGGAATATTTTGTGCGGGAACTCGAAAGATGCCGACAATCAAATGTTCTGACACAACAATGTTATATGTATATGCCATAGTAATTACGTCAGTGCAAGCTGAGTGTTCGTTGCTGCATAACTTTTCATTTACCGCGCAGCAAAATTTAGAATAAATTGCTTTGTTTTAAAGATAAAGTTGATTCTGTATGTTCATGAGACAAACAGACTGGGAATATTTTAAAATTAAGATAAGTCGCAACAACAAGTTAACCGCGTGTTTTAATCATTAGCTCGACTTACATATAGACCTACTATACATGTACCTCAAACAGGTTTTGAAAACTGAATTACGAGGAGTCAAGTTAATCAAAGGTGATGACAGATAATTAACGTGGCAGTCTGATATGATGTCATGCCCCAACCTTTTGTTCAACATGCTGATTAGCAATAAACAAGACTGGTGATTGGAATAACCAAACGATAAACATGCTTAGTACATTTAAAAACGCAACATTTTTATGCCCCCGAAGGGAGGCATATTAAAATCGCACCGTCCGTCTGTCCGTCCGTCTGTGCGTCCCCACTTACAATTCGTGTCCGGACTGTAACTCTGTCATGCATTGAAGGATTTTAAAATAACTTGGCACACATGTCTAGCACATCAAGACGACGTGTCGCGTGCAATACCCACATACCTACCTCAAAGGTCAAGGTCACACTTGGAGTATTAAGGTTATGGAATCCTCTACATGTATATATGCACACATTCGTGTCCGGACTGTAACTTTGTCATGCATTGAAGGATTTTAAAATAACTTGGCACAAATGTCTAGCACATCAAGACGACGTGTCGCGTACAAGACCCACGTCCCTAGCTCAAAGGTCAAGGTCATACTTAGAGTTTGAAGGTAATGGATTCCTCTATATATGCATATATGCACACATTCGTGTCCGGACTGTAACTTTGTCATGCATTGAAGGATTGTAAAATAATTGGCACAAATGTCTAGCACATCAAGACGACGTGTCGCATACAAGACCCACGTCCCTAGCTCAAAGGTCAAGGTCAAACTTAGAGTTTGAAGGTAATGGATTTGCATATATGCACACATTCGTGTCCGGACTGTAACTTTGTCATGCATTGAAGGATTTTAAAATAACTTGGAACAAATGTCAAGCACATCAAGACGACGTGTCGCATGCAAGACCCACGTCCCTAGCTCAAAGGTCAAGGTCACACTTGGAGTTTGAAGGTAATGGAATCCTCTATATATGCATATATGCACACATTCGTGTCCGGACTGTAACTTTGTCATGCATTGAAGGATTTTAAAATAATTTGGCACAAATGTCAAGCACATCAAGATGACGTGTCGCGTGCAAGACCCACATCCCTACCACAAAGGTCAAGGTCACACTTGGAGTTTATAGGTAATGGAATCCTGTATATATGCATACATTTGTGTCCGGACTATAACTTTATCATGCTTTGAAGGATTTTAAAATAACTTGGCACAAATGTCTAGCACATCAAGCGGATGTGTCGCGTGCAAGACCCAAGTCCCTACCTCAAAGGTCAAGGTCACACTTAGTGTTTAAAGTAATGGAAAACTGTATGCATGGTTACTCTGTCATGCATGGAAGGATTTTAAAATTACATAGCACATTTTTTGAGCACATGGAGAGGACACAGACTGTGAGGCACCTCTTTCGGGGGCATTCGTCACTTGTGAGGGACAGCTCTTGTTTAAGTCAAATATTTTAATTTAACAAATTATTTGGAAAAACAGTTGCATATATTCTAGTTGTCCTTTCCATTGACTATTGTCCTGTGGTGCAATTTTCTTAAAAACGACACGAGAAAAAATAAAAGTGCAAAAATAAAAAAAATCAATATTTGCAATTAAATTTTTATTCTGTTATTTTTTCGAAAAGGTTAACAAATCAATATGTTTAGAATTTAGACAACCTAAGAATAACACTTAACATTGATAATGTTTGTCATAACTAAAATGAAAACTGGTTTTTAAAATCGCAGAAAATCGTTAAAATCTGGTATGTCTATTGATTTTGTAATTTTGAAAAAAAAATTGGCTACATTCCCCTTATTTGTTAATGAAACCATTATTTTAGGCATCAAACTTCTGAAATGAACCCATTTTTCTCACAAATTTTGAATGACTTAAGCGATATTCCGTAAATATGGCTATTTTTTTCATTTAACCATATACCCCACAAAAATATTTATGATTGATGCAAAACCTATCTCAACATGCTATTTCAGACTAAAACAATACTTTGGTGTTAACATTGTTCAAGACTTTTTTCCCATTTTCTTTAATTGAAACAATCAATATTGATAACAAATTGCCATTGCACAGTATACATCTGAAAATCAATTCTCCGTTAATGTGAATTCATAAAAGTTAAATTTTCAAAAAGAATTGTCTAGTACTGGTTCTTCCCAGGAACGATTGTTTAATAAATTGCCTGCCTGTTAAAATGACCCAAACACTATTGGAACGGGCGTTAAACTCCTACAACACAACATGTAAGCGTTGCGTTTTTAAATGTACTGAGTATATATGTGTTTGCCTTAGGAGTAAATGAAATATCAGGATTTCAAAAATCGTTAAGCGATGCTTGCTAGCAATAAACATGTATTTTTATGCCCCCGAAGGGTGGCATATTAAAATCGCACTGTCCGACCGTCTGTGCGTCCCCACTTAAACATTCGTGTCCGGACTGTAAATTTGTCATGCATTGAAGGATTTTAAAATAACTTCTCACGAATGCCTAGCACATCAAGACGACGTGTCGCGTGCAAGACCCACTTCCCTAACTCAAAGGTCAAGGTCATCCTTAGAATTTTTGGCCTGGGGACTGAAAATCCCCTAGGCCTAAGTAAGCATACCACATTGTTTGTTTGTAATTGTGCTTATTGGGTCCACCATCCTCTAAAGAGGCTATCATCGGTACGACCCGACATACCACATTTCGAACACTGCAGACAATTTAACTGTGCTATGTGCGAATAACAACTGTAAACATGCGCTATGGGAAAGTAGTGCAAGACGGACAAGATCAATCTTCTATTTGAATGTCGTATACGATAAGATCATATTATAAAAACATAAATAAAAACAGTACATACAATTTTAAATGATTGCAGAAAGGTCCTTAGATTACGGGCTCTATTACACAATTTTTTCACGGACTTTGGTTTAGAAATTACTGCGCTGTAAGCTGATTGCGGAAGATAATCATATGCATATCACGGAAAAGTACGGCGTCGGCGTGAGCGTCACACCAATGTTAAAGTTTGCGTACCACCCCAAATATTTTCAAAGTCCATTGAGATATTGCTTTGAAACTTTGCACACTTGTTCACCATCTTGACCCCAACCTGTACACAGGAGGAGGTAACTCTATCAAGCATTTTGACAGAATTATGCCCCTTTTTCGACTTAGAATTTATGTTAAAGTTTGCGTACCACCTCAAATATTTTCAAAGTGCATTGACATATGGCCTTGAAACTTTGCATACTTGTTCACCATCATGTCCCCAATCTCTACACAAGAGGAGGTAACTCTATCAAGCATTGTGACATAATTATGCCCCCTTTTGGACTTAGAATTTATGTTCAGCACATCAAGCTGACATGTCGCGTGCAAGACCCACGTCGCTACCTCAAAGGTCAAGGTCACACTTAGAGTTCTTAGGTATGGAATCCTGTATATATGCACACATTTGTTTCCGGACTATAACTTTATCATGCATTGATTGATTTAAAAATAACTTGGCACAAATGTTCAGCACATCAAGCCGATGTGTCGCGTGCAAGACCCATGTCCCTACCTCAAAGGTCAAGGTCACACTTAGTGTTTAAAAGTAATGGAATACTGTATGCATGGTAACTCTGTCATGCATGGAAGGATTTTAAAATTACATAGCACATTTTTTGAGCACATGGAGAGAACACAGGGTGTGAGACACCTCTTTCTGAGTATTCGTCACTTGTGACGGACAGCTCTTGTTTTTTTGGATTTAATATCATTTTTTAGCTCATCTGATTTTTGAAAAAAATGACGAGCTATTGTCGTCACTTGATTGTCGTCGTTGTCGTTGTCGTCGGCGTTGGTTAAGTTTTGCGTTTAGGTCACTAACATGGAAACTATCAAAGCTATCACTTTGAAACTTAGGAAATTCATCCAATACCCTACTTCACATTGTATCCTAAAGCTGTTGAGTCTGACTTGTAGAATAAAGGAAGATTGTTACAAGTTACATAACCCTGTAATGTATTTGGCTGGATTATTGCCCCGTCTTAACTTAGAAAGTTTCACACACACATGTTTTGTCAACATAATGCAGCCAAACTTGGTGTATAAGAAGTATTTATGAATATCTTTAATTGGTTTGTATTTTAGGGCTCCTGGGGTCAAGGTCACTGTTACTAAAAATAGGAAAACTAATATATTCAATATCTTTAGTTACAGTTGACATAATGTAACCAACTTTTGTTTGTAGTAAGTATTTAAGAAAATAGGGTTGGTTCTTGGGGCTCCTGGAGTCATTGTCAGTGTCACTAAAAATAAAAAAAAAACAGTAATATGTTCAATATCTTTAGTTACAATTGACATAATTTAACTAAATTATAAAATGTGTAATACATATGAATAAAGACTTTTAAATTAATTGGGATTGTGTTTGGGGCTCATTGGGTTAAAGTCAAGGTTTTTTTTCTAAAAATAGAAAAATGGGAAAAAAATATCTTTAGTTGCAATTGAATTATTGTGACCAAACTTAGTGTCTAGTTATTATCATGAAAACCTTTTGTGGGATTGTGTTCTGAGGTCAAGGTCAAGGACACTGTTACTTAAAAAATGGTGATAAATATACTTAAAAGGATGAAATCAGACGAGCGTCCGGCACCCGCAGGCGGTGCTCTTGTTATGTCTTCAGTATACTTAATATGATACTAAAACGTAATTGCTACTAATAAGAGCTTGAAATAGTTGCATCTGTAGTTTTATAACAGACGCATGTACAAAAAAATATATGAAAGGTATACCTGAATTATGATACAATAATTATTTAAAGGTGGTAAACTATATAGCGAAATAAGATGATACCAATAGCTTTATTGCATCAAACATTATTTTTTACAATGTTTATAGCATACAGTGCACATACTGATACAAGATATTGAAAAAAGAATTATGCCATTGCGTAGTCAATATTCGAAAATTCATTTTGATAAACTTTCGACAGAAGCTATCTGTCATATTCAATCGGTATTATAACATTTGGAAATATTAAAGCTTTGGCATGTATACTCGTATATGAAACTTAATGAGAAATTGAGATTTTTGATAATAATTTCGTTGGGCATTTTTGTGTCGCCCTTTCGGAGAAAAGGCGATACATAGGGATCGATTTGTCCGTCTGTCGGTCCGTCCGTCCGTCACACAAACTTAACGTTGGCTATAACTCTGCCATATCTTAAGATTTCTTCATCAAACTTTACAATTATATTGCTTATGACAAAAGGGTCATGATGCCGCAAAATGTTGTAGGTCAAGATCATATTTGACAGAGTCATGCCCCTTTTTGTACTCAGATTTTGTCATGAAAACTCAACGTTGAGTATAACTTTGCCCTTTCTTATGATTTCTTCATCTAACTTTGCTTATGACATGAGAGTCGTGCTGCCGCCACATTTTGTAGGTCATATTTGACAGAGTTGTGCCCCTTTTTATACTTAGATTTTTGCTATAACTGCCATTTCTTAAGATTTCTTTATCAAGCTTTCAAATTGTATTGCTTATGACATAAGCGTCATGATGCCTCCAAATTTTGTTGGTCAAGGTCATATTTGACAGAGTTATGCCCCTTTGTGTACTTAGATTTTGTCACAAAATTATTGGTTATTCTGACAAAGCGTAAGAGGGCGACACAAGTGTTCTACTGAACACCCATCTAGTTAATTAATGTGGCACTTGTCAAGAGAGTTTAGAGATCTGTAACATGCTAGCTTATGTAGACTTATGTGTTCTGTTTCATAGACGCTTGTTTTTCTGAAGTACTTAACCACAATAATACATTTTGATATGATGTTTTTTAGCTACGGCATTGTAACGAAAACATGCTAATTTCATCGTCATTGGAAAATATATTTGAAAACAGGCAATGTTGAAGCATTGGGAACAAAATGAAAATATGTATATAAATTTCTCAGTTTATTGAAGAAATTTGCTTTCAACGGGGTGTACGGAAGCACAGAGGTGACATGTGGGATTTTTTTATATATTATCTCGTGGCCACGCGATAATAAAAAAAGAAAAAAAGAAAAACTAAACGTTATCGCGTGGCAACGAGATAATAAAAAAAACAAACGGAAAACTAAACGTTATTGCGTGGCCACACGATAATAAAAAAAAACAACGAAAAACAAAAGTTATCGCGTGGCCACGAGATAATAAAAAAAGTAAAAACGAAAAACAAAAGTTATCGCGTAAAAAAAGAATGTTTAAAACGAAAAACAAAAGTTATCGCGTGGCCACGAGATAATAAAAAAGAAAAAACGAAAAACAAAACGTTATCGCGTGGCCACGAGATAATAAAAAAAGAAAAAAAGAAAAACTAAACGTTATCGCGTGGCCACGCGATAATAAAAAAAGAAAAAAACAAAAGTTATCGTGTGGCAACGAGATAATAAAAAAAACAAACGGAAAACTAAACGTTATCGCGTGGCCACACGATAATAAAAAAAAACAACGAAAAACAAAAGTTATCGCGTGGCCACGAGATAATAAAAAAAGTAAAAATGAAAAACAAAAGTTATCGCGTAAAAAAAGAATGTTTAAAACGAAAAACAAAAGTTATCGCGTGGCCACGAGATAATAAAAAAGAAAAAACGAAAAACAAAACGTTATCGCGTGGCCACGAGATAATAAAAAAAGAACAAACTAAAAACAAAACGTTATCGCGTGGCCACGCGATAATAAAAAAAGAAAAAACGAAAAACAAAAGGGCAACGCGATAATAAAAAAAGAAAAAACGAAAACAAAAGTTTTGTGTTTCGTTTTGTCTTTTTTTATTATCGCGTGGCCACGCGATAACGTTTTGTTTTTCGTTTTTTCTTTTTTATTATCTCGTGGCCACGCGTTAACGTTTTGTTTTTCGTTTTTTCTTTTTATATTATCACGTGGCCACGTGATAACTTTTCTTTTTCGTTTTTTCTTTTTAGCTCACCTGAGCTGGCACAGGGTGAGCTATTAGGATCGATGATTGTCCGTCGTCCGTCGTCTGTCGTCCGTCGTCCGTCCACATTTAGTTCGTTAACACTCTAGTGGTCACATTTTTGCCTCAATTGTCACGAAACTTGGTCAGGATGTTTGTCCCAGTAATTACTCGGACGAGTTCGAATATTGGTCATCTCGGATGAAAAACTAGGTCACATGACCCAAAAATTAAAAATCTTGTTAACACTCTAGAGGCTACTGTTTCAGTCCAAATATCCTGACAATTTGTCAGAAAGGTTGTTTGGTTGATTTCTAGCTCAAGTTTTAATATGGGTCACCTGGGGTCAAAAACTAGGTCACACAGCCCAAATATGGAAAAACCTTGTTAACACTCTAGAGGTAACATTTTCAGCCCAAATATCCTGGAAATATATCAGAAAGGTTGTTTCGATGATTTCTAGCCCAAGTTGGAATATGGGTCATCTGGGGTCAAAAACTAGGTCACAGAGCCCAAATATGGAAAAACCTTGTTAACACTCTAGATGTTACATTTTCAGCCCAGATATCCTTGATATTTGTCAGAAAGGTTGTTTTGATGATTTCTAGCTCAAGTTCGAATATAGGTCATCTGGGGTCAAAAACTAGGTCACAGAGCCCAAATGTAGAAAAACCTTGTTAACACTCTAGAGGTACCATTTTCAGCCCAAATATTCTGGAAATTTGTCGGAAAGGTTGTTTTGATGATTTCTAGCTCAAGTTCGAATATGGGTCATATGGGGTCAAAAACTAGGTCACAGCCCAAATATGGAAAAGCCTTGTTAATACTCTAGAGGTTACATTTTCAGCCCAAATATCCTGGAAATATGTCAGAAAGGTTGTTTCGATGATTTCTAGCTCAAGTTCGAATATGGGTCATCTTGGGTCAAAAACTAGGTCACAGAGCCCAAATATGGAAAAACCTTGTTAACACTCTAGAGGTAACATTTTCAGCCCAAATATCCTGGAAATATGTCAGAAAGGTTGTTTTGATGATTTCTAGCAACTTTGTTAAAAGCAGTTGTACTCGGGTGAGCGATAAAGGGCCATCATGCCCCTCTTGTTAGTTATTACCAGCTGCGGGCCTATTTATGCAGGCCACCCCTTTAGTATCTATAATAGCATCTTTTGTGTAAAGAGCATTAAATCTTCTGTCGTGTTAATTTCAGAGCAAGATCATCAATTGAAATCATTTCAAATTTCAGGGAATTTAATTATGCTCTTCAGCCTTGGTAGAACGTCTATCTGTCTCCGCTTATAGACTTGTTATTCTGTTTCTTCTGTCATCATGCAAAGTTATTTTTATGATTCTGTTCAAATTTCACTTTCCAGGTAATGAATTGTCATCCAAAGACAAGACAGAGGATGTTGATAAAAGATTTCATAATTTTTTTGTACACCATTGTTTCATTTGAAGGTTAGCCCATAAACTTGGTTGCAAGGGCATTCATAGAAGTTGAGCAATAAAACCACAAATTGCTGACTATTCTCCATTTTTAATTAGGCCTTAAAACAATATTATTGTTTCCTGTAACCATATCGACCCTCCTTTTTTACCCCCAACCCAAAAGTTTTTTATGACCCTGAAAAAAATTAGCATCAACCAAATTTCTAATTTTTATGGAATTTGATGTTGCCTGTCATTGTGCATTTTTATTGGTTTCTTCCATACATATTACATCAAAGACCTAGTAACAGCTGAATCACTGTTATGGGTACCCACCAAATTACAAAATCACATTAAAGAAAAATTTAACATTCCCTACCTGCCGACCCATCTTTTTTAGCTCACCTGACACAAAGTGCCAGAGTGAGCTATTAGGATCGCATTCCGTCCGGCGTCCGTCGTACGTCCGTCCGTCCGTCCACCATTTCCTTCAAACGGCATCTCCTCTGAAACCACTGGGCCAATGTTGATGAGACTTTGCAGGGATGTTCCTTGCATGAAGCTCTATCAAAGTTGTTCAAAGAATTCCATTCCATGCAGAACTCTGGTTGCTATGGCAACAAATAGGAAAAACTTTAAAAATCTTCTTCTCTGAAACCACAAGGCCTAGAGCTTAGATATTTGGCATGTAGCATTGTCTAGTGGACCTCTACCAAGATTGTTCAAATTATGACCCCCGGGTCAAAATTGACCCCGCGCGGGTGGGCACTTAGTTTTTGCATAGGCATATATAGGAAAAACTTAAAAAATCTTCTTCTCTGAAACCACAATGCCTAGAGCTAAGATATTTGTCATGTAGCATTGTCTAGTGGACCTCTACCAAGATTGTTCAAATTATGACCCCCGGGTCAAAATTGACCCCGCACCGGGGGTCACTTAGTTTTGCATAGGAATATATAGGAAAAACTTTAAAAATCTTCTTCTCTGAAACCAAAAGGCCTAGAGCTAAGATATTTAGCATGTAGCATTGGCTAGTGGACCTCTACCAAGATTGTCCAAATTATGACCCCCGGATCAAAATTGACCCCGCACAGGGGGTCACTTAGTTTTACATAGGCTTATGTAGGAAAAACTTTAAAAATCTTCTTCTCTGAAACCAAAAGGCCTAGAGCTTAGATATTTGGCATGTAGCATTGGCTAGTGAACCTCTTCGAAGATTGTTCAAATTATGACCCTCAGATTAAAATTGACCCCGCACCGGGGGTCACTTAGTTTTACATAGGCTTATATAGTAAAAACTTTAAAAATCTTCTTCTTTGAAACCACAAGGCCTAGAGCTTAGATATTTGGCATGTAGCATTGGCTAGTGGACCTCTACCAATATTGTTCAAATTATGATCCCAGGGTCAAAATTGACCCCGCACCGGGGGTCACTTAGTTTTACATAGGCTTATATAGGGAAAACTTTAAAAATCTTTTTCTCTGAAACCACAAGGCCTAGAGCTTAGATATTTGGCATGTAGCATTGCCTAGTAGACCTCTTCAAAGTTTGTTCAAATTATGCCCCTGGGGTCAAAATTAACCTTGAAGGGGGGGGGATCATTTGTTTAACAAAGGCGTATATAGGAAAACTTATTTGGTATATAACATTATCTAGTGATCTTCCACCAGGCAAGTGGACTTGTACCAAGGTGAGCGATATAGGGCCATCTTGGCCCTCTTGTTTTATTATCTCGTGGCCACGCGATAACGTTTTGTTTTTCGTTTTTTCTTTTTCTCATGGCCACGCGATAACGTTTTGTTTTTCGTTTTTTTAGCTCATCTGGCTACGCCAGGGTGAGCTTTTCTGATCGATGATCGTCCGTCGTCCGTCAACATTTTGATTCAAATGACATCTCCTCTGAAACCTCTAGGCCAATGTTGATAAAACTATGCAGGAATGTTCCTTGCATGAAGCTCTACCAAAATTGTTCAAAGAATTCCATTCCATGCAGAACTCTGGTTGCTATGGCAACAAATAGGAAACACTTAAAAAATCTTCTTCTCTGAAACCACAAGGCCTAGAGCTTAGATATTTGGCATGTAGCATTGTCTAGTGGACCTCTACCAAGATTGTTCAAATTATGACCCCTGGGTCAAAATTGACCCCGCGCGGGTGGCCCTTAGTTTTTGCATAGGCATATATAGGGAAAACTTTAAAAATCTTCTTCTCTGAAACCACAAGGCCTAGAGCTAAGATATTTGGCATGTAGCATTGTCTAGTAGACCTCTACCAAGATTGTTCAAATTATGACCCCCGGGTCAAAATTGACCCCGCACCGGGGGTCACTTAGTTTTGCATAGGAATATATAGGAAAAACTTAAAAAATCTTCTCTGAAACCACAAGGCCTAGAGCTTAGATATTTGGCATGTAGCATTGGCTATTGGACCTCTACCAAGATTGTTCAAATTATGAGCCCGGGATCAAAATTGACCCCGCACCGGGGGTCACTTAGTTTTACATAGGATTATATAGTAAAAACTTTAAAAATCTTCTTCTTTGAAACCACAAGGCCTAGAGCTTAGATATTTGGCATGTATAATTGGCTAGTGGACCTCTACCAAGATTGTTAAAATTATGAGCCCCGGATCAAAATTGACCCCGCACCGGGGGTCACTTAGTTTATCATAGGCTTATATAGTAAAAACTTTAAAAATCTTCTTCTCTGAAACCACAAGGCCTAGAGCTTAAAAATTTGAAATTTAAAATTCCCTATTAAACCTTCAAAAATTTTTTTTAAAAATTCCCCCGGGGAAAAAAAAAACCCTTCCCCGGGAAAAATTTTTTTTAAAAAAAAAAAATAAAAAAAAAAAAAAAATAAAAAAAAAAAAAAATTATATTAAAAAAAAAAAAAAAAAAAAAAAAAAAAAAAAAAAAAAAAAAAAAATTTTTTTTTTTTTTTTTTTTTTTTTTTTTTTCCTGGCCACGCGATAACGTTTTGTTTTTCGTTTTTTCTTTTTTTTATTATCTCCTGGCCACGCGATAACTTTTATTTTTCTTTTTTTCTTTTTTTGCTATCGCGTGGCCACGAGATAATATAAAAAAATTCCCACATGTCACCTCTGTGCTTCCGTACATGTGTGAGAGTGAATTCTCAATAATAAAAAGATGTTTATGGGTTGTATGTCAGTCAAGTCTTTCTAACAATTTGACAATCTATCTAATGTCGTATCTAAAATGCTTTTAAAAGCGCACTTCCAGAATATGCGTGATTCATGCTACTCACAGACCGTACAAAGCTGAGTTCACGTCGAATATACCATAACGGCTGTGAAAAGCAGAAGTTTTGCACACAAACCATGATGTGCATGTCCCTAAGATACAACACGTCAATAGTAAGACTTTGTGGTAACAATTGACGATGCGTTTTGATTCCCGCAAAGAAAACGTCGAGTAATACTGGTCAGACAGTTTTATGCCAGATTTGTATTTAATCCAGTAAGTATTTGAATTTGTCAGGTATCTAAGCGATCTGAGCGATATGGGGCCTTCTTGGCCCTCTTGCACTTAAAGATACATGTACATATAATTTGATTTTTTCATGCATTAATGTGATTTGTTATATATAGACAACAGCAACAACAATATATAGTGTGGTAGTAAATACAATTACAATGCATACAAGATGTGTCCTTATATAGTCATGTAATCAAAGCAGTGATCTGAAGAGACATAAGCGATTACATACAGGAGAGAAATGCTTTAAATGTGAAGTTTGTGATTATGCATGTAATCACAGTGGTGATCTGAAGAGACATATGGGAATACATACAGGAGAGAAATGCTTTAAATGTGATGTTTGTGATTATGCATGTAATCACAGTGGTGATCTGAAGACGCATTGGAGAATACATAGAGGAGAGAAATGCTTTAAATGTGATGTTTGTGATTATGCAAGTAGTTACATCACTGCTCTGAAGAGACATATGAGAATACATACAGGAGATAAATGCTTTAAATGTGATAATTGTGATTATGCATGTATTGATAGCATTGCTCTGAAGAAACATATGAAAAGACATACAGGAGAGAAAAGGTTTAAATGTGATGTTTGTTATTATGCAAGTTATCGTAGCACTGATCTGAAGAGACATATGAGAAGACATAGAGGAGAGAAAAGGTTTAAATGTGATGTTTGTGACCATGCAAGTAGTTGCAGCAGTCATCTGAAGAGACATATGAGAATACATACAGGAGAGAAATGCTTTAAATGTGATCTTTGTGATTATGCAAGTAGCTACATCAGTGCTCTGAAGAGACATATGAGAATACATACAGGAGATAAATACTTTAAATGTGATGTTTGTGATTATGCATGTAATAAGAGAGATAGTCTGAAGAGACAAATGAAAATACATATTGGGGGGAAATGATTTGAATCTAATTCTTTAACATTTTACAACTTTTCCTTTATGAATTTGTAGAAAAGAATCAATTAAATAATCAAATTAAAATAGAATACAGTAATGTTTTCAATGGGTGACGTGTGCAGTAAATGACACAAACATCCAATCTCATTCCATGCTGGTTAATTAGCTATAGTTACAGCAATGCTCTGAAGAGACATTTTAGAAAACATACAGGATAGAAATGCTTTGAATATGATGTTCATTCAAAGCAGTGATCTGAAGAGGCAAATACACACAGTCCTGAGAGAAATGTTTTTTAATCTAATTTTAACACGATCAGCAACTTCCCACTATAAATAGAGAAAACTATCCAATTGCATTCTGTGCTTGTTAGTTACAATGAAATGCTTCTTTGCATTGAATAAAGCTCAGGGTATTTTGCAAAGACTGTAATATCTTGTAAGAATCGTTTTTTCTTTTTTTACACGATAATGTCCCTGTTGTAAGTTTGTAGGAATCGTAATAAGGAGTGCCTTTTCATATTTTATTATTGATAAAAATACAGTCAAACGTTTGGATGCAACTTTTACTTACATATTGCTTATATTCTCAGTATATTTTAAAACGTAACACTTACATTTTTGTGTTGTAGGAGTTTAAAGCTCGGTTTAACCGTGGTTTGGTCATCTTAACAGCCAGGCAGTTTACTGAACAAGTGGTCCTGGGAAGAACCAGTACTAGACTATTCTTTTTGACAATTAAACTTAATGTATTCACTTTGATAGATAATTGATTTTCAGATGTATACTGTGCGAGAAAAAGTGTCAGCTGGCATTTCGTTACCAATATTGATTGTTTCAATCACAGGCCACCATATCTATAAAAAAAAATAAAAAATAAAAAAAAATTGTATTATACAGACAAGGTTCCAAACTCATTCATTCCATATTCCTACTGTAGCCATTGCCCAAGTGTATAAATTTGTTTATTTCTCCGTATATAACTATACTCAGCAAAAATAGAAACGTCCCTCCATATTTCAGGAAAGATTTATCGAAAACCAAAAGGGTTACTTTTATGAATCAAAATAGAAAAACAAGTTCATTCATTTCTGTATCAAAACCAATTAATTGCATCTGGCTATCTTGTTAACTTTTCGAGAGATAACCGGTCAAGAGAGGTAGGGGTCAAAATCAAAAACTCAGAAAGGTGTTATTGAATGTTTAGAGATGGAATTTCAATAAGAAATGTGGCACATCCAGTAAATCTCGTTAGTACCGAGTGTGGCCACCATTTGCATGAATCCTACGCCGCATCGACGTAACGTAACGCAATACCAGTGCGTTGGGCAAATTCCTCCATTCCTGTTGTAACGCCCGTGTAAGATCGCGAACATTGTCAATCTGATGGTTAGCTCGTGCTTTGCGGCCCAGCTGATCCCATATGTGCTCAATGGGGTTGAGATCCGGGGAAACCGCGGGCCATGGCATGACGTTGACATTGTTTTGCTGCAAGAATTGAGTGGTGACCCTGGCTACATGAGGGCGGGCATTGTCCTGCATCAATGTTACACCAGGACCATGCTGACGAATAAATGGTAAGGCATATGCATTTAGCACGTCTGCAACATAACGCTGTGCATTAATGTTGCCATGTACAACAACCAAATCTGTCTTCCGGTCTCCCATGATCCCACCCCAGACCATTACGCTCCCTCCCCCAAACCTGTTCTTCTCAACAATGCAACAATCGGCGAATCTTTCATGTTCACGCCTGTATACCCGTAATCTTCCGTCAGCATGACTAACTGTGAACCGAGATTCATCGGTGAACAATACTCGGTTCCAGTCAGCCCTTCTCCAGTTCAGATGACGTCGCGCCCATAACAGCCTGGCAGCACGGTGACGTTGGGTCATTATCTGACCAGTGTACAGGCGGCGTGCCCTGATTGGTTGGGCGTTACGACGCAACCGGTTGCGAATGGTCTGCCCTGAGACACCGTATTGCCTAGCAGTGACTGTGGCTGCCAATTGACGTTGACGTAAGTGCGTCAACGTAATGAAACGATCGGCTCTAGCCGTCGTTACACGAGGCCTACCAGGTCGCTGCCGGTCGTGAACAGCCCCAGTCTGCTGGTACCGGGCTGCAAGACGATCAATCGTCTTCCGACAGCACCCGAACCGACGCGCGACTACCCTGGCGGACATCCCACCTGCAAGCATCCCAATTGCCTGATTTCGCTCGTTTTCGGAAAGCCGTGGCATATCGAAAACAGTGAAAAATTAAAGAAAAAAATTAATTTTCAGAATAGCCCCTATCGCATGAATGGTACGACATGAACTGAATCAACATATGGATGACATGTATAGCGTGCACGTGCAAAACGTGCAAATGACCGTTCCGGTTACTGGCCGATATGTAAACCGTGCGTATCGGGTAAACTGTACACGATCGTATTCTGAACATCGCCAGGGTTTAAAATACATGTACATTGAACATGTAGCAACTACACAGACAAAGCTTCACCGGCTATAAAACAGGGACGTTTCTAGTTTTGCTGAGTATATTACCGCGGAAAACTAACTTGACAGAAATCAATTATAATCAAAACTTATCTATTATCTGGCGCTATGCGGTGAGCTCGACATAGTTGTCACTTTTGGCGGTTCGGTGTATGTGCGTGCGTGCGTGCGTCCGTCCATCCGTCCGTCTGATTTTGTCCGGACCATATCTTTTTCATGCATGGAGGGATTTTGATGTTACTTGGCACAAATGTTCACCATCATGAGACGGAGTGTCATGCGCAAGAACCAGGTCCCTAGGTCTAAGGTCAAGGTCAAACTTGGAGGTAAAAGGTCAAATTCAAGAATGACTTTGTTCGGAGCATATCTTTTTCATGCATGGAGGGATTTTAATTTAACTTGGTACAAATGTTCACCATCATGAGACGGAGTGTCATGCGCAAGGACCAGGTCCCTAGGTCTAAGGTCAAGGTCACATTTAAAGGTTAAAGTTCAAAGTCAAGAATATCTTTGTCTGGAGCATTTCTTCTTCATACATGGAGGGATTTTGATGTTACTTTGTACAAATGTTCACCACCATGGGCTACCCTTGTTTTTAGAATTACTTCCCTATGTTGTTACTATACATAGCTTATATTGTAACTTTTTATTACTGGCCGTAGAGAAAAATCGAGACTACTTTTCTGTGGTACAACATGCATGTTACATCCAATATTTAGGTGTATTTTGACCCATCTCTACTTGGTAAGGAGTTGGCCCTTTTGACATATGGCGGGCTCGACATGTTGCACGTGGGCATCTAGTAATATCAAGAAAAGGGGAATGTAGCCAAGTTTTAACAAAATTACAAAATGAATAGACATACCACGTTTTTACGCTTTTCCGGGATTTCAAAAATCCGTTTTTAGCTCGACTATTCGAAGAATAAGGAGGCTATTGCACTTGCCCCGGCGTCGGTGTCAGCGTCTGCGTTGGTTAAAGCTTTTTATAAAGTCAAATATCTTGAATATTATCAAAGGTATTGCCTTGAAACTCAAAATATATCTTAACCATCAACATCTACACCTGGGGAAACAATCCCATAACTCTGTTTTGATTTTTTACAGATTTAAGCCCCTTTTTAACTTTGAATTTTTGGTTAAAGTTTTTAGCTCACCTGGCACAAAGAATGTTTGGTTAATGTTTTTAGCTCACCTGGCACAAAGTGCCAGAGTGAGCTATTGGGATCGCATCCAGTCCGTCGTCCATCCGTCCGTCCACCATTTCCTTCAAACGACATCTCTTCTGAAACCACTGGGCCAATGTTGATGAAACTTTGCAGGGATGTTCCTTGCATGAAGCTCTATCAAAGTTGTTCAAAGAATTTGCATTCCATGCAGTACTCTGGTTGCTATGGCAACAAATAGGAAAAACTTTAAAAAATCTTCTTCTCTGAAACCACAAGGCCTAGAGCTTAGATATTTAGCATGTGGCTGTTTAGTGGACTTCTACCAAGATTGTTCAAATTATGACCCCTTGGTCAAAATTGACCCCGCCCGGGGGTCACTTGGTTTTAGATAGGCTTGTATAGGAAAAACTTAAAAAATCTTCTTCTCTGTAACCGCAAGGCCTAGAGCTTAGATATTTGGCATTAAGAAATAAATGCCTAGTGGACCTCTACCAAGATTGTTAATATAATGACCCCTAGGTCAAAACTGGCCCTGCCCGAGGGGATCACTTGATTTCACATAGGCTTATATAGGAAAAACTTTATAAATCTTCTTCTCTGAAACCACAAGGCGTAGTGCTGATATATTTAGCATGTAGCATTGCCTTGTGGTCCTTCACCAAATTTGTTAAAACCATGTCCCAAGGGTCAAAATTAACCCTTCCCAGGAGTGGGGGAGGGGGGTCACTTGATTTCACATAGGCTTATATAGGTAAAACTTTTTAAAAAAACACAAAGCCCGAAGGCAGAGCTTAGATATTTGGAATGTTACTTAACATTGTGTAGTGGACCTCTACAAGTTACGTTAAAATCATGACCTCTTGTATTATAGCCAGTGGTAGTCAGGTGAGCGATAGGGCCATCTTGGCCCTCTTGTTTAATTTTATGCATATCGACTTTGAAATGTTACAAACTTATTCATGATCAAATATACAAGGTCATGTATCTCTTTGAAATTATCCCCCCTCCCCCTCCACCCCTCTTCCCCCGCCCTCCAGTTGGCTCACAGAATCCAGGGTAAAGCTTTGACCGTAATGTACATTTACAAAGGTCTTTGAACAAGTTTCATATCTATGACCTTAATTCTTATAGACAATTACACAATACACCCGTCTTGTTCTTAGACAAAAAAAAACATTTTACTGACAAGCTTTCGAATAGCCGAACGTGAGAGCTGTTGTTGTTTTGGAAATGTCAAACATCATCATTGTGAAGTAATTTTTCTTAGGTGACCTTAGTTCTTAACATATTGCTTTGATAACCTATTTTGAAAAAATAACAATCAAAATGTAAATGCAAATATTGATTTTTATTATTTTTGCACTTTCAAAAATTTTTTGTGTCATGTTTAAGAAAACTGTTCCACAAGACCAGAATCAATGGAAATGACAATAAGAATCTATGCAATTTTGTTTTCTATAAAATCGTTTAATTGAAATGTTTTACTTAAAAAATGTTGTGTTTTTAAATATACTGAGCATACTACACACACTGACTGTCTCATGAATGACTTAATAAACATCCGAAACCCTGGCTATATGTTAATCAAAGATTACTCACAGGGAAACATTTATTTCTTAATTAATACTTTTACAATTTGTTGCTACCAGTTAAAACATTGGAGTTTCATGAAACATATTCATATAATAATTTTTAACTATTTTAGTCCATTTGAATGATTGCTACAATGTGAGTTTATATTTGTTATGTCTATCCCATAGAATGTGGATGAGACGTATTGTTTTTGCCATGGATGTCTGTCTGTCCGTCCATGCTTACATTTGGATACTTTGGTGGCTATAGAAACAATAGGCAACAGTAAATACTCGTTGAGAACAATAAAGTAGCCACATAAGTATCCATATGTTAGAATGTTCGTCCGTCTGTCTGTCTGTCTGTCTGGCAAAATCGTGACTGCTCCATATCTCCTAAACCCCTCGAAGGATTTTCATGAAACTTGGTTCAGATGTTCCATTTCTGACCTTGGTTCCCCACAACAGAGTGGTAATGTGCGTGGGTGGAGACATTTGTTTTTGTGTAAAAAAGCAACCTTTTAAATTATTTAGTATGAAGGCTGTTATTCTCATGTTATTCAGCTCTAATAGTTATGTAAAATGACTTATTTAAATACGCCCGATTCTACTTGGTTTTTGGATCGATTGAAAAAAATCGATCCAATGTTAATAGAATATAGAATTCCTTACGGCCGAACGAACAACATACAAACAAACAGTTCCATATATACAGGTGTTAGGCATTATACCGTCTTCTGTTTTCAAAATTATATAGTAATAGATCTAAATAATTTCAGAATAGCATAATATTATTTTGTTGTTGTTCTTTAAATTTGTAAATAATCGTAAACACTTTTAATGCGCGAACGAACGGCTTGGACAGAACAATAGATATAAAGGCGTTTTAACCCATATTATTTTAATAGGCGGCCGTTGCGTAATCGGTAGAGGCGTCAACAATTGAATCTGCGCTGACCGTGAGTTCGAAACCAATCTATTCCAACATTTTTTGAAAACTTTTTTCGTCTGTTTTACTTTATTTTATGCCTTTAAATCATTTTAAATGTGTTACGGCAAATGATCATAGTAAGCTTCGTTCATTTTAAACTAATAAGGATAATAGTAATGAAAAATTAAGACATACTGTTTACATATTATTCGATTACAGTAAAGTTTCGATACACTACAGGTCAGTCAGTAGTCGTGTCAGATTTTGCTTGTACAACCAGAATTGGTTTCTTTGAGTTATTTTGGGGCCATGCCTCAACATCAATCATCACCAATTTCTAGAATATTTACATGTCATTTTTGTTTCTGGGTCCGCCGTGATACTTGTATCACTGTTTTTCTTTTTCAGTTATTAATTTACTCTGTGTCTTCTTTGATCTTGCTCACTGTTCAGTTTTTGCCTACAATTTATGATAGGAAGCTGCAAGCTCAAAAGGTAACGTCTATCTTTTCGTTCTTTTACCAACATTGACATCACAATATTAGGACCGTAAGGTTCTTCTAAACATCTGTGGCACTTTATTTGAAATCAAGACCAATATCGACCAAATTTAGCGACTGAACTGTTTTGTTCTTGTCTGCATCGATTTGGGTAAACTGCGAGTAACAAGGGTTGCAACGATACAAGTTTGCTTCCGTTCGGATAGGATCCTGTCCGTTATCGATTGCTGGTATTCGACTGCCTCCACACTTTAGATACGGTATTGATTCCCGTTTTGTAGAGGCGCTGTGGCGTAGGAGTAGAGTGTCGGACTGCTAACCAGGAGTTCTCTTCCTGGTAGTGACATTTTTTAATGCGACCTTCAAAATCCATTCATTCTGAGCGAGTATTTGTCAGAGCCCCAGGAGGCACTCATCGGGGTAGTTAACGTAAACTGCAAGTACTTGTTCTACAATATGTATATACTGAATCAAAAACAAAAGAATGATTGATCCAATTTAGTTCTTCTATGAAAAACAAACGAGTCATTGTCATAACCTTCTAGACGTCAGTCGGCAGTGTTGTCTTAAATCTGGTTAAGCTTTCTTAAAATTCACTTTCTCGGTAACCATTAAAGCCTTAAAACTTCAGACAATTGCTTAGCATCAAACAATGGCCTCTGTGACCGAGTGGTTAAGGTCACCGACTGATGATCACTTGACAAGTTGTGCAAACTTTGAATTTTCAGTTCAATGATGTTAAAATCCACTTCTCAGTTACCATTCACAGCTACGATACTTCATAGGGTAGTTGAACATAGTCACTGCACGCAAAAGGTAGGCACATGGGTTCCTATCTCAAAAGTAAAATTTACACATATGGTTAAAGGTCAAAATAAATTATGTGGACAGTTGTGTCTCCATTTTTTTCTATTTTTCTATTTTTACTCGTATAAAGGTTGTCCTGATATTTACACATGTATGTGTACAGTCTGTGTTGTTCAGAGACAATCGATCCTCCAGTACGTTCACTCCTTTTATTCAATGTGACTTTAAAGTGCGAGAAGTAATAGCTGCATGAAGTTTGAATGCAAAAAAAATAATGGAATGGAAATTAAGTTTTTCTTAATTTTTGCTTCAGCATTCGTTTAGATGGATAGACAATGATTTAACTAAGAAAATGGATACTCACATATATATGTTTGTGTCGGAAATGTGAAAAGTGTGCACCCAGAAACAGTTTATATTCAATACAGCAGAATAGAATGTAAAACAATTTATAATGTCCATAGAAACTCTAAATATACATAGGTAATAATTGTACAGATTACAAAATTGCAGACAATTTATTTATGAAGTAGACATCAACTTAAGGTTCAATAGATTAGACTACTGTTATTAATCTGGAACCAGTGGTTCATTTATAACCTACTATGGAATGAGTGTTTCAATCTTTGTCCAGCCCGCTGGCGGTGGCTCAATATAGTTGTTACATCAGTAGTATATACATGCATGTGTCTTGTATGTCCGTACTACTGTTCATCTTGATGAGCTTGTCCAGACTGTTTTAACCTTATGCATTGAAGGATTTGAATTGACTTGTCAAAGCGGCTCACCACAATGGGATGGTATGTATGGCCAAAACTGAAGTCGCAAATGTCAAAGTAAACAAGCGGGACGTGATGGCCCTATACCGCTAACTTGAGTTGCAATGCTAATTAAGAAAACATTCCAACATCTTTTCATGATGATTGAATGCAAAAACATGTGGTCTCTATCATGTTCACAAGCGTTTTCTATCATTTGGCATGGTGACTTAGTTATTTCCCCCAGACGACCAAGATTCAAAACATCAAGACAGAGATTCTGACTAATATTCATGCACATTGGGTATCATATGTAGCCTGTAAAGTGTTTATAAGATTTTCCTTTGATTTGACTTAATGACCTTGTTTTAGTTTTACTGGACAAAGTCTATCACAGCTTGTGTCATGGTCGAGTGTCCATCGTTCGGCTGTATTTATCTTGATAACACTACAAGACAATTTAATTTAAATTCCATTGATGTCGCTCAGAAGGTTGCCTTCTACTGTAGATGATCCTTATTGTGGTCAGTGGGTTGAAGGTCAGGTCACAGCCTCATTTAGCTTTTCATATATGTATATCACTCTGAAGGTCACACTTTTCATTCAACTTTCCTGAAACTTGCTCAGAAGGTTGCCTGCAACCTGTTAATAATCCCTTTTGATGTCAAGATGTCCGAACTTTGAAATTAATTTCCGCGTTATATATTAAGTTTATATTATCCACAGTCTTCAATTAGTCTTACTGAGAAGATCATCCCCACTGTTTTTTAGGTCAGTAGGTCAAAGGAAAGGTCACAGTATCACGTACTCTGAAAATATTTTCTGCTTGATATCTATATATATCAACCACATTCTTCAAACTTCAACGGGTTATTTGTTTTACTGGGTAGACGATTTCAACTATTTTAGGGATAAAAGGTCATGGTCACAGTGAATTCCGTTTTCTTTCCCTAAGAAACGATCTATATGTTATAGTTTTCATTTGATTTTCGTGAAACTTGCTCAGAAGGTTGCATGGAACCTGTAAATGGTTTCTGAAACCTCAAGGCATAGAGCTTAGCTATTTTCTATGTAACATTGCCTAGATGACCTCTACGAAGAATGTTCAAATCATGTCCCCCAGGTCAAAATTGACCCTTTCTGCTATTGATGACCTTGTATTGTATACAATGGTAGCCAGGTGAGCGATATAGGACCATCTTCCCCAGGAGGTGAATGTGTCTGCACGCATCTGATCCCTGGATTGATCGACTTAATTGTTAATGATGCCTTCGTGTCCTCAGGTTTCCGAAATACCATAGATACCAGTGTCAGAATTAAATATATCGTCTATACCTTACTCACACACCCTGATCGAACCAGTTATGTGCCTATTGTATATATTTATAGCAGAGCTTCTACTACGGGTTAGCTCAATCGGTAGAGCACGAGACTTGTAATCTCGAGGTAGGGGGTTCGATTCCCGGGGCTGACCAACTAAAATTGCTAACAATCTTTCGGATGAGACTAAAACCGAGGTCCCATGTATGGGTGCTATACACCTGGCATGTTTAAGAATCAGGGGTGTCTCTTGAATTGGGAGGCTTTCTGTATCTTGCACTTTCCTCCGAAACCTAAAATAACTAACCTCTTCTCAGCTAGGGTGGGGGGGGGGGGAATTGGTCATGTGGTAAACCGGTACCAACGATAAAACCCTAATATACGATACGATACTACAACTGTGGTGTTAAAATAGGTTCCCAAGATCGAGTAAATAACTGGGTCTTTCAGCATGTGAAGGCGGTATGATTTTACTATGAATTTTATATTGGCTAGATCTGATGTTTGGCGAGTGACCATATGAGACCAGAAATGTAACAGACTAGGGTATTTGCACCTTCCTTACCCCGAATGCTGTGCTGATTCCCACATGAAGAGGAGCGCTGGATCGCAGCGGCCCGCTATATTTAATACGGGGTGAGTAAAAGATGCATGGAGACTTAAGCACTAGATCGAAAATATGCGTCTCTCTTCATTGAAAAATCGAGGTACTTTTGAGGTGAATACTGTAGACGAAGTCTATTTTTGTCTTGAACGCACGAGTTTTCGTTCGTCATTTCATGTGTCTCTCATCATTGAAAAAATTGAGGTACTTCCGAATTTAGACAGTGACGTATACATTTGTTTACAAATCTTTACTAAATCAATACATGTTATTCGATTACAGTAAATGTTTTACACTACACGTCCGAGTCAGTAGATGGGATGTCGTGTCAGTTTCTGCTTGTTAACCAGAAGCTTATGGGTCGACTCGCACCTAAGTTTACTCGTACATTAGTCATCTCGTACCCTAATTTGTCAAATCAAACGGATCAAAAAGTCAACTCGTACCCTTTGTAGTCAACTCGTACCTTCTGTTTCGAAAATGTTAACCAGTTTATTTTTTTAGCTCAATTGGCTTCGCTAGGGTGAGCTTTTCTGATGGATGATTGTCCGTCGTCCGTCGTCCGTCAACATTTTGATTCAAATGGCATCTCCTCTGAAACCACTAGAGAAATGTTGATGAAACTATGCAGGGATGTTCGTTGCATAAAGCTCTACCAAAATTATTAAAAGAATTCCATTCCATGCAGAACTCTGGTTGCTATGGCAACAAATAGGAAAAACTTAAAAAATCTTCTTCTCTGAAACCACAAGGCATAGAGCTTAGATATTTGGCATGTAACATTGTCTAGTGGACCTATACCAAGTTTGTTCAAATTATGACCCCCGGGTCAAAATTGACCCGGGCGGGTGGTCACTTAGTTTTGCATAGGCTTATATAGGAAAAACTTTAAAAATCTTCTTCTCTGAAACCGCAAGGCCTAGAGCTTAGTCATTTGGCATATAGCATTGTCTAGTGGACCTCTACCAAGATTGTTCAAATTTTGACCCCCGGGTCAAAATTGACTCCGCGCGGGTGGTCAATTAGTTTTGCATAGGCTTATATAGGAAAAGCTTTAAAAATCTTCTCTGAAACCACAAGGCCTAGAGCTTAGATATTTGGCATGTAGCATTGGCTAGTGGAACTCTACCAAGATTGTTCAAATTGTGACCTATGGGGTCAAAATTGACCCCGCACAGGGGTCACTTAGTTTTACATAGGCTAATATAGGAAAAACTTTGAAAATCTTCTTCTTTGAAACCACAAGGCCTAGAGCTTAGATATTTGGCATGTAGCATTGTCTAGTGGACCTCTACCAAGATTGTTCAAATTATGCCCCTGGGATCCAAATTGACCTTGCCCGGGGGTCACTTAGTTTTACAAAGGCTTATATAGGAAAAACTTTAAAAATCTTCTTCTCTGAAACCACAAGGCCTAGAGCTGAGATATTTTGCATGTAGCATTGCCTAGTTGACCTCTTCAAAGTTTGTTCAATTTATGCCCCTGGGCTCAAAATTGGCCTTTCCTGCGGGGTGGGGGGGGGGGCATTTGTTTTACAAAGATGTATATAGGAAAACCTATTTGGTATATAACATTTATATAACATTGTCTAGTGATCTTCCACTAGGCAAGTGGACTTGTACCAAGGTGAGCAGGTGAGCGATATAGGGCCATCTTGGCCCTCTTGTTTTGTTTTGTTGTAGATTTATTTGCATTACTAGATAGGTGTTTACAGACTAATATGCACCAAAAGCACACTGGTGCAGGTGTTATTTTCTCAAAATACAACTAAAAAACCGAGAGAAGGTGTGATGACAAATATCTTAATAGTGTTAACCAACCACTGCGATTTCAGTGATTTGTAATCAAAATTTATTAAAGATAATCATTACTTGTTATTTCAATGCGGCAATAAAACGAATGAATTAGTCAAACAATGCAATTTAGAATTTGTCTCATTGAATTCCCGTGGGGGCATACCTCAACATCAACCATCACCAATTTCAAAAATATCTACATGTCAGTTTTGTTTGTTGGCCCGCTGTGATACTTTGTATCACAGTTTTTCTTGTTTTGCTATTGATGATACTATATGTTTCGGTCACACTATGTCTAGTGGAATATTTAATGCCGGTGTCACTTCCGGTTTTTGCGATGTTGTCTGCTTTTTATGCCCCCCAAAGGTTGGTATATTAAAATAGCACTGTCCGTCCGTATCTTGCCGTCCTTACACTTAGAGTTTAAATGTAATGGCATTCTGTACATGCACACATTCGTGTCCGGGCTGTAACTTTCTCATGCATTAAAGGATTAAAAATAACTTAGCGCAAATGTTCAGCACATCAAGACGACGTGTCGCGTGCGAGACCCACGACCCTTTCTTAAAGGTCAAGGGCACAATTAGAGTTTAAAAGTAATGAAATTCTGTATATGCACACATTCGTGTCCGAACTGTAACTTTGTCATGCATTGGTAGATTTTAAAATAACTTGGCACAGATGTTCTCACCACATCAAGACAACGTGTCCCGCGCAAGAACCACTTCCCTACCTTAAAGTTCAAGGTCACAATTTGAGGTTAAAGGTAATGGAATTCTGTTTATATTATAGCTCTATAATGCATTGAAGTATTTAAAATTACCTGGCACAATTGTTGAACACATGGAGATGATATGTCACATGAAAGTCCAGCGTCCTCCTGAAGGTCAAGGTCACAGTCACGGGTCAGGCAATTTAGAATCATGTATATATACCGAATTATAACTATGTTATACATTGAAAGATGAGGCTTTCTGTTAATATTACCATATATGATAATCTATTATTTCCTGTACATGTATATAAAAGAGCTTTTTGTACAGCAATTATCTCGCATGTGAATATAGAGACACGGTTGACAACTTTTCATATGTAAGTACACTTTCCTCTGAGAACACTACTATTCCTGGCCTGCGATTTGTTTGTCCTGTTTTTCGCTGCTGTCCGTGTATGGCGAAGTTCCGAGTCAAAGAACCTACCGGGTATTCGCTATTGCAATATTTTTATTTTTTGTTGTCTGGAAAAACTTTAAAACATCTTCTTCTCTGAAACCACAAGGCCTAGAGCTTCGATATGTAGCATTGCCTGGTGGGCCTCTACCAAGATTGTTCAAATTACATGTATGATCCTTGGGTCAAAATTGACCCTGCCCGGTTTCTTTAGGAAAAAATAATCTTCTCACAGCTTAGAAATTTAGTTTACAGCATTGTATAGTGGTATGTAACATTGTCTAGTGTCTTCCACCTACTTTGTCCAAATTGACAACAACCACCCGGCAAGTGCACTGATACTCGGGTGAGCAGGATTGCGGATACGTAGATTGTTTACAATAAGTACTTGAGTTTTGGCTGCCGGGATAATGATAAAGCCAGACTTCTACGTTCCTGAGCGCCGTATTTTCTTTACTAAATAGCTCTATCGGCGAGGGAGATTCCACCCACGCAGCTGAGTTGTCCACGAACTGCGAAATATTTGTATTGGTGTTGGGGTCCGGAATTAAGTACATGTATACATACAATGTATTTCGTGTATTCTTCCGTGTTTGGGGTTTTATCATTGATTTCCTTCATTTTTCCTTTAAAGGTATTCATAATTAAACTGAATAGTTTTGGTGACAGTACCGATCTCTGGAGACAGTTGTTTTCTGTTTCGATTATTTCGGACGTGGTCCCAATAAATCTTACTTCAATTTTCCTAGAGTTCAAAAGGTGTTCAAAACTCATGTTGTGAATGAGTTATTGCCATGAGCATTATTATGTAGGTAGTTAATTGGAGATGTACCCTGGGATTTCATTTGAGGTCCTGGGATCAACGTCAAGGTTGCTGTTACTAAAAATAGAAAACTGTTTCCCGTAGGGAATGAAATATTGACATGGATCTTAGTATTTGGATAGCGTAAGGGGTTTTTATGGGTCAAGGAGAAGGACTTGAATGTCGCTGTTACTTAAAACCGAAAAACAATTTTCGACCAAACACACGTGTTAGGAATGAGGTATTGCCATGGAAATTAGTGTGTACATAGCTTATATGGAAAGGACCTTGGGTTTGCCGTCCCTGGATTCAAGGACAAGGTCCTGCCAATAACTCGAGGTAGGAAAGAGGTATTGCGATGAAATTTGGTATGTATGTATATTATATTGAGGTGTAGCTTAGGATTGCATTTGGGGTCCCTAGGATTAAGTCAAGACTGCTGTTCTAAAAATAGAAATGTTTTCAGCCAATAACTCGAGGTGGGAATGAGGTATTGCGATGAAGTTTGGCATGTATGTATCTTATATTGAGGTGTAGCTTCGGGTTGCACTTAGGGGTCCCTATGATAAAGTCAAGGTCGCTGATGTGAATAATAAAACAGTTTTCACCTCGGTTTGAGTGCATGTTATATCTATATAGTTTTTTGCCTTCGCACCTGTTTAAATGTTTGCACACAAAAATGAAAAGCTGCTGCTGGGTTTATGTTGAACACCTCGTTTCGAAGCATTGCTGTGTTTCTTGTTATAACTTTCACCAACTGGCAAAGCCTTGTTCCTGCCAAAATAGTTACCCTCAGTGACGGATATTTCGATCTGAACCGCGTGCTCATGGAAGAATCTAATCATACCCAACTGTGACCTAAAAGGAAATGTTGAGAGGATGAAACCAAACATATTTTACGATATTTTGTGTTTTACTGCACAAATACTAAAAAATATCAGATTAACATACAAAATAGTTATTTAATAAAGTGTAATAGCTTTTGCCTAAAAGATTTTTATGCTTAAGATACTATTCTTATTCATGTATGATAAAGTAACACTAACCTGAGAATTTAAAAAAAATACACAAACAACTACCATTTTCATAACGAAACAATAATAACATATATTACACACGAATCCATGGAAATGTATCTGCTTTACCTTGTTAAGAATTCTTTCCCGAGTGTATTTATTGTATGAAACTATGAAAACAATAATGTGGCGAGCAGCAGTAAACATGACAGCCCAGCTGATACCTGCATATCGCAATGGTTCTATTTTTAAAAAAGAAGGAACTTACCGAAAAGAATGGTCCAGCAACATTCAGTATTATTTCCTGGTTCAGGAATTCTAAAGTTCAAAATCCTGGATAGGAGAATACAATATAATTTCCTTACAGAGAGTGTCTGACAGGTACTTAACCTGACTGTCACCAACCACGAACGGAAAGTTGGTTGCAAATGAACATAACAACTATTGAAGCGCTTTATTTGAAAAAAGATCTTTGACAAATTAATGAACACTGTCATGAACGAAAATCCAAGTTAAAAATGATAAGCACAGAACACTGAAAATACTATTCTAGCTCAAATAAATGAAAATAACAAAGATACTCAAAAAGACGGGGTAATTATGATAAAACAATGAATAATGTGTCTCGACTATCTTCAAAGCACCAGGTATGTTTAGTTATATTAATTTATAAATTTTTAACTTTCATACATCATATAAATGACATCTGCAATCTATGGTAGTATTCCAAACTGTTATTTACACGTTAACAAGCCGTAAAAATTTGATAAAATACGTTTTTTAACTTTGGAATTTAAATGGAGATTTTAATTGGAGTTGAATAAATTCGAAAATTAAGTTATTGTTATAGGGGGTTGGGGTTGTTTGAAATGAATCTTTTAATGCACAATTCGAGGAGGCGCACACCAATATGCTATTTGTTTGTACCTAATATTGACTGAAAATCATTTAAACATCATATGTCATTATTATTTTACCTTCTGTTAAACATACAGAACAGAACAGAACATATAGTTTATTAAAATTAATCATATGCAGCTTATCTTCTTTTATATAACATTCAATAGCATATAACATACATATGATTGCATTTCTAAAGCTTTTTATTATAGGCCCGCAGATAGGCCGACAAAGACCCACAGAGTCAACCTGTCTCATACCAACTGAAACTACTTTCTCAAAACCAATTTATGACTAGCTGCTATATTGACATGTAAATATATTTTAAATGGACACACGTTTGCTGCATTTGTCAAATTATAACGTTTTGTAAATATTTCAAGCGTTTGTTTGATTTAAAAAGTACCTGATATCTTTAAGTAGTGTCAAAGTTACCTCCCCTAATTTTACAACCACCGTTTGGCAGTAATACTAGTTTTGGAAACAGGCTGTTAACATAGTTAAGCTTATTATATTGGTATGTATGTTGGAATGGATTTGTTTTGGTAGTTCTCAATCTACCTTATGGTATTGAACAAAAAAAGAAACTTTCCGATTTGTAAACGAGTTTGTTGTGTGTTGCCAGGCTTCCGGGTCAACTCGTACCTATCATTAGTCATCTCGTACGCTCGTACCTTTTGTAGTCAATAGTTACACATTGGATCAATCTACGTAATCTCATTAGTGGCAAAACTTTACAGGACCCTTGTACTCAGAAAGTGTTATTGCCGAGTCTATCTCTACCAAGAAGTTTAAATCATGACCCGACATAATCAGAATTCACATCAAGCCAGTTGGAATTGTTGGGTGCGGAGCTTCCCATCAACCACCGTCCCTCATCAGTCCGTCTGTTGTCCATCAACATTTTGCTTCAATCGACATCTCTGAAACCAGTAGGCAAATGTTGATGAAACCTTGCCGGGATGTTTCTTGCTTGAAACTCTACCAAAAGTGTTCCAAGAATTCAATTCCATGCTGAACTATGGTTGCTATGGCAAAAAATGGGGAAAACTTTGAAAATCATCTTCTCTGAAACCACAAGAGCTAGAGCTTAGATATTAAGCTTGTTGTATATATTCAAGAGCTTTTGCCACTTGTCGGAAGTAAACTCTTGACAACAGAACATAGATTTGTAAAAATATTGATTTCTGATTGGACTTTCAAGCGATTTGATTGACAGGCGCTGTCATGTTAATTGACCCTGCCTGCGATGCGATTGTAAACCTTGTATTAAAGCAAAATGCAGCCAAGTGAGCTATATAGGGCCATATTGGCTCGCTTGCTCTTGTTTTAAGAGATATTTTTTTTCAAATTGGGAATTTCGGAGTGTATCTAGATCTAGAATCGGAAAGGGTTTTAATTTAGGGGAATACTGCAGAAGGACATTTAGGTTGTTGATTTGAAAATGCTGTATGTTCTAGATGGCAATTGTGTGCAATTTTTAACAAGATGTCACGTGACTTATAGCTTTTGTAAGGCAATTTTGAGAACGACTACTCGTTTGCCCCTGACAGTTTGAACAGCCATAGGCTTCCCCTTTCACCGGCAAAGTAGATTGACTTTCCGTTGCTTTATATACGTGTTGATGCTGTAAATAATTGTAATACTAACGGAGGCACAATTCAGAATATATTAATTACTACGCCATCAGGCAGTCATGTACACTTAATCGATTGATCCGTCAGTGCATACAGCTCGCGTTTACATATCAGCGACTGTGTAACTCATTCTGCAATTATAGAGCAACTAGCAGTTCGAACTTTGTAAAGTATGTCCCTCACTCCAATATCAGCCAGTTATAACTTCAAAAAGATAAACGGCGTATACATGTATACGTAAACATGGTTGTGAGGAAAGTTATCAATATGCAGTCTATCTTTAGATAGGCGATCACGTGATCAAAACTGTCGTATTTCATTCACCGCACTTCCATTCATAAAATTTTAATGATGCAAAAAGTAGTTCAAACCCTATGATGAAAAATGGTTAGAGAACACTAAATATTTTGTGTAGCCTACTTAAGTTTCAAAGTATTATAGGTCCTAAGAATAAGCCTGGGTTTAATATTTAGCTATTTTAAACGATTTCTTAAAGTAAATTAAAGTGTAAGGCTAATTGACTACTTACACGGGTGATTTACTCTCCTTTCCAACACAAAATGTGATGAAATGAAACTGTGAGGCACGAACTGCCGATGTGGTGTGGTTTTGAAATATCAACAAAAATGTGAGTTTGAATTGTGTAAATTTTCTTTAAGTTTTTTTAATGAAATACTTTCAAAAATCAGCTGAAACGTTTAGGTTAACATGGTTAAGTTAAAATACTTCCACAGATTCTATTTCGTTTGACATCAGTTATAATTTAAGGTATGTCCCTTTCAGAAGGAAATGCTGCATTTGCTTTCTTTTATGATTTCTGAGCGGATATCTTTGTTGTAGGAGTTTAAAGTCCACTTCAAAAGTACATGTATTTGGTCAGTTTAACAGGCAGCTAGTTTCCCTAACATCGTCCTACAAAGGACCAGCACTAGACTCCGAATCTTCGCAGGACACTGCCAACTTCCCCACATTTATAAAGAGACAAAGTCGGAGCTTACATTATGAAAAAATGACCTGTATTATAATGTTTTATGATGTTAGCATAATGTCCCTTACGGAAACATTATGCACAAACACTTAATTTTCAGGTTTCATGAAAAAATTTTGAAATGATAGACGATTTCATGTAAAGTGCTGGGTAGGTCGTGTTACGTATTCCTGAAGGATGTGTCATAAACAAAGCTAGTTACATACAATTTAGAAGCACTGTATTTTACTTCAAGCATAACTATGTTTTGGCTTGAGGGAATTTGAAAAAAGTAATAAAAACAACAGCAACATGATGTGTTATCAATGAACTACAGGTCTGTGAAAATAAATGGATAGTAACCAAAATCAATTACTGTTAGCGAAGTATTGGCACAAATGATCACTCATTGTCTGTAATATAGAAAAATCCCCTTGTGCCCAATATCGCAGTGGGATCCTTGTTGTTAGCACGTTCAATGCTTTGATTCAGTTATGCAGATACTGCCAAGTTTATTTCATATTTATGTAGTTAAAACAACAATTAACCCTTTATAACTGCAGACCTCAAATTCATTGATGCAAGGCTGTTGATTGTCATTTTGAAATATCAGTTTCATATATATTATTGGTAGTTGTTTTCTGTGTCTTGTTGTGTCATGAGACAAAGGTCTGATCAAATTAAGATGGTAAGACATGTAATGATTTAACAGCTACATTATACATCGACCTGTTTAAGAATAAGACTGTTTTCAATGCCAGTATCTAGCTTACTCCATTTCCATTTCAAGCAAGCTATTTCTTGCATATAGGATTGGCATTTCCGGTGATTTTACCCAAGCCGGAAAAAAAGTCTGGCATCCCTCCTATGCCAGATGAATCTCGTTAATTACTAGTGACGTAACGTTATAAACATTGTGACGTCTCTGTCCCAAACACATTTGTTAATCCCCCCGAACACAAAGTGTAAGGGGGGTATACTGGATTCAGCTTGTCCGCCCGTCCGTCTGTAGACGGAATCTTGTGGACACTAAATCTCCAATACCCCTGGTCAGAACTTAATGATACTTCACACAAGTGATGAGTACAATGCGTAGTTGTGCATGGTCTATGTTTCGGGTCTCTAGGTCAAAGTCACAGGGGCTCGTAGTAAAATCTGTGGACTCTAAATCTCCAAAACCCCTGGTCAGAATTTAATGACACTTCACAGAAGTGATAAGTACAATGCCTAGATGTGCATGATGTTACGGGTCACTTGGTCAAAGGTCAAGGTCACAGGGGCTCGAGATAATAAAATCTTGTGGACGCTTAATCTCCAAAACTCCTGGTCAGAATTTAATTTTACTTCACAGAAGTGGTAAATACAATGCTTAGTTGTGCATGGTCTATGTTTCGGGTCACTAGGTCAAAGGTCAAGGTCACAGGGGCTCAAGATAGTAAAATCTTGTGGACGCTAAATCTCCAAAACCCCTGGTCAGAATTTAATGATAATCATTTTGATAAGTTTTCATTTAGAAATCTACTTTAAAGTGCAAGAAGGCAAGAAAAAGTTTTTATCATGAGACATTCGGCTCAGGTGGAAATATCCGTCTACTTGGGTAACTGTTTTGGGGGAACTTGGCAGAGCCTTATTCCCGCCAAAACAGTCACTCTCAGTGACGGATATTTCGATCTGAACCTCGTGCTCATGACAGAAACTATTATTCTGTTGTTTGAATCTTTGATACTTTATTGAATTTCTGCTTCAGATGAGACTAGACTGTAAAAAAGCACCTAATTATTGGCATTTGACTGGGAAAACTGTACAGTAACTGTAGCGAAGGTTGAAAATAGCTAGAGGAGGTCCAACTTTGGTAAGAATGGTTAGTGAATTTTCATCTTCTTCAGGATTGACCCTTCAAATAAGCTAAGTTCTGCATGATTTCTGTTTCACATGACATATATTTTCTTCAATAAAAAGATGCAAAAAATCAATTTCTAAACTAACCAGTATCTAATATTGCTTTAAAAGTCATAAAGAAATTATGTCAGCTGTCTGTCTGCTTATTGTTTAACGTGTTTGAAGAATTGATTTTTTGCTGCAAATATCTTACTTCTATTTAATTAGAATTGTTCTTTAAGTGGTTTGACGCTGTACATAATTTTTGAAAAAATAAAATACCCCGCCCAATGCTAGTGCTATTAAAACCTCTTATCAAATATGATATTCAGCTTGTGTGTTTTACAGGAGGAGATAGAGAAGATGAATCTTGATCATTTTCTTGACAAGGAGGATGATCTAAGTCAGTACTTCAGCAAACAAGAACTGGAAGCTATTAGCAGTCAACAGCAAACAAAATTGAAAAATATTGCTCTAAACTATGAGATTATGCTGTATATGGGTAAACATTTTCTAAGATTTGAATTATGTGGGATTTTTTTCAACACAAATGTGCATGAATTATGGTTAACAGAGTCTATCAAAATTTTTGAGACAGAAGGCTTTCTTTATTGTCATTAGTACATGTAGCATAGCACCAGTATGGGATGAGTAATTAAAAGAAAAAAATCCATTATATACATTTTGGTTAACACTTAATAGCACATTACTATACTCTGTTGCAAAAGAAAGTGTGCACTTAGGTTTTTGTCAATTTCAAGTATTATTTTTAACAGAAATATTTAGTTTAAACATAATTTATTGCCAATTATATACATAGCAAATGGTTTGGGCCACAAGTGCTTACCACATTATAAAACGGCTCTCCCCAGTATATAATAATTACAAAGAAGCATTGTGGCTACATCATATATAAACATTTACAATGAATCATTATGATGTTACAGAATGAAAATTTTAAAAAGAACAAACTAAAAAAAACGTATCACATAATTATGCTCGTGATGCCCGTGCCCAGTGTACGACCCGAAAACCTACAAATATATAGTACTGTTTCGCGCTAAAACCTTCGAGTGTCATCTATAAACTTTTGATCTGATATAAAAATCTTTAAATTATCTTCTTCTTAGACTACTTATTACCCTCTAAGCAACGAATTTACGCTTAGTGGATGATAATGTCGTGTTTCTCTAAAGAGTACTATTCTTTAGTTTAAAAACAGGAAAAAATAATGTTCTGCATTTTCAATTCCTTTTTTACAGTCGCAGGTTGCATTTTCTCTTAAGTGGTTATTAAACAAGTCTGCATTTAAGTTACTGCAACCATTTCTTAAACGAGTGTGATAAACAGTTAAGTTTCGTGCCTTTAGAATAAAATGACGGTGTTTCAATTTTGAACAAAGTACTTTTAAGTCTATTTTTCAAAGAATATAAGGTTGGAGCGTTCCTAATCCATAAATTACGAAAGAGTTCGAAAAGATCGCTGTTCGTCTAGCAATTACAGTAAAATGTTCAGCATTTCTTAAGTTATAGTGATTTTGTTCACCAATTGTTGTTGGAAAAATTGAACTAAACTGATCCGGTAATAAACTATTTTTTTTGTTTATACATAATAACAAGTTTTTGAAATTTACTCCTGTCACTTAAAGGTAACCACCCTATTTCCTCTATAACTTTATTTGTAGAAACTGATCGAGTTAAACCTGTAACGATACGGGCTGCTTCAAGTTATAGTTTTTCTGATTTATTTTTTAGCTCGACTTTTCAAAGAAAAGGGGAGCTATCCTACTCGCCCCGGCTTCGGCGTCCGCGTTTGTGTCACACCTTGGTTAAGTTTATCGTACCACCCCATTATATTTTAAAAACTATAAGAGGTATGGCTTTGAAACTTACCATACTTATTTACCATCATAACCCCCATCTACAGACAAGAGCACATAACTCTGTCAAGGTTTTTGACATTATTATGGCCCTTTTTTGACTTAGAAAGTGTATTGAGCTTGGTTAAGTTTTTCGTACCACCTCACTTTATTTCAAAACCATTTGAGGTATTGCTTTGAAACTAACCATACTTGTTTACCATCATGACCTACATCAACAGACAAGAGTACATAACTCTGTCAAGGTTTTAAACAGAATTATGCCCCTTTTTTACTTAGAAAATACATTGAATATGGGTAAAATCCACTTATTGCCTTAACACTTTGAGATATTGCTTTGAAACTTTGAATGCTTGTTTGCATCATTACCCCCATCTGTAGGCAAGAGAACGTAACTCTGTCAGGGATTTGTTTTAAAAATTAAGGCCCTTTATTAACTTAGAATCTTGGTCAAATTTTTCGTACCAGTCCACTTTTTTACTAATTAAACTGTTCGAGATATTAATTTGAAAGTTGGAATACTTGCTTACCATCATGATCCCCAAACTTGGGCAGGAGAAGGTAATTCTGTTAACGATTTTATTTGAATTATGGCCCTTTTTGACTTAGAAACTCAGTTAAAATTTTCATTCTTGTCCACTTGTTGACTTAACCATTTGAGATATTACTTTGAAAGTTGGAGTACTTATGTACCATTATGAGACCTATCTGTAAGCAAGAGAACATAACTCTGTGAAAATGTTTCTTGATTAAGTTTGTACTTTGAAATTCCTAGGTAAAGTCTTGTGTGCCCTTAACTGTCAAAGTTTTGTTTTATTGGAAAGCACTAAAAAAAGTCAAGCGCGCTGTCCTACTGACAGCTATTGTTTAAAAGTTAAAACAGTGAAACTTAATCTTACGTTAATAATTATAAAATGAAATGTGTTTGCAGACTGTTACCCAGGAGTGTTTTGTAAGATTGCCTTCACTAAAGCTGTGAACAATGTCGGACATCTTGTTCATGTAGTTCAAACACATTGAAAGGACAAGCTTTCGCAGAGGGATATACAGGTACTGGATGTGTGGCTTAAGAAGAATGAACCTGTAGAGTACACAAAGACTGAAAAAGAAGAAAGCACAAACTGGGAAAACCCATTTTGGTATACATGTACAAACAACATACATTGTATCATGGAGCAAGACAAAAACAATGAGCAAATAGAAGCAGTTCAAAATATTGCAGAAAATGAGAGTGCTATAACTTGTAATCAGAAGTTAGCTAAGGAACTGACTAATGGAGTAAGAACATTTAGATGTGATATTTGTGATTATGAATGCAATCAGGGATATAATATGGAGACACATATGAGAATACATACAGAAGAGAAACACTTTAAATGTGATGATTGTGATTATTCCTGTACTCAGAGCAGTGATCTTCAGACACATATGAGAATACATAAAGAAGAGAAACGCTTTCAATGCGATATATGTGGTTATTTATGCAATTCAAACAGTGATCTGAAGAGACATATGAGAATTCATACAGGAGATAAATGCTTTAAATGTGATGCTTGTGATTATGCAAGTACTGATAGCAGTACTCTGAAAAGACATTTGAGAATACATACAGGAAAGAAATGTTTTAAATGTGATTTTTGTGATTATGCATGTAATGACAGACGTAATCTGAAGAGACATATGAGAATTCATCCAGGAGAGAAATGCTTTAATTGCAAGGATTGTGATTATGCATGTAATCAAAGCAGTGATCTGAAGAAACATATGAGAATTCATACAGGAGAAAAATGCCTTAAATGTGATGTTTGTGATTATACATGTAATGACAAAGGTAAACTGAAGAGACATATAAGAATTCATCCAGGAGAGAAATGTTTTAAATGTGTTGTTTGTGATTATGCATGTAATTACAGCAGTTATCTAGAGACACATATGAGAATTCATACAGGAGAGAAATGCTTTAAATGTGATGTTTGTGATTATGCATGTAATGGGAGCAGTACTCTGAAAAGACATATGCGAATTCATACAGGAGAGAAATGCTTTAAATGTGATGTTTGTGATTATGCAAGTACTGATAACAGTACCCTGAAAAGACATATGAGAATTCATACAGGAAAGAAATGCTTTAAATGTGATTTTTGTGATTATGCATGTAATGACAGACGTAATCTGAAGAGACATATGAGAATTCATACAGGAGAGAAATGTTTTAAATGTAATGTATGTGATTATGCATGTAACGACAGATTTAATCTGAAGAGACATATAACAATTCATACAGGAGAGAAATGCTTAAAATGTGATGCTTGTGATTATGCTTGTAATCAAAGAAGTCACCTGAAGACACATATGAGAATTCATACTGGAGAGAAATGCTTTCAATGTGGTGTTTGTGATTATGCATGTAATGACAGTAGTAATTTGAAGAAACATATGAGAATTCATACAGGATAGAAATGCTTAAAATGTGATGTTTGTGATTATGCATGTATTCAGAGCAGTCATCTGAAGACACATATGAGAATTCATACAGAATAGAAATGCTTTCAATGTGATTTTTGTGATTATGCATATAATCAAAGCACATACAAGAATTCATACAGGAGAAAAAGGCTTTCAATGTGGTGTTTGTGATTATGCATGTATTCAGAGCAATGATCTGATGCCTAAGATACAGAGGTGTGCAAGAAACCGTAAAATGTTCATAATCTAATATGTTATGAAATTTCAGTGTGTGAAGAAAAAGCTGTAATGTCTCTGACCTAGTTATGAATTCTTGTATGGACTATAGAAGTGCAAGTTTCTGTTCTAGTATTGTTTTACATGATGTTAATACTAACATTTCCAAAAATGATGGAAATATATCCATTACTTTTTAGCTCACCTAAGCATATGCTCAGGGTGGGGTCACACGATAAACCGAAATACCGGAATACCCACAAAAATCAGGAATGTATACATATTTTTTAGAAAATATGTCATGAATGATCAAATATACAATCTTTACTTGGTGCTTTTCCTCGTTTATGTCTTAGTTTAATCCCACGTTTGTACTATCTCTTTCAAACTTACGTCATTCTATAATCTTTTCTCACTTGCTCATTGAAATAAGAGGGGCTATATACAAAAGTTTATATTTTTCTAGCATTCATGTGAAATTAAAAGTGAGTACAAACCAGCAAAATGTTCATGGGTTCCGTTGAAAATCAGGTGTACTCGTACATGAGAGTTTTAAATACATATATTATAAATGTACTGATCTTCAAACACAGCTCTGGTTTGCAAGGCATAACATAGGGCCTGCCGCCTAGCTAGAGCAAAATGTTTAGGGAAAAGTCACTTCTCCCTGAGCTGAAAATAGGAAGAAGTTTGGAGTCTGCAAGGAGAAGTGAAGGAGTAGCAATATATTTGCTGTTCGTTTGTTTCAAAGCAAAGTACATCTTTAACAACTAAATGGTTGTGTGATAAATCAGGAGATTGGCCATTATTGTGAGACTACTTCCAGACGCAGTTGACTGAATACTCTTCGATTGCTTTTTTAGCTCACCTGGCTACGCCAGGGTGAGCTTTTCTGATCGATGATTGTCCGTCGTCCGTCAACATTTTGATTCAAATGACATCTCCTCTGAAACCTCTAGGCCAATGTTGATAAAACTATGGAGGAATGTTCCTTGCATGAAGCTCTACCAAAGTTGTTCAAAGAATTCCATTCCATGCAGAACTCTGGTTGCTATGGCAACAAATAGGAAAAACTTTAAAAATCTTCTTCTCTGAAACCACAAGGCCTAGAGCTTAGATATTTGGCATATTTCATTGTCTAGTGGACCTCTACCAAGATTGTTCAAATTATGACCCCAGGGTCAAAATTGACCCCGCGCGGGTGGGCACTTAGTTTTTGCATAGGAATATATAGGAAAAACTTTAAAAATCTTCTTCTCTGAAACCACAAGGCCTAGAGCTAAGATATTTGGCATGTAGCATTGTCTAGTGGACTTCTACCAAGATTGTTCAAATTATGACCCCCGGGTCAAAATTGACCCCGCACCGCGGGTCACTTAGTTTTGCATAGGAATATATAGGAAAATCTTTAAAAATCTTCTTCTTTGAAACCACAAGGCCTAGAGCTTAGATATTTGGCATTTAGCATTGGCTAGTGGACCTCTACTAATATTGTTCAAATTATGACCCCCGGGTCAAAATTGACCCCGCACAGGGGGTCACTTAGTTTTACATAGGCTTATATAGTAAAAACTTCAAAACTCTTCTTCTTTGAAACCACAAGGCCTACAGCTTAGATATTTGGCATGTAGCATTGGCTAGTGGACCTCTACCAATATTGTTCAAATTATGACCCCCGGGTCAAAATTGACCCCGTACCGGGGGTCACTTAGTTTTGCATAGGCTTATATAGTAAAAACTTCAAAAAATTTTCTTCTTTGAAACCACAAGGCCTAGAGCTTAGATATTTGGCATGTAGCATTGGCTAGTGGACCTCTACCAATATTGTTCAAATTATGACCCCTGGGTCAAAATTGACCCCGCACCGGGGGTCACTTAGTTTTACATAGGCTTATATAGGGAAAACTTTAAAAATCTTTTTCTCTGAAACCACAAGGCCTAGAGCTTAGATATTTGGCATGTAGCATTGCCTAGTAGACCTCTTCAAAGTTTGTTCAAATTATGCCCCTGGGGTCAAAATTGACCTTGCCCGGGGGGGATCATTTGTTTTACAAAGGCGTATATAGGAAAACTTATTTGGTATATAACATTATCTAGTGATCTTCCACCAGGCAAGTGGACTTGTACCAAGGTGAGCGATATAGGGCCATCTTGGCCCTCTTGTTAAATATATATGATAGTATCTTAGCAAACTGTTCCCCTGTTTAAGAAACTTGTCTCCATGGTGTATTGGTAGAGACGTTAGCTCACATACTTTTGTTTAAGTGTACTTTTACGAATCCACGAGTTCGAATCCCACCGACACTCATTTATCTTATACTTTTTTTCTGCTGCTTTAATCATCATTTTTAGTTTTTAAACCATTTAAGAATATTTTACGGCAAATAATCATAAAAATCTTCATTCATGTCAAATTAACACGGATAATGGTAATGAAAAATTACCAGCAACGGTATATAGGGCATTCTTGGACATACTGTATAAATATTACTTGATAATAGTAAATGTTCGACACTTGAGGTCAGTTAGTAGATGTGATGTCGTGTCAATTTGCTTGTTCAACCAGAATTAGTGTCCTCGAGTTCTTTTGGGGCCATGCCTCAACATCAACCATCACCACCAATTTCCAAAATATTTGCATGGCATTAATGTTTGTTGGCCTGTTGTGATAATTTGTATCACAGTTTTTATTGTAGGTCTTTGTTCCCATAAATGGACAAGTTTGATGGTCATATCAATTGCCAACAAACAACATAAATATTAGGTGTGCACTTTTTGTAAGTTATATGACAACAATACCTACCGGTAGTCAGCATGGTAAAAATAAAATCACAAACTCAGATCCCCTTAAACAACGGCAACGCAAGCCAAAACGGCTGCAAAAATTTCACATACAATTAGACCAACAATTTGAGCCCTTTACTGTAAAGATATTCTAGCCATTTTCCTAAATCAAATTTCAACATCTATGAAATGGAGATGAAATTGATTATTGTAACCTGTGTTAGTGGTAGCGATCATCCCCAAGTTTCACGTTCAGAATGGTTTAATTTTCGAACAGTTTAGGAAGTGTCATAACAGCATAACGGTACCCTTAACCAAAATTATCAGTCGCTCTAATTATTGGTTATTGTCTTCCCAGCAACATCGTTTTCGAAAACATGTACAATATTGACACTTCAGTCAATGTATAATGAAACATTTAAGTCCGAGAAAAAATGAAATGTGACCGCACACAAGGCCCAGTAGTAGTGACTTTTATACGTGCATTCTGTCCAATTACATTGCGAAAACGGCAAATTTTGCGACTTTCGATTTTGGGGGTTATTATCTTTGAGCGAGTGTAGTTTGATAACCGATGGGTCGTTGGCAATAAAAATTACACAAAATTTGTCTAATATATTATTTACTATTCTTGTGAAGTTTCAAGTAAATTCTTAGTGTTTTTCAAAATAATGAATAAAGACTAATGGTAGCGTTAGAAATTCCCCTAAGCGTACTGCGCAACAACATTTGAAATAAATGTTATTTTTAAAGATAAATTTGCTTCTTTATATTCATTAGGGAAACAGACTGGGAATATTTTGAAATTAAAATAATTCGCAACAACAATTTAACCGCAAGTTTTAATCATAAGCTTGACTTACATATAGACCTTATATACAGTTTATTTATTTATTAATGTCTTATCCATCATATGTATACATATAAAACATACATAAACAAACCAACATACGTTAACATGTAAATGGCCATTCTTAGTAAGAATTATATGAGACCCCGTATTCTATTTGCACAACAAATATCACAATAACTATCACTTATTATACAAGGTAAAAGTTGGATAACCATCGCTAATCCAAGACTAAGATATGCCATGAAAGGTTTTAGGTAAAAAACTGAAAAGAAAAACTGCACTTCTGCGCATGAAAAAAATGCCTTAAAAATCAAATATCAGCCTAGATCAGATCAAGGATGAACTGATTAGCAATGATTACCTAAACTTAACTAAAAGGCAGCAAAGTACAGTCAATCTAAGACACGAGACAAATATCTACATAAAACAGTTCTTGTGTAAAATTAAAGTGTCTTAAGAGAGTATATACGAATAGAGTAATATATTGTTTACAAAGATAAATACTAAGACGTTTAAGGATATTGAAACAGGCTTTGGCACAGAGTGTAATTAATGTTTGACTAGAAAGCAGGAAACCGAGCTGGTCAGTCTTACTGAAATTTGAAAAATTCGGCTCAACTACTATCGCCTTAGCTAATAATTCTTCTCTCATATCACAATAAACAGCACAATCTAACAAAACATGTAACTCGTCCTCAACTATGTTACAAAAAGGGCATATACGATCCTCTAACCTCAGGTTTTCAAGTCTTCCAGTTTCGAAACGTGTAGGAGCGACCCCACATCTAAATTTACAAAATGCTGACCTGTGTTTAGGGGGCAAAATTAACTTGCAATATTCCTCAGTTTTATAATCTTGCTTAAAAGTACGGTAGGTTCGAAGCTTATTTCGACCCTGACCAGAAGTACCTACAGCATTGTTTATTGTGGCAGACCAATCGGACAGATACAAGTTCATAACCAGTTCTGCAACATTGTCGACGAATGACTGTTTGTGTAAAGGCACAGATAAGTCATGATCGAACACCAAATCTAATTCCATCAATTTTTTCATTACAAAATGAAACCATTCTTTACAATGCAATGACTTAGAATTAGCCCATATTGCAATACGTTTATTCAGTCTAAAATTGGCTACTGTTTTCCACTGACGTACGATTGTCGGTACCCACCCCATTTCCCCTGAGATGGCTGCATTTGGAGTACACTTGCCAACACCCAGATAAAATCTCATGGCACTATTATGGACTGCATTAATGCATGTAAACGATTTGTAACCCCATACTGAAGAACCATATGCAATTACAGGCCAAACAACAGAGTCATACAATTTAGTGAAAACATTGTGAGGTACTCCACCTACAAGTTTGCATTTAGCAATAAGCAAACCCAATGTCTGACTAGCACTTTGTGCTACCATTTTGGCTGTTACGTTAAAATCCAAATGTTCCTGCAGAACCATACCTAAGTATTTGTACTTATCTACAATACTCAACGAATTTGGACCGCATTTAAAAGTATACTCAGAACTAGCTTCAGATACAGAGCGGAAGTGCATAAAATTACTTTTTTCTGTATTAACTGACATATATTTGAGGCAACACCAATCATGTAAGGCATTTAACAAAATTTGTAAATCATGCTCATTATCTGCCAATAGAACTACATCATCGGCATAAAGAAGTATACAAACTATCTTGTTATCAATATGAACACCTACATCAAACGATTTTAAATATAATGCTGGATCATTTATGTATAAATTGAATAGCAAGGGAGATAACACACAGCCTTGTATTTAATCCACATTGTACACCGAACCATTCCGTTTTGAAGGAATTTATTCTGACATAAGACGCCACAGATGAATAATATAGAGATTTTACAGCTTTTAACATTTTACCAGAAACTCCTGTGCTACAGAGCCTGTCCCGTAGTTTAGATCTATTAATGAAATCGTAGGCTGCAAATATTGACTGCTTCTATATTTTACGTGTTTCAATCAAATTTACAAGAAATGAAATATGATCCGATGTACTTCTTTTCTTTCGGAAACCATTTTATTCATCCAGTAAAATACTATTAGACTCAACCCAAAATGTCAACCTTTCATTATACCCCCGAAACGAAGTTTGGGGGGTATATAGGAGTCACCCGGTGGTTGGTCGGTCGGTCAGGCGGTCCGTTGCATTTTCCTTGTCCGGAGCATAACTTGAAAACCACAAGTTGGAATTCAATACAACTTCATACAATGGTCAAGTACATTGAGAGGAAGTGCAGTGCACAAGAACCATAACTCCATCTTGACTAATTACAGAGTTATTGCCCTTTGTTACTTTTCCTTGTCCGGAGCATAACTTGAAAACTACTGGTTGGAATTCAAAACAACTTCATACAATGGTCAATCACAATAAGAGAAAGTGCAGTGCACAAGAACCATAACTCTATCTATAGTAATTACAGAGTTATTGCCCTTTGTTACATTTCCTTGTCCGGAGCATAACTTGAAATCTACTGGTTGGAATTCAATACAACTTCATACAATGGTCTAGCACATTGAGAGGAAGTGCAGTGCACAAGAACCATAACTCTATCTTGAGTATTTACAGAGTTATTGCCCTTTGTTACTTTTCCTTGTCCGGAGCATTACTTGAAAACTACTGGTTGGAATTCAATACAACTTCATACAATGGTCTAGCACTATGAGAGGAAGTGCAGTGTACAAGAACCATAACTCTATCTTGAGTATTTACAGAGTTTTTGCCCTTTGTTACTTTTCCTTGTCCGGAGCATATCTTGAAAACTACTGGTTGGAATTCAATACAACTTCATACAGTGGTCAAGTACATTGAGAGGAAGTGCAGTGCACAGGAACCATAACTCTTTCTTTACTTATTACAGAGTTATTGTCCTTCGTTACTTTTCCTTGTCCGGAGCATTACTTAAAACTGCTGGTTGGAATTCAATACAACTTCATACAATGGTCTAGCACAATGAGAGGAAGTGCAGTGTACAGGAACCATAACTCTATCTTGAGTATTTACTGAGTTATTGCCCATTTTTACTTTTCCTTGTCGCAGAGCATAACTTGAAAAATACTGGTTTGAATGCAATCTTGACTAATTACAGAGTTATTACCAAGAACAATACCTCTATTTTAGTGGTTTTTTTGCAAGGTATTCTGTTACTACGAACTTCCTCAGTTTATAAAGCAGTCTTTCGGGGGTATTAATCACATTTAGTGATAGCTCTAGTTTAAAATATTACAGTATACCTTATACATCGTACAAGCTATCAGCTGTTGTACACTTTGGTATTGGGTTAATAACACACTTATTCCATATCGAAGGCACTATACATAAGTTTGCTCCTGGGGTCAAGGTCACTGTTACTAAAAATAAGAAAACTTTAATTCATTTTTGTATAATTCAGTATCCTTAGTTACAGTTGAGATAATGTAACAAACTTTTGTTTGTAGTAAGTACTGAAGAAGAAAGGGTTGGTTTTTCGGGCTTCTGTGGTTATTGTCAAGATCACTAACTAAGATAGAGAGAAAAAACACTAATATGTTCAATATCTTTGGTTACAATTGACATAATGTAACTAAATTATAAAAATGTGTAATACACATGAATAAAGACTTTTAAATCAATTCGGACTGTGTTTGGGGCTCTTAGGGTCAAAGTCCAGGTTTAATTTCTAAAAATAGAAAAAAATGAAGAAAAAAACCAATATCTTTAGTTGCAATTGGATTATTGTGACCAAACTAAGTGTCTAGTTATTATCATGAAAATCTTTTTTGGGATTGTGTTCTGGGGTCAAGGTCAACGACACTGTTACTTAAAAAATGGTGATAAATATACTTAAAAGGATAAAATCAGACGAGCGTTCGGCACCCGCAGGCGGTGCTCTTGTTATGTCTTCAGTACACTTGATTTGATACTAGAGTCGTATTGCAGTTAAAGGGAAATTAACTGAACATTGACAAAAATATATAAATCAATCATTTTTTATTTAAACAATTCAATGTCATTTCTTTTACAAACAAGCCCAGAACATATGCATTGGTCTTGGGTGCCGCAAAACAGAACGTATTGAAATTTATGACTGAATCTTTAAAGCTCTGAAATTGCATGTGAAACACTCACTCTATATAAGTGTACATTTATGTTAAATTTGATACAAATTCTTATTGCTATATTCATAAACCTTTCTCGACCCGAGTTTTACAAAGTAAGGTTCTGTTACTTGCCGTTAATTGGTCTACTTATTATTAAAGTTACTTAGACTTTGATTCATGACTTTAAGTATTCACTGGCCAATCAGATATGCCTAACGGTTCCTACCTTGGTCGAGCTGTAAAGCTAGTCATCACTGAATTCCTGTTAGCGTAAATCTTATCCCTTAGAAGATAGGTGGAGCGGTTCCCCTGAACCAAATGTTTTTCTGAATTTGGATGTCAATATGCATAGATGACCAGAACTCTTCGGGTGCAAATGCTTAACAAGTACATGTATATGATACAATGAAATGAATAATTCAACATTTTCCCTATAACTCGCTGTTTGTAACTTTAAGCGCACGGTATGTATCGAGTGTGTCGTGTATCAAATTTAGCCATAAGGAGTTCAGCACTGAATTGCTTATTCTTTTAACATGATATTGAAAACAAATACCATTTTTGCAGATAGTGGAGACTGACATATGACAAGATTACAGTAAAACTTGTAATATACTGTAAATGCCAAAAAGGAGTACATGAAGTTACCACGAGTCAAGGTAATTGTCAAACGTAAGTATAAAATTGTAAACTCTGTATTTTACTTAATAAAGACCTTTTAAAACATACATGTACTTCTTAAAACACATACAATATCCATGTTTGCTTTAATTAGTTCAATTGGTCAAACACACTATTTTATCCAGTAGAAATCAAAGAATTTTATCCCTGGCGTTGTTGAGAGAAGATTATAGAATATCAAGCAAACAGAAAAACGTTAAGTGCAGCGTTCATGACCGATCAATCCGCTACAGGCAAAAACCGAAAGATGCCAAAGTCAATGTTATATTTGATCGTGAGTCCGAAAGTGATCAGATTGGTAAACAACAGGAGGGGCAATAAATGCACCAGGTCCTGCGCGAACCCAAACGTCTGAAATACCACCTTTGCCTAATAAGTCTTGCCTCTCAGCATTTTTTAAAAACAAAATCTTAACAGGTTTATTTAAAAAAACAGAAGCAATATCAAATTATGCGTGTTTACGAAACAGAAAATATGAATAGATACAATGAATTTTAACCCTGATGTATAACATTTAAATCTCGGGTTTTCTATTTTTTGTGTCATACTCTACGACAACTAAGAAGTTATTGGGTTTTTAATTTTTGTACATTTTTAAGGTGCAGAGCCAGGCTAGAGCCAGACGACGAGCAGCTCAGGAAAAAGTATCTATGATACTGAAAGAACTAGGGAAAAGTAGTAGGCTAAGCTCAGATGATGAGTAATAAGAACTGATACAGTTAATAAAATTCTGTCAGTGGAAATTGTTTCCTGCATACCACAAAAACAATAAATTTATTTGCCGCAACTGCAGACTGGTGTATTTAAGAGTATTTCACTTTTGAGAAAACCCCTAACTTTAATTACTAGTCAGCAGTCCGCAGTCCGAGCCCGAGTAAGTTACAAAACTCTACTAAAAATAAGAGGAGCTTGAAATAGTTTCATCTATATCTTTATTACGGAATATATGAAAAGTATACCTGAATTATGATACAATAATTGTTTAAAGGTGGTTAAATATATGAGCGAAATAGCCTTATTGGCTTTCATCAAATAGTTTTACAATGTTTATAGCGTACAGTGAACATACTAATTTAAGACAAGATATTGAAAAAGAATTATGCCAGCTACGGCACTGTCACGAAAATACTACATTTTTGTAATTTCATCGTCATTGGAAAATTTGAAAACAGGCAATATTCTCAGTTTATTGAACACATTGGCTTTTAACGGGGAGCCATGTGTGAGAGCAAATTATCAGTAATAAAATTAAAATGTTTGTGGGTCGTATGTCAGTCAAGTCTTTCTAATAATTTGACAATCTACATGGGTGTTTGTAAAAAATGCATCCTTTCCTTTAATCAATGTTTTAATGAGCAATATGCAGAAAGTGTTTATTTAGGCGTAATTTTTTTTGTTTGTTTCAGGTTTCCAGACCTACCCTATTTTATTGCCCCGACCCTAGAACTTTTTTTGCGTTTTAAATTTTTTCAGCTTAAATATATTAAAATTTATGTTGAATTTGGTTAGTTTGAGAATAAAAAAAAATATTTAAAAAATCCCGACCTACCTACCCTATTTTTTTGGGACATGAAACCTGAAACAAACATATTTTTTTAGGCCTTATTATATTGAAGAGTGCTTGTTTGCCCATAATTGTGCCACATTTTAGAGCTGTAGCATTATCCGTTTAAAAATTACACTGAAAAACGTGGTCAAAAACGTCACAAGTGTAACGCTTTTTGTGTGACATTTTTAAAATACCATAAGATTGATTTGTTAATCTTATGTACAACTATTTTTGTATTGAAAAATGTCTTAATACAACTGAAAATTTGCTATAGCCACTACAATAAGTTTTATACTTTCGCTAGGAATTCTGATTACTTAAATTTATAACTAGTATGTTTTAATTCACACCTGTCGATCATTCAGAGTTCTCAAAGTACTTGAACTGCCTTGAAAAGTATTAAGGCATTTCTTGGTGATAAGCAATATTTCGGCTATTTGAAATAACTTACATATTAACAAAAAAAAAAAAAAAGAATTTATATCCAGTTTCTACTAATTTACATAACATAGGATTGTCACAAGTGTAACAATATGTGTTTGAAACATCAGCATTTTTCCAATCCTTTTCAACAAGGTGTCACGTCACTTGACACCTTGTTGTAGTATAGGCAATTTTGAAAACGATTTGGCGAAGGGGCTTATACGTTTGACGCTGGCCGAAACATATGCGCAGTAAAAGCGCCGAATTCATTCTGGATTAAAAAATGAATAGAACGGCGTACATCGGCATGCGTCAAACGTATAGCCCCCAAAACCCTGACAGTTTGAACAGCTTTAGGTTTCTCCTTCCGCCTGCAAAGTAGATTGACTTTAGCTGAAACGCGTGTGGATCGTGCTAGAAATTAATTAAAACCCGTTTCCGTTGCCAAATATACATGTTAATGCTTTACATCATTGTAGCACAAATGTAGGCAAAATTTAGCGTTTACATATCATCGACTGTGTAAACTCATCCTGCAATACAAGAACTAACAATGCGAATTATATAAAGATTCTCCCTCAACCAAATATCAGCCAGAGATGACAAGAAGAATATTTTTCAAAAAGATAAACGGCGTAAACATTTACATTGAAGCGCAGATACTTTTATATTGTTACATGTTGACAAATAAGATTCTATTATCTCCCTTTAATATGAAATGTCGAAATTTATTTCAATCAATTCATTGTTAGAAGATAGTTTCTTTGTCGTATTTATGCAATAATGATATGTTAAATTAATGTGTGAACAAGAGTTAAATGATTGGTGGTGTTTTTTTAGTTCACCTGGCACAAGGTGCCAGAGTGAGCTATTACGATCGCTTTCCGCCCTGGGTCCGTCCGTCCGTCCACCATTTCCTTCAAACGACATCTTTTCTGAATCCATTGGTCCAATATTAATAAACTTTACAGTGATGTTCCTTGCATGAAGCTCTACCAAAGTTGTTCTAAGAATTCCATTCCATGAAGAACTCTGGTTGCTATGGCAACAAAAAGGAAAAACTTTAAAAATCTTCTTCTCTGAAAACAAAAGGCCTAGAGCATAGATATTTGGCATGTAGCATTGTCTAGTGGACCTCTACCAAGATTGTTCAAATTATGAGCCCCAGGTCAAAATTGACACTGCCCGGGGGTCACTTGGTTTTACATAGGCTTATATAGGAAACAAAAAAAATCTTCTCTTAGGGTTGTCATTGTTTAAAATTTTTGTATCGATATATCGATTCAGAAATATCGACGATAAACGGGCGTAACAAAGTCACTGACCACATATTCTACCAAATTTCTTGACTTTTTTTGTAGTAAACATATGGTTCTGGTCTATAATATATATCAACCCTTGCTGAGCTGAAATGAGAGAAAATTTTTAAATGTACTGTTTGTGCTTATGCAAGTAATCACAACCGTAATCTGAAGACACATGTGAGAATTCACACAGGAGAGAAGTGCTTCAAATGTAATATATGTGAGTATGCATGTACTCAGAGTGGTACTCTGAAGATACATATGAGAATACATACAGGAAAGAAATGTTTTACATATAATATCTGTGATAATGACTCTAGTAACAGCAATTCTCTAATCAAAGGACTGAAAGTGCTGGAGGATCGATTGTCTCTGAACAACACAGTCTGCACACATACATGTGTAAATATCAGGACAACATAGACTGTACACATACATGTGTGAATATCAGGACAACCCTTGCACGAGTAAAGTTATAAACTGGAGACACAACTGTCCACAAATTTTGACCTTTCACCATTTGTGTAAACTTTACTTTTGAGATAGGAACCCATGTGCTTACATTATGTCATTCAGTGACTATGTTCAACTACCCTATGAAGTATTAAGCTGTGAATCGTAACTGAGAAATAGATTTTGACAAAACTGAACTGAAAATTTATGGTTTGAACAACTTTAAATGTCATTCAAAAGTTATGGGATATGCCCATAAGGTTGATTGTATTGTGCGAATTAATTCGGATTTAACGTCGCACCCAACAGCTAAGGTCATATTGCAACTTCCGGCTTTCATGGAGGAGGAAGACCCTGGGTGCCAATTCCCTGTATCATAATTTGAGGGTCATTTAGAAACTCCAAGGTCATACCCTTTATTGTAAAAAATAAAAGGCATGGCTATGTGCTAAAGCAGTTTTATTCAGTTTACTTCTGTAAAACTGCATGTGATACATCACAAAATGGTGGGTAATCAAAGGGTTGGCAAGACAACAGGTGTTTCTCTTTGGATGCTTTCCATTTTGTCACTGCATCTCAAAAGTCAAATTTGTCCACAAAGCGAATTTTTCATAAGTGCATTCAACCATAGACATTAAACTTGGATATTATTTGGCACACTTAAACCCCTTTCAATAGTGACAGTCTGATCGAAATGACTACAAAATGATCATTAAAATCACCCAGAAAGACGTTTTTGTTTCCCCTATTAAGGTTCGTCGACCATCTCTTGTTGTGCGTCTACGATCTATGATGACGGTATCATAGGAATCAACACACACAAAAACGCAATGGTACAAAATGCGGGTCGATCCGAAATCAGACGACAACGACGACGCAATAGGGTCAAAATTAGACATATCCCATACCAGAAGCGTATTTTATCAACAATTTATCTTGCATTTCGAAGCGTTTTGAGAGGTTTTGAAATGTTGTTTTTGTAGTAATTTGATCATACACATTTTAATTGCGTCATAGAAGACGCTCTTTGCTATTTCTGTTGCGTCATTGACAAAATGAGTGCGTCAAAACCGCAGAAAACGCGCTCTGGCGGAAACACTGAGTTTAGTGTATCCGGTGTAGCGATACGTATTTCACGGGTCTTACATTTCTAATGTCACACCGGTCTAACGATAAAAACCGCGTAGGAAAATAGTTCTATACATAACAGATACCTCGTTGATTTAAATTTATATATTTATATATTAATCTATTCTGTAATGTTTTGATATTATTTAGATCTGTTACTATATAATTTTTAAAACAGAGGACAGTAATATAGAACTACTTTTCGGTCGTATTCGACAAAAAATTGTGTTAAGAGTTCGGCCGTAAGGGTCTGAAATACTCTGTTAACTTTGGATACGATTGAATAAATTCAATCGATCCAAAAAGACACCAGAGAATACACACATGAGCGATATGCTATCAATGTGATGTTTGTGAGTATGCATGTAATCGGAGCAGTATTCTGAAGACACATATCAGAATACATAAAGGAGAAAAATGCTTTAAATGTTATGTTTGTGAATATGCAAGTACTTACAGATGCAATCTGAAAAGACATATGAGAATTCACACAGGAGAGATATGATTTAAATGTGATGCTTGTGATTATTCAAGTTATCACAGCAGTACTTTAACACACGTGTAAGACATGTATCCAAAGCAGTGCTCTGAGAAAATACAGGAAAGAAATACTTTAAATGTGATGTTTCGGATTATGCATGTAATCAAAATAGTGATCTGAAGAAACACATGAGAAAACATGTAGAAGAGAAATGCTTTAAACATAATTTATGAGAATACATTCAGTGTAGAAATGCTTCAAACATATTAAATGTGGTGTTTGTGATGATCCTTTTAATCAGAGAGTACATCTGAAGAAATAGAGACATATGAGAATACATACAGGAGAGAAATGCTTTCAATGCGATATTTGTGGTTATGCTAGTAATCAATCGATGCTCTGAAGAGACATATGAGAGTACATACAGGAGAGAAATGCTTTAAATGTGATGTTTGTGATTACGCATGTAGTAACAGCAGTACCCTGAAGACACACATGAGAATACATACAGGAGAGAAATGCTTAAAATGTGATGTTTGTGATTACGCATGTTTGTGATTACGCATGTAGTCACAGCAGTACTCTGAAGACACACTTGAGAAAACATACCGGAGAGAAATGATTTAAATGTGATGTTTGTGATTACGCATGTTTGTGATTACGCATGTAGTCACAGCAGTACTCTGAAGACACACTTGAGAATACATACAGGAGAGAAATGATATAAATGTGATGTTTGTGATTACGCAAGTAATCACTGCAGTGCTCTGAAGGCACATATGTGAATACAAACTGAAGAGACATGCTTTGAATGTGATGTATTTATACCCCCAACACAAAGTGTAATGGGATATACTGGATTCCAGACATCGGGTCGATTACATGAAAAAATAATCGATTAAATTATGACTTTGAGAATAAGCTGTCCTCCTGCAACCCAGGTATTGTCCTTGAACATCAAGGCATAGACTTTAACTTATATCTTAATATCATTTATTTTACTAAATAACATATGAAAGCAATTTGAAAGACGGTATAGAAATTGTCTTTTTATCGTAAGATGCTATTATGCCTTCATTTATATAAATAAAATTACGTTTTAAGTTATGATGACAATATGTACGTACGGGTAATATGGTGATTGCTGATCATTGTGCTAATTAGTGAGCAAATAAACTATAAGTAATTAAATTCAGATTAGGCAGAACAGAACAGAACAGAACAAAGCATCTCTTTTATTTTCACCCAGGTAAAAAATGTACACAAGATACAACATGGGGTTAAGTACATATAACATTATATTACTTACACATTGTTGTCAATAGCATTTACCAGTTTAAGAAATTTATACAAAATTGAAACATATAAACCATTTGTCATTGTCATTGAAAGAATGACCTAAAATCACGAGCTTTTTGCACTCGTGCGTAGTACATTCAAAATAAAAAAATATTGAAAATAATTGTCTACTGTATCGTCCATACTACAAAGGTCAAGGTCACACTTAGAGTTTGAAGATAATGGAATCCTGTATATTGTGTATATGCACACATTTGTGTCCGGACTGTACCTTTGTCGTGTATTGAAGGATTTTAAAATAGCTTGGCACATATGTTCAGCACATCAAGCCGACGTGTCTTGTGCAAGACCCACATCCCTACCTCATAGGTCAAGATCACACTTAGAGTTTAAAATTACTAGAATCCTGTATATATGCATACATATTTCGCCTGACTGTAAATGTTTCATGCATTGGTTGATTTTAAAATAACTTGGCACAAATGTTCAGCACATCAAGACAAAGTGTAGCCTGCAAGAACCACTTCAAAGGTCAAGGTCATTTAGAGTTTAAAAGTAACAGAATGCTGTATGCATGGTTACTTTGTCATGCATGGAAGGATTTTAAAATTACATGGCACCATTGTTAAGCACATGGAGAGGACACAGAATGTGAAGCACCTCTGTTGGTGGGCATTAGTGTCAATTGTGAGGGAAAGCTCTTGTTTTTAAATATTTTATATGTTCTTCCTTTTGAAGAATTTTCTATATTGTTCGACCATTGTTGATAGAATTGACTGATTAGTGTTTCTTTTATATTACCCTTCAAAATGCTAACATTTGTTTATAGTTAAGAATGATGCTCAAAACACAGAGGATACTTTAAAAAACATATAAAAATAGGTTTTATCAAGTTATTTCTATTATTGTAAAATACAAATAAAGATATATACATAACCGAGAATTACGGACACTTCGGACCACGGACATTTCGGACCAGACACTTCGGACCAGATTTATAGACACTTCGGACCAGATTTGTAGATGTAATGACACTTCGGAACAGATTTGTAATCATTATAAATCATAGAAATAAAACAAACTTATTATCATATTAATATATATGTTCATTTATAAAGTTATTATTTTTAAGTTTATAACTTTTTAAACTTACACACGGACCTATATACACATGGATTTGCAACTCTCGTCAATTGAAAATGCGATATCGGAGTAGATTTTACCCATCATGCTTTGCGCGCGCTCATTTTCGGATTTGCCGCCAGACTTGACAAAATTTTCAACAAACAAAATCGATAACAGTTACGCCTTACGAAAAATAAATAGTTTGGAATAAGACATAAGTTGCATAAACAAAGAAAAATACAAATTAATGAGCCATACATATTGAAGTAGACACGATTAAATTTGATCTATTGTTTACGTTTTTCCCCGATATCATACGTTCCAAGATGGAGGACGGCGGGATGCTTCATTCTACATTGCGCTGACAAACTTTTCAACATACATGATACAAAATCGATAAAAGTTACGCATTAAGAAAAACAGATATAGGTTGGAATGAGACTAAAGTTACATAAAGAAAAAAAACTATTGAGCCATAAATATTGAAGAAGACACGATTGAATTTGATTATTTTCCAGATGGAGGACAGGTGGACGCTGGGAGTTTTCGATTTCGGCAAACCTCGGATATTATCCATCGATGCTAACATCTCGCATAAAATCTCACCCTCTGCGATAAAAAGGTTGAACTTGTATAGGAAGATACGAGAGTTGCCAATCCATGTGTATATAGGTCCGTGACTTACATATCATAACATAAATTTTATTTGGCATATTTATATTTATAGCCATACACATCTGAATAGTGAAGACCATGTCAATATTTAAACAGTTCAAAGAAGAACATATAAAATATAGTTTTGATCGCCATTTAGTTAATCAATTTACATACATGTGGTTAGAAAAAAGTCATTCTTGTGCTCTAAGTTAGAAAGCATGATAAATAAATTTTGATAGACTGTTGATAATGCGTTCTGAATCGGAGCTCATGAAAGATATAAACATATTTATAGTAGGCCATCTACAGAAATATGGTGCAAAAAATTTAATTCTGAGATTTCTATATTTGGGACAAACTAGCAGGAAATTGTATTCATTTTTTACTACATTTATGCTGCAATTTAAACACTTACGATCATGTCTGTCTACATTTGAATATCGACCAGATTCTATTGCAAGGTCATTAGCCGAAACTCTTAACTTAGTGAGGGCTATTCTATATTTCTTTTCGTTTACACTAGAAAGGTATTTTTCCATCACCACATCGTGTTTAAATAAGCTATACGAAGCGAGTTTACTAGAGTTATTAATTCTAGCGTACCATGATTGCTTATAAATATATATTATGCGTTGTTTGATAGACAAAAAGTTGATTGCAGAAACAAATTGATTAATCCATATATTAGACATACCAATGTTATCTAATATTATTTTTATTTGGAAGGCCCAATTCATGTTATTGTATGTTGCGTTTCAGTCAGCATCAGTTGCAAGCATTTTGTATGTGGTTCTTTGTTTTCTAAAGTTTTAACCAGCGGTATAACATATTAATAATTATTAGATACTTTGTGTCTGTCGGTGTTTTGATAGCAAAGTGTTTATGGTGTAAATTGTGGCTGTGGAAGTAATAAAAAGCAACAAAGGTGCAGCCAAACTGTGTCTTGATGGCTATATGAATACCAAAAAGAAATCATCAAATAACTATTAGATGGGAATGCTCTAAGAGAGGCAGCAACAAATGCACTGGAGCTGTGGTGACAGACATTAATGTAAGTATAGCATACATCATCAATACTATACTAGCATTTTTCACATTATAATTATATTTATTCCGGTAATTACATATGTAAATACAAAAAATATTAAAAAGGTTCTATGTAGTAACCTACAATATCTAGTAAAGCGCATGAAGTGTTATGTATACCCTCACATTTATATCAACACTCATATCCAGTTTGTAATCTTTTATTCAGATTCAAGAAGTTAAAAGAAGAACTCCACATTCACATGATCCAGACTTCCTCGCTATTGATGCATTGAAGGTCAGAACTGAAACAATGGCAGCTGTTGAAGAAAATCAATCACAACCCTGCAAGATCATTGCAGACAAGTTTATGAATCACCCCGTACAGGTAATGAGTTCGATGTATAATATTTACAATTTTAATTGAAGTGAAGGATATTGTTATACATCTTCAATTCAGACTCAACATATTATATACAATAAAATTAATAAAAATGGCTTTTATCCAAACCTGGTACAAGTCCAGACTTCCTGGTGGAAGTCACTTAGATAATGTTATATACCAAATAAGTTTTCCTATATACGCCCTTTGTAAAACAAATGATCCCCCCTGGCAAGGTAATTCTGACCCTCAGGGGCATAATTTGAACAAACTTTGAAGAGGTCTACTAGGCAATGCTACATGCCAAATATTAAGCTCTAAGCCTTGTGGTTTCAGAGAAAAAGATTTTAAAGTTTCCCCTATTAAGCCTATGTAAAACTAAGTGACCCCGGGTGCGGGTCAATTTTGACCCGGGTCATGAATCGAACAATCTTGGTAGAAGTCCACTAGACAATGCTATATGCCAAATATCTAAGCTCTAGGCCTTGTGGTTTCAAAGGAAAAGATTTTTAAAGTTTTTACTATATAAGCCTTTGAAAACACAGTGACCCCCGTGCGGGGTCAATTTTGATCCGAGGGTCATAATTTGAACAATCGTGGTAGAGGTCCACTAGCCAATGCTAATGCCAAATATCTAACCTAGGCCTTGTGGTTTCAAAGAAAAGATTTTTAAAGTTTTCCAACATAAGCCTATGTAAAACTAAGTGACCCCCGTGGTCAATTTTGATCCGAGGCTCATAATTTGAACAATCTTGGTAGAGGTCCACTAGCCAATGCTACATGCCAAATATCTAAGCCTAGGCCTTGTGGTTTCAGAGGAGAAGATCTTAAAGTTTTTCCTATATATTCCTATGCAAAACTAAGTGACCACCCCCACGGGGTCAATTTTGACCCGGGGTCATAATTTGAACAATCTTGGGGGGTCCACTAGACAATGCTACATGCCAAATATCTTAGCTCTAGGCCTTGTGGTTTCAGAGAAGAAGATTTTTAAAGTTTTTCCTATATATGCCTATGCAAAAATTAAGTGCCCACCCGCGGGGTCAATTTTGACCCCGGGGTCATAATTTGAACAATCTTGGTAGAGATCCACTAGACAATGCTACATGCCAAATATCTAAGCTCTAGGCCTTGTGGTTTCAGAGAAGAAGATTTTTAAAGTTTTTCCTATTTGTTGCCATAGCAACCAGAGTTCTGCATGGAATGGAATTCTTTGAACAATTTTGGTAGAGCTTCATGCAAGGAACATTCCTGCATAGTTTTATCAACATTGGCCTAGAGGTTTCAGAGGAGATGTCATTTGAATCAAAATGTTGACGGACGACGTACGACGGACAATCATCGATCAGAAAAGCTCACCCTGGCGTAGCCAGGTGAGCTAAAATGTTTTACAAACAGTGCAGAATTTATGATTGAACACTTGAACGGTATTTAGTGAATGTACTTGGGCATTCGAGTATATTAACTCGACTTCGTCCTTGCAAAAGTCTGTCTCTTCTTGGTGTTGAGCTCCATATTTTTAAGAGAAGATATTAGTTATTCGTGATTTAAGTGATAGTTAATTCTACAAATGATATAGACTTCTTATGTTCGCCAGTGACACTAGTCTAGAAATTTTGTGTGAGTCTGATACATGGTTTATGGATGGAACGCATGGTACTGCACCTAGTCAATTTTGCCAATTGTTTGTTGTTAGAGTTCCTCTGGGTGAGCAGTCTTATCAGCTGTATATGCATTTCTACCTTCAAAAGAACAGTCAACATATGAGGAAACTTTGTCAGCACACTTTTAGATGTTTGTTCACTTAAAAATTTAAGGCCTAATCATGTAACAGTTGTTGCAGACTATGAATGAGCATTCATAATGCTGTTAAATCTGTCTTTGGTGATCACATACATATTCAGAGGTGTTTTTATCATCTAACTCAAAGTACATGGCGCAAGATACAGGCTGAAGGATTACAGACCATCTATTCTACACAAGACGAGGTGAACCACTTTTGTGGGATGATAGATGGTCTGGCATTCCTACCTGTATCAGATGTCAGTGCTGGTATGACTTTGTTAAAGGAGATCGTGCCTGAATGTTTGAATTGTATTATTGACTATTTTGAAAACACATATGTATCTGGTAGTTTCCGAGCAGTCCGTGGTGCAAATGGCAATATGAAATTTCGAAAAACTCCACCAAGATTCCAGTTAGAAACATGCAATGTCAAAAGTCAAAGTCAAAAAACCTTTATTTCACTCGTATCATGTAAGTATACATGACAAAAAGAGGTAATATACGAGAGAAGTCTCATACATGAGGCTCATTCAAACATGAATATTATAATGATTTAATTTTACACATGTGGAAATATAGCTTGTTTTACATGATGATCATAATTTAGTCATACAAAGTATAATACATTTCAACAGTGTAATCTTAAATGGACTGAATCATTAACCCGTGGAGATTCATTTTAAATACTACTCTACTAGATATTTTCTGTATAATTCACGTCGTTAAGATATGGCTCTTTTTCTAACAATATTTCATGACAAATGTTTTAAAGTTACAGAGATTTTTTTCCAAAATATTCTTATCGCAATGCAATACAAACAAACAGAACTGGTGTAATAATATTACAAGACTTGTGTACTGACTTTATGTTGTTCGAGAAAAGGCTTAATTAGCGGCGACATAAAATGCATTTCACAAATTTGCAAAGATTTAAGTATTCAGTTTTGTTATTTGTATTCATCAATGCACTGAGTTTTACTGTATTTGGTCGTCGCAAATAACACGGTTTCAGGAATTGTTTTCTTTCATTATTAAATAAAGTACATTCAAAAATAAAATGGTATTCGTCTTCTAATTTTCCACAATTATTGCAGAGTCTTTCGTTTACTGGAAGTCTTGCCCAGTTATCGGTTTCAATTGGGAGGCGATGATTTCTTGTTCGAAAACGTATCATATAAAATCGGAGAGCTGATGGAGTAGAGGATAAATATATCTCGATGCCAAATTCTGTTTTAAATATTTTATAAAATGAGGCTTTTACTCGAATTTTCAATTGCAGAGTACCAATCGCCTAAAAAGAGGTCCTTAAGTTTTTGCCGAACTGTTAGTTTCAGCCATTTTGTATTAGGAAAAGTATGTGTGTCCAAAATAATGTTTAAACCAAATTTAATAAAAATATTTTTAACATAAAACCACGGAAATTTATTCTTCAGCACAGAATTTTCATAATTGCTAATGATTGTTAACATACTTTTATAGACTGTTGAAGACAATTTTCGTGGTAGTTCATATTGATTTTGAGTACAAATTCTTGACCAAAAATGCTATTATTCTTTCTTCGATGCCTAAAGTAATTGGAGTGCAACCAGTTTCACCGTGATAATTAAAACAGCAGAAAAAAAAATAAAAAAAATTGGGTGTTGATGGGATTCGAACTCGTGGATTGTTAAAGTACACTAACACAAACATGTATGGCCTAACGTCTTTACCTATTACACCCCGGTGACAGACATCAGGGAAAAAATGAGCTAAGATAATATCATAAATATTTAAAAAGGCCATTGAAGAATATTCAGTCGACTGCATGACAAAGGCTGTGTAAGTGGAAAAAGCAACCATATATCCATTTTTTTCTCAGCGTAGATTGCGCCTGAAACGTGAAAAGCGCTTTTTTTCTATTTTTATCAGCGTAGATTACGCCCGCTATGAAACGAACGACAACTCAATTACAAACGACAACTCTTGCTTTTCAAAAAATTAGATTGTGTCTACAGTTTTCATCTCAGAAGAGTAAGAAGTACCTCAGTTCTATAATGAAGAGAGACGCATATTTTCGATCTAGTGCTTAAGTCTCCATGCATCTTTTACTAACATTGTATTAAATATAGCGGGCAAAATTTGAACAAACTTTAGGGAGGTCTACTACCAATCTAATCCAAATATATAAATTTTAGGCCTTGTGGTTTAAAAAAAAAAATTAAAAAAAAAAGTCCCCCCAAAAAAAAAAAAACCCCAAAAAAAAAACCCCCCAACTTTGTTTCCCCCCCCCCTCCCCAAAAAAATTATTTTTTTTTTTTTTAATTATTTCCAACAAAAAAAAAAAAAAAAAAAAAATATATTTTTTTTTTTTTTAAAAATAATTATTTTTTTTTTTTTTATTTTATATTTTTTTTTTTATAAAAAAAAAATTCATATTATTTTTTTTTTTTTTTTTATTTAAAAAAAAAAAAAAAAAAAAAAAAAAAAAAAAAAAAAAAAAAAAAAAAAAAAAAAAAAAAAAAAAGTTATTTTAAAATCCTTCAATGCCTGACAAAGTTACAGTCCGGACACGAATGTGTGCATATATAAAGGATTCCATAACCTTCATACTCCAAGTGTGACCTTTACCTTTGAGGTAGGGACGTGGGTCTTGCACGCGACACGTTGTCTTGATGTGCTAGACATGTGTGCCAAGTCATTTTAAAATCCTTCAATGCATGACAGAGTTACAGTCCGGACACGAATTTGTAAGTTGGGACGCACAAACGGACGGACGGTGCGATTTTAATATGCCACCCTTCGGGGGCATAAAAAGTTTTTCCTGTATAACCCTATGCAAAACTTAGTGACCACCTGCGCGGGGTAAATTTGCCCGGGGGTCATAACTTGAACAACCTTGGTAGAGGTCCGCTAAACAATGCTAAATACCAAATATCTAAGCTCTAGACCTTGTGGCTATAGAGTAGAATTTTTAAAGTTTGAAGGAAATGGTACACAGACGAACGACGGACGGAATGCGATCCTAATAGCTCACTCTGGCATTTGTGCCAGGTGAGCTAACAATGTATCAATTTAGTACATAAAACGACCAAATGTATTAATATTCGTTCAAAGGTACTAATTTGGGTATTTGTTGACATCCCTAGTTAATACATTTCAAAAAAATGCAGAAACGACAAATAATCCAGAGTTCATTTCTCAGTATCAATTGATCTATGAATTGATAATTAAATCAGATATATCAGGAAAAGGTAGATTCCCAGAATTATGGGAAAGTGAAATCCGCATTTCACCAGTCTTTACATTTCTGGCAGCAAAGGGAGTTAATTGAGTAAAAAATAGTAAATGTAAGGGCAGACCCTGTATTTTTTGGCCGTGCCATCAGAAACACAACTCTTTTTTTTGCTTTAATAATTCCTCTTTAGATCTTGTACGTGAATAGATTTATGATTATAACATTTACAATAACAAAACTCCTGTATGTTTTTTGCATGTGTCTCTGCAGAACACTGCTGTTACAGCTTGCATAATCACAAACACCACATTTATAACTGGGCATGGCAACAAGTTCTCAAGTATTCGAGGACTCATTCGAACATCCGAGTACTTAATTACAATGTTTCTCTATTTGTTTTTCCATAGGTGTTTTCAGATTACTGCTGAAATCACAAGCATTATCACCAACATTATTTTTCAAACCGCTTATCTCCTGTATGTATTCCCATATGTGTCTTCAAATGACAGCTATAACTACTTGCAAAATCACAAACATCACATTTAAAGGGTTTCTCTCTTGTATGTGTTCTTATATGTGTCTTCAGATGACTGCTGTAAACACTTGCATAATCACAAACACCACATTTAAAAGGTTTATCTCCTGTATGTATTCTTACATGTGTCTTCAGATGACTGCTGTAACAACTTGCATAGTCACAAAAATCACATTTAAAACATTTCTCTCCCGTATGTATTCTCATATGGCTATTTAGATTACCTCTTTGATTAGTGGCATAATCACAAAAATCACATTTAAAACACTTTTCTATTGTTTTTTTGCTCATATGATTCCTCTTATTATTACTCTGACTGCATGCAAAATCACAACTACCATATTTAAAGCATTTCTCTCCTTTATGTAATATCATATGTGTATTCATATGTCTCTTCAGATTACTGCTATGATTACATGCGTAATCACAAACATCACATTTAAACCTTTTCTCTCCTGTATGTATTCCCATATGAACTTTCAGTGGACCACTATAACTACTTGCAAAATCACAAACATGACATTTAAAGGGTTTCTCTCCTGTATGTATTCCCATATGTGTCTTAAGATTACTACTATGAAAACATGCATAATCACAAACATAACATTTAAAGGGTTTCTCTCCTGTATGTGTTCTTATGTGTGTCTTCAGATCACTGCTCTGATTACATGCATAATCACAAACATGACATTTAAGACATTTCTCTCCTGTATGTATTCTCGTATGTCTCTTCAGAGTACTGCTTTGATTACATGCATAATCACATACATCACATTTAAAGCTATTCTGTCCTGTATGAATTCTCATATGTTTCTTCAGATTACCTTTGTCATTACATGCATACTCACAAACATTACATTCAAAACATTTCTCTCCAGTATGCTTTCTCATATGTCTCTTAAGATCATTGCTCCGATTACATGCATAATCACAAACATCACATTTAAAGCATTTCTCTCCTGTATGTGTTTTCATATGTCTCTTCAGAGAACTGCTTTGACTAAATGCATAATCACATACATAACATTTAAAGCTATTATGTCCAGTATGAATTCTCATATGTCTATTCAGATTACCTTTGTCATTACATGCATACTCACAAACATTACATTCAAAACATTTCTCTCCAGTATGCTTTCTCATATGTCTCTTAAGATCACTGCTCTGATTACATGCATAATCACAAACACCACATTTAAAACATTTCTCTCCTGTATGTATTCTCATATGTGCCTTGAGACGACTGCTGTATCTACATGCATAATCACAAACATCACATTTCAAGCATTTCTTGTGTGTTTTGAGTACACTTTGATCATAACTTGCATGACCATGTTTTTCTCCTTCAGCATTTTCCTCCTTTACAGAATGACTACTTGTCACTGTAGAGTCATACGCAGCTTCAGTTTTCTCACTTACTCTGCTTTGTTCTTTGTCCCGTTCGGAACAATTGGAAACTTGACCATTTCTATCTGCATGCATTTGCCTGTTCTTTCTCCTGCTTTCCATGTACTTGTCCCCGTCAGTATTACTATGCCAGTCACAGATATCCCACTGTGAAAGCTCGTCTCTACCATGCATTCTTACTAGCTGTCTCGTGTTGTGCACAGCTGTAGTGAAGGCAATCTTACAAAACACACATGGATAGCATTCTGAAAGACAAAATATGGATTTGAAATAATTCAATGAAGTCGTCAAAGCTAATGTCAGTAGTCACATGTAACAAGAGCTGTCAGTAGGACAGCGCGCTCGACTTTTTTAGTGCTTGCCAATAAAACAAAACTTTGACAGTTAAGGGCACACAAGACTTTAACTAGGAATTTCTAAGTACAAATCAAGAAACATTTTCACAGAGTTATCTTCTCTTGCTTACAGATAGGTCTCATGATGGTACATAAGTACTCCAACTTTCAAAGTAATATCTCAAATGGTTAAGTCAACAAGTGGACAAGAATGAAAATTTTAACTGAGTTTCTAAGTCAAAAAGGACCATAATTCAAATAAAATCCTTGACAGAATTACTTTCTCCTGCACATGTTTGGGGATCATGATGGAAAACATGTATTTCAACTTTCAAATTAACATCTCAAACAGTTTAATCAAACTATAAGTGGACTGGTACGAAAAACTTAACCAAGATTCTAAGTCGATAAAGGGCCTTAATTTTTAAAACACATTGCTGACAGAGTTACCTTCTCTTGCCTACAGATGGGGGTAATGATGCAAACAATCATTCAAAGTTTCAAAGCAATATCTCAAAGGGTTAAGGCAATAAGTGGATTTTACCCATATTCAATGTATTTTCTACGTAAAAAAGGGGCATAATTCTGTCAAAAACCTTGACAGAGTTATGAACTCTTGTCTGTAGATGGAGGTTATGATGGTAAACAAGTACATTGTATGATTAATTTTAAAGCAATAACTGTAATGGTTTTGATATAAAGTGAGGTAGTACACAAAACTTAACCAAGGTGTGACACCAACGCGGATGACAACGCCCAGGCGAGTAGGATAGCTCCGCTTTTCTTTGAAAAGTCGAGCTAAAATATATGAAGTTACCAATATCAATTTAATTGTTTGATACCCTTGAACACTATTGCTAATTTTCAAATAACTCCTCTAAGTGGTTACTGAAGTGTGTGCATTGCAGTTCCTCGCATGTAAAACTTATAGCAAAGTTTTTAAGTTCAACAAGTGTCATAATTTGTAGTAAATTCAGTCAGGAAATATCTAACTTAAGTGTTTGATACCCCTGAACACTATTGACCTTACGCCAGGTTCGTGATTGACAGATAAGAATCTCTTATCAGACCAATCAAACAGCTAGCTGATACAACATGTGACGAACGTGGTTATTAGCCGCCATTTTGTCTGTCAAACATTCAAAATGCATCCGTTGACGGACATGCAATATTAGGTATTTTCTATGTAAGAAAAAGAATTTCTTTGAAATAAACAAGTTTTATCGTGACGGTCACATCGTATATCGTGTTTACGGGGTTAGTTTGTATGTTTTATGAGTTTTGTGATACTTTATACGTTTTAAAATGATCTTATAAAACGTTTTTTTAATAAATAAAGCAAGATGACTGACGTTCTTTCAGAGGTTCTCAAAGATTTATTCTGCCGAAATAAACTCAGACTTTAATAGTGTTTCTTGTCACTACGTTTTAACGCCCTGTTTCAACAGTATTTCGGTTATTTACAACTTGAGCAACCATCGTTTCAGGGAATGACATGTACTATACATACGAAACTGCCAACTTTTTCAAATAAGCTTAGGAGACATGGAAGGTAGTTAAACTCGAGCCCGTGATTCTTGATTAAGGATATGTTTAATGATAACAAGTAAGACTTAGCCAATCAACCATGGAGGAGATCGCAGTTAAAAATGAAATGCATGCCCTGTAAAATGTATCTTTAAGTTATTAAAACGTGTCATCATGTGTGTGTACATATATTTGAAAGGCTTTGACCGATGCATCTGGTTGTTTGGGGACTTGCACATCATAAACTTTAAGTGCACAATGATAATATAAGTCATGCTCGGTCATATGTCTCCGACCGGTAGCGCGAGTAAATAACTCCAATTAGTTTGATTTAAAAAGTAATTGTGACAAATAAATGATGCTATAACTAGACACAGTTGTTTGTCATTTTAGAAAATAACAACAACAAAAAAACAACAAAAAGAAACAACAGCCAATAATAAACTTTAAAAATATTTGATTTTCATGTGGAGGCATCATTCGGAAGTTGTATCAAAATGATAAACATTTATATGCTTAAAAATGCTTTACTGTATATTATCGGTTTTGTTTTAGTTAAAACAAGAGCTGTCCCTCAGAAGTGACGAATGCCCCCGAAAGAGGTGCCTCACAGTCTGTGTCCTCTCCATGTGCTCCATGCATGACAGAGTAATCATGCATACAGTATTCCATTACTTTAAACACTAAGTGTGACCTTGACCTTTGAGGTAGGGACTTGGGTCTTGCACGCGACACATCCGCTTGATGTGCTAGACATTTGTGCCAAGTTATTTTAAAATCCTTCAAAGCATAATAAAGTTATAGTCCGGACACAAATGTATGCATATATACAGGATTCCATTACCTATAAACTCTAAGTGTGACCTTGACCTTTGTGGTAGGGATGTGGGTCTTGCACGCGACACGTCGTCTTGATGTGCTAGACATTTGTGCCAAATTATTTTAAAATCCTTCAATGCATGACAAAGTTACAGTCCGGACACGAATGTGTGCATATATAGAGGATTCCATAACCTTCATACTCCAAGTGTGACCTTCACCTTTGAGGTAGGGATGTGGGTCTTGCACGCGACACGTTGTCTTGATGTGCTAGACATGTGTGCCAAGTTATTTTAAAATCCTTCAATGCATGACAGAGTTACAGTCCGGACACGAATTTGTAAGTGGGGACACACAGACGGACGGACAGACAGACGGACAGACGGTGCGATTTTAATATGCCACCCTTCGGGGGCATAAAAATGTCACATTGTTTCAAACATAACATCCCATTACATGATCCGGTTCGCAGAACTGCATACAAAAATTAAGTCTCCCACGAAATACAGATCAGAAACCATGGTCACACAGCTACTTTTACTGTTGACACAAGTTTGCCGATATCTAATCTTTAAGAGCTTTTCAATTAACGCCTATTTGAAGAGTATTTGATAATTAATGCACAGCGGACATAATAATGCTACATTAAATATGTGATAACTGATTTATGGTGCTAATTAAAATAACATTTCAATTTCATGACAATACAAATGATTGCAACGCGTCTGCAAATAACTAGCCTTAATCTAGAATGCCGCACGTGTTTTGGATACTAGTAATCCTTTAAAACTAAATTCACTCAAAGTAAACTTTGTGTTTTTTTATAAAAAATATTTTTGAAATCAGCAAAAGGATGATAGGACAGTTAAATATTATCAAATATATAAATAAAACAAAAGATTTCAGACTTAGTTCAATAGAGATCTGTATAAGCGTTTCCTGTGTTTGTCGGACTTCGCAGGAGTAGTGCCCCTTGATTTCGGTGGGCGTGGCTATGACTCTCCTGGCGTAAGGTCAATTGGTAGGTTTCAAGTTACTGAAATGTTAGTACCCTGCATGCAAAACTTTAACCAAATTTTCGAAGTTAAATAAGGGCCATGATGTAAATCAAATTCATACAAGAGTTATCTATCTCAACAGTCTGACACCCCTAGACACCCAAAGACTTAGATCAAGTTTTTAAATCAATCTCATAAGTGGTTACTGAAATATGTGTATAATATAACCTGTGCATGCAAAAGTTTGACCAAACTTTCTGAATTCAACAAGGGCAATGATTCATAATAAATTCAGTCAGGAGTTATCTAGCATATTAGTTTGATACCTCTAAAGACTATTTTGACGTTTTAAATCAATCCCATGAGTGGTTACTGAGATATATTCATGATAGTACCTTGCATGCAAAACTTAATTTAAAATAACCGGATTTTCTAAGTCAAACAAGGGCCATAATTTGTACTAAAGTCTTACTATTGTTATCCAACTTGACAGTCTGACACCTCTCAAGACTTTGGTGAAGTTTCAAATCAATCCCATAAGGGCCATACTTCGTGAATTATCTAACCTGATTGATACATTTTGATACTATATTGAGGTTTTAAATCAACAAACAAAAAGACGATAAACAGACGATCGACTCCATGCATCACAATCGCTCATTTTGAGCTGAAAATGAAATTATGATTTTTTTCTATGAAGTCTGAAGTGGGAAACGTTAAATCTGAGTGGTCTTCAATGCAATACAAATGCTAGACCATTGTGTGAAGTTGTATTGAATTCCAACCAGTAGTTTTCAAGTTATGCTCCGATCAAGGAAAAGTAACAGTGGGCAAAAACTCTGTAATGAGTCAAGATGGAGTTATAGTTCTTGTGCACTTCACTTCCTCTCCATGTGCTAGACCATTGTATGAAGTTATATTGAATTCCAACCAGTAGTTTTCAAGTTATGCTCCGGACAAGGAAAAGTAACAAAGGGCAATAACTCTGTAATGAGTCAAGATGGGAGTTATAGTTCTTGTCTCTCAATGTGCTCGACCATTGTATAAAGTTGTATTGAATTCTAACTAGTAGTTTTCAAGTTATGCTCCGGACAAGGAAATTGCAACAGACCACCTGACCGATCGGCCGACCGCCCGCCCGACCGACCAACCACTGGGTGACTCCTATATACCCCCACCCCCCAAACTTCCTTTCGGGGGTATAACAAGAGGGCCAAGATGGCCCTATATCTCTCACCTTGGTACAAGTCCACTTGCCTGGTGGTAGATCACTAGACAATGTTATATACCAGAAAGGTTTTCCTATATACATATTTGTAAAACAAATGACCCCCTCCCCACTGGGAAAGGCCAATTTTAACCCAGGGGCATAATTTGAACAAACTTTTAAGAGGTCTACTAGGCAATGCTACATGCAAAATACCTAAGCTCTAGGCCTTGTGGTTTCAGAGAAGAAGATTTTCCTATATTAACCTATGTCAAACTAAGTGACCCCATGCGGGGTTTCAGAGAAGAAGATTTTTAAAGTTTTCCTATATAAGCCTTTGTAAAACTAAGTGACCCCCTGTGCCATAGGAGCTCGATGTCGGGATTATGGTTTTACCGGCTTTGTTTTGTCTTTTTACATTTATTTAAGAACCAAGCTAACAAAATATGATCTTATTTTCCTCGGATCTTAACTTTCATATTTTACCACTGAAGTATCCAGTAGACTGAAAAAAGAAAAGGAGTGACATACGCCATGTTATCCAACACAAACTGCTAAGAATTATCTCTAGATAATACGGTACCGTAACTCTATCCACTGCTTCAGTGTGTCTGATATTTTATGACTGTCACAATTTTACTGAAAAAAAAATTCACACAACAAACTTCGGTCTCAGCTGTACTCAATTTTCCTTATAATTTGAGGCCGTCACAAAATATGTTTATTAGTTCAATTTGAGTATAACCAGTGAAACGTCCCCGAAATATGCAATGTCACTTCAATAAACCTGACAGTTGTTTAATTTGTCACAAGTATGTTATTTCATCAAAATATTTCTTTCTGATCAATTTTCTAACATTATCTTCAGTTCAGCTTAAAATAGACAAATGGCATTCCAGTCAAATACGGTTATTTCTCGATTTTCACGGGTCAAGACCTGTCTCGGTTCAATTGAACATCCTTTGGACAATATGACTGTTGTCAACATTTGACAAGTTAAAAGAACTATATAGGAGTCTGTTTTCGTTTTAAAAGATACTGATTTGAGATGACCCCTTTGTACTCGAAATGAAGAGAAAACAAAATGGCGTCGACATGGTTCAACTGCTCTATTGTTCAGTAAAAAAATTTAACATTTAAAATAAATATATTATTCATAAACTTAAACTTCCGTGAAACAATTATGAGTTTTATAGTAAGAGACCGCTGTGATGTCACACGGCAATTTTGACAAGATTGTTGGTAGGCAACAACAGTTGTCTTTGCAATGCCTGTGTAAAGGAAAGGAATTTTTGAATTTTTATAACTTTTTTTGCTATCTAAAGGATTTTTACTATTCAAAGTTATTACATGTAAATGCACTTGATACTCCTATTGAAATATTAAAATATCTCTTTTGAAAAAGATACCGTTTTTAAAGACACTTGATTTTTATAAACGGCTTGTTGCTTTTTCCTATAACCATTTACGAAAGCAGTGTAAGATACGCGCTTACGAATTTTTCATTTGAATCTTTACAAAAATTGAAAATAATGAAAAAATTGTGTATTTTATTAGCTTTCCAGTGATATAAAACATTTTAAGATATCTTTTATTCAAAAAAATTACAGCCGTTAAAAACACCCCTAACATTACAAAAAACACTGACTACCGACCGCTGCCCACCGCATTGATCTCATATCAGAAGAAAATATTGCGTAATATGGGGTTTTGTTTGCAAACACGACCTTTCTTTATATAAACAGAAAGTAGGACCGCCATTAAAATACCACAAATTAATACAGAGAATTATGGGATTTTTAAAAAAAAAGTGAAACATGGTGGATAACTTCTTACATTTAATGCTTTATTAAACAAAATTGCACAAAAGATTATTTTCACTTTAAAGAAGAATGGTTTGAGGGAAAGGTCAAACAGATATAAATTGGAGAGAAATAGATCTACTTTCTTCTATCTTATTTCCATTGCAATTGTTAGTACCGCGACAGAAGAGAACTCTATCCTAAAAACCATCTGATAGTTTCAAGGTATAGTAGTGTCTGCTCATATTGCGGGTTAACTGGTATCGCGGTAATCTCTCTTTTCGATTTTTCTCTGCAAATCGTAACGAGGCTCACACTACCACACCGTCGCTTCATGACTCAAAGTGCCCTTTTTCAACTTGCACCCTGCCCTTTTCAAATCCTGGCTGGAACGCTGACACCTGGACAAGAAGTTATTAGGTCACATGGCATTAAATATTGTAATATTTCATCGTAAATGGGAAAATAAAGTAACCTTTCCTGCAATCACCCACATTCATTCAAATAAGTTTCTCCTCATCATCCCCCTCATCTGGAGCAATAAAATAAGTTTCTCCCCATTATCCCCCTCATCTGGAGCAATGATAGTATAAATTCGTGCCAGCCCTCGTCCAAAAAATGTTCATATTAACATTTATTTGATTCGAAAGCCTTGAAAGGTATTTAAATCTCGTCAGCCATATTGTTTTTTACGAATGAAGTTGTTTTCATCACGTAACAGTAAGCGTGTCTAGGGGCCATCACTTTGAACACAAAAATAACAGGCACTAGCACATGCTCCGCAAATGAAAATGACACGGCCTCAATTGTGGTCGGAAGTCAGAAGAAGAATATTTAGAGTGAGTAAAGTTTACCTTCATTAAATTAGACAATATGACTTTTGTCAACATTTGACAAGTAAAAATGAACTATATGAGTCTGTTTTTGTTTAAAAGATAAATTGAATTGAGATTGCCCCAATGTACTTGACAAGATAGAAAAAAAATGGCATTAATACAGTCTGATAACAAAACTGATCAGTGTGTAAGCACATTTCAGAAACAGAAAGTATGGCCGCGATTTAAATATGGCAATTTCAGAGAATAATGGGATAAGTATGGTGGATAATTTCCTACATTAAATGCTTTATTCAAACATATTTTGCCAGAAAGACTGTTTTCACTTTAAGTAGAATGGCTGGAGGGAAAGCTCAAACAGATACACATGTATAAATTAGGGAGAAATACATTTCTTCTATTTTATTTCCTTTGGAATCGTTTATACCGCGATTCTCGGCTTCACACATGCGGGTACTGATAAATTATTTACATTTGGGAAAGGTGATGCCTCGTCTTCTTTCATCTGTTCATTCTAATCTTTGTTATTGTATTATTCAAAGTTAAAAATACATTGAGACCAGCTATGACAACCAAGGAATCACCTTTCACGAATGTAATTAATTTATCAGTACCCGGATGTGCGAAGCCGAGAATATGGTGGTTGATAATATTTCATAGGGACCTGGTTGCACAAATATATTTCAAAATGATTATGAATGCTAAAAAATTCCAGTCTTTTACAAAAAACAAAATCCGTTTCTTCTACGTAATAATAAAGACAATGGTGGAAAGTCACCATCTTTTTAACGGCATTTATATGGCGCTCTCGGCGACCCTATACAGCCAAGGTAAATGGTATCAATGTGCAGATAGCTGCCTAATCACAATTATTCAAATAAACTTTGTCCCACACCATTATTTCATCTCAAAATTAACTGAAATAAGGCCGAACTAAATACATTGACACAATGTACCTCGCCGTATAAGGTCAATCACACTTAGATCTCATTGGTCGCCGTGATTGGCCTACTCTTTGGTAACCAATCAAATTCAACCTTTGGCTATACTAGCTGGAAATTGCAGTCAGGTAAATTTCTCCTATTTCTGGCTTCAAAATTTTGTTTTTTAGGCATGACGGGAGACATGCCGGGGTCTCATCCAGATATTAAGCTAACATAAGTGCTCTTTTGGACGGACCTTGATAAAATTCTCATCAAATCAAATCAAATCAAGAGGTTTTGGATTTTTGCACTTCCGGAAATTGTTACTTTTACAAAATGATGTGTTAACTCGAAAAAACAATTATGCAGTAATAAACTTAGGCACAATAGGACTGTTTTAGTGTAAAAAAATGAACATTTTTGAGAAAAAATATTTTGACCTCACATTTGGTGACTAAATTGAAAAAAATTGTCATATGCCAAAATGGGGGTAGGGGTACAAAAATAGTAATTTCTCAAAAACCATTTAAGATATTTACATAATTTAAACTGTATTACAAGAAGAATTGTTAGAATATAAAATACATTAATAATTAGTTTCTTTTACATTTCTTTGTTACAGACATAATGTCGTCATATCTCAAAGCTCGTCAAAATCTAAAAAAACACATTTTTTGTCAGTTTTTATTGAATTTCTTTCTTATATGCACATTGACCCCCATTTTTTATTTTTGCATTCTAAAACAAAGGTTTTAATCAAACTGTAGACAAAATATCTGAAAAAGCTTGTTATTCCTTTATCATGAAATATTCATTTATCAAAAATTGAAAAAATGAATTTTAGTAAAGTGGGTGGGGTAATAAGGAGCGTAATATTTATTCAGATGATGATAGAAATACCACTATCTCTAATTTTTCATCCTAAAGTATAATATACTACATAAGAACAAATTAGAAAGTGATATCCATTCTGAAACATACACCACATACATAAACTGTTGAATTTCAGCAGTGACCCCCCTTAAGTAAAAGAAACGGATTTTTTCTTTTCGTAAAAGACTGGAATTTTTTAGCATTCATTTTGAAATATATTTGTGCAACCAGGTCCCTATGCAGGGGCTGGTCCAGGATTTGGTCTTGGGGGCGTAACTTTTTGCCATTTGTTGGTTCTGCTCAAGCCTTATAAGACGGCAATTTATGGCATGCTCCCCCGAAAATATCGAGGTTGTCACTTCGTGCATTTTCCTGCATTTCAAGCGTGTTTTTGATACTCTTAAGAACCGATTTCGGAAACAGAAAATATAAATTTATACTCAGGTATTTATGTAAGGTTGGGGAATTTAGGGGGGGGCGGCGGTGGGGCGCGCCAGGGTCGCCCCCCCTGGATCCGCTAGTGCTATGATATTTTTCTTAATTTATTCATAAACGCACGAGCATAGAACTTTCAAATCAAATCAAATTTTATTTCATGTCGGTATATCAATACTACTTTGTTAGTTTAGTATACTCGAACTCCACATTATCAGGTATTTAACAGGCTGGGTATTAGTTAAAAACGAGCTAAAATAGCCCATTCAAGCTAAAATAGCCAGTTTAAGCTATGAAACGAACAAAAGAAACTCACAAAAACGCTTGGGAACACTTGTTGTATCCGAAAGCGCATGTTGTCCGAACGTATACAAGTTCGGATGAGGCTGCAACTATCAAATGTACTTCAACTTCATATTCTAAACCTCTACTTAAATGCGCATTTTGGGGTAAAAAATGATCTTTTTTGAAAATTACCTCAAAATACACGTAAAATAACACCTTTGAGGCTTCTGTTGTACTTGATTTTGCAAACGGCGATTCCTCGATGAATTTCATTTCCGGTTACGTAAATTTTCTTTGATATTATAATTGCATTTAAACGGAATCTATTGTTTTAACAAATTAGGTACAGGGTGTGCAATAAAAAATGACCAACATCAATTTTTATACGTAAGAAAATAAAACCAAAAGAAAAATGGCGTATTTTCTTAAATTATCTGAAAATTATGTATGAAATTTCGGTGAGTATGATTCTGTACAAATAAATTATTTGCACGAGATTTTCTTGCATCGGTTGTTATTTCGTATAGCACAGTGAAACATGGCTACGTGTGCATGTAAACAGCATTTGTTTTTCAGTGAGGGAAAGGAAAGCGTAGTATATAGGTTAAAAAACAAAAAAATTAAAGTGTCTACTGAAAGGTATATGAAAGAAAATGGTTTGATCCCAGTACATGCTAGTGCAATATGCAAGCTTTGTGTGGAATATGTTGAAAAGAACTTTGATTTTCAAAATTGTAAAAAGATTAAGTTACAGCAACCGGATGATACCGAAAGTATTATTACAATCATTATGTCCCCTAAAACTGATGGCCCTTCCCTACAAAAAGATAGCAGAAGCTCTCGGGACAAGAATATGTGGTGACATCTATAGTGATGCCTTGGAAGTGAAGTCGTTGTATAAAGATCCAGACATTTTGAAAAGTTTTTCAGTTGACAATTGGTTACAAAAAAGAAATGGCGTTTTAATTAAATTTTTGATGTCAGCTGCATCGTGTATTGATACCACGAATGCCAAGAAAAAACTGTGCATAGCCGGCTGCGTTGACACTTTATATAAAGCACGCAGTCTCACACATATGGCCCCGCTTCCATTTGCCCAGAATATTCTTTTGCTATTATTTGAGCGGGAGCAAACTTGTGGCAAAGTTAAATGCAAGGTAGCAAGCTGCAGGAAATTACAGTTCACTGAGGCAGTGGCTTCTCCATTTATCAAGTGAGCGTTGTGTGCCACCAAAGTCCGGCGACTGCATAACCTTTTTTGATAATAATCAGGTGGTAGCTAGGAATTGGCGGGTTTCGTATGGGCATAAAACCACTGCAAGCGTCATTACAACAATTGCAAACATTGAAGTAGATAACAAAAATGAACATCAACGCAATCCAATTCTAAGCCCAAGTAAATGGCTATTCAATAACACTGGTAACGTAATCGACAGTATAAAAGACGCTATCAAAAATGGTGAACGTCACTTCGATGATATACGAAATGCATTCCTATCTGATAGGCTACAAGCAGTTGTCCAAGAACAAAGAATTTATGCAGATGGTCGTACGGACGAGGTAGATGATCGGATACAAGGTAAAAATACCGTCGAATTATAAATTATGAACAAGTAAAAATTTATTTCAAATTTAAATACACTTTGTTATTATTTCTGTATACACAAAAGGTCAGTAATGTTAACAATATTTCACAAGGAATGTTCACTCTTTGAATTCTATTGTAGTGACATTGCATATTCTGTGGTTGACATCTATGTGTTTTACCAAATGTTTGGTACCTGTATAATTTTGTATGTTATACATTTTACAGTGCTTCGGCGGAACATATTCAGTATCACGTGTATAATTGTTATTGCATTTCACTGTCAGGTTTATTTGGACCTAGACAACGTGAAGAATCCAAAGATCCGTACTCTTGGGTACCTAGCTTACACTCGCAATCACCAAAAGTGAAGATTGGAGAGCCAGTTATGTGCAATCCTTGTTCTTATGAATCAGTGCAAAAAGTTTTTGAAGTGAGTAAATATTTTAAGTGGGATTTTTATTTTTGTGATTAAAAATAATTTTTATATTGTAAATATCATTTTAGTGAAAATAACCATAAAATAGATATTATAAAACAAACACATTCATTTTCTATTTAACATTATATTATATAAAAAATTCATATAAACAATATTAATTTATAATTAAATATGAAGTAAATAAAAATACATAATTTATTTTAAAGTTATTGTAGCTATGAAAATTTATAGTTCCATCAATGTCATGTAAATCAATAATTATATAAATAACTTAAAAACTACATAAATATACAGGAAATATAGATGATATTAAATATAAAAATTATGAAGCAATTGTTGAATGAATTTGCAATTTTTAAATAATAAATAGCTACATTATAAAAATGTTAACTGAACTTACTGAATTATCAAAAATAATAATAGTTAATAAATAAGTTATCAATCAATTGCCAAATTTTTGGCAATAATTTATTTATTTTTTAAAATTGTTATTTTGTTTTATGTAGTAAATTTAATTGATATTTAACAGTAATTATGTACTTCAACAATAGTTAGTACTTACAAATGATCATGTATGCTTATCTATTTAAAATATTAGTTCTACAATTGAAAATTAATATTATAAAAATATTTCGGTAGATCTAAATATTGAAAACTATATACTTACCTTTTTAAAGCACATACAAAGTGAGAACTGCGGTCAGAGTGGTAGAGCATGGACGGTTATAGGATGTGATGGTTTACCCTACACACTTGGAAGGAGACTTATAGAAAGAAACGGCCACCTTCAAAACATTCTACTTGTTCCTGGTCTTGGTCATATCGAAATTAATGGTGTGAAAGGCATATTTAAACTGTTATGGGAACCGTGCTTACAAGACGTTGCTAAAATGCTTGGTTTTAGAACCCCAAGAGCCTTACTCTGTGCCAAAAGTTGCACCGATCATCACAAAGCATGGATGATGTTGTCAATACTATTATTTGGAACAATGGATGAGTTGCTGGTCACGTATGTCCGCCATTGTAATAAATCGAAAGCATCACCGTCAGTTAAAGGCTTATACCAATTTATTTCCATGTCAAATGACAAAAATTATAGATTCATGTGTGACGTCATATTTAATTATGTCCTAGCAATGTTTGTATTTCGGTGTGGAGTGCGAAGAAACAACCATACATACATTCATGCTGGCAAAATGAAGATCATGAAATTGTTTTATTCATTTAACATGACAAATTATCAGGAACTAATGTATCACGATCTTAAAACACGAACACTTGCACCACCAGAATTAAAAGCGTTTATCCAAAATAACGAAGCCTTTTCAATAAGTGGAAACCCAAGCAAAGGTGAAGGTGGAGATTTCTTATTAGAAAATATAAACGCAAAAACGAAAAGATGGTTACCTCCTGGAATACCGAACCAAAGTCATTGGTTCCAAGTATGTCGCAATTTGGAGACACTGGAACAGGTAAGGTGAAACCAAAAAATATTTTTTTATTAATACATTAAAAAGTAACAAAACATTTTGGTCATGCACATAAATATTTTCTTCATTCATACCTATTTATGTATTGTTAATTCAGATAAGACGTGTAACATTCTCTGAAACATCAATGAAGGAAGATAAAGTCGTCTATCAGCGTGAATTATCGCTGGAAATACTTCAATGGCGTGTAAAATTACGGGGATCGTCTTACCTATCTAATAGTGGAGACCACAACAGGTAAGTTGTAATATCTTTCTTTCCATTTTACAATATGCCGAAATAATATATTATTTAAAATATACATTAATGTGCGTGCGTGCGTGCGTCTTAGGGGGGTATTGTATATATATATATATTACTTTTGCTGATATGTCAAGAGTCGTGTTATCATGCTTTCTTTTTATATTTAAGCGCACACACGTCAGTGAATGGCAGCATACTGGACAGAGAACTTATTTCTTTCGAAACCAAATTTTCGGCAAATATCAACTCCTATTTAAACGGGATAGCTGCCGGTTCTTTGCCAGGGAAAGGTGTCGACTTAATTCCAGTATTCGCTGTGGATGTTGACAGAAAACACTTTTATGATATAGCACGTAAAACAAAAGTGCAAATAGGAAAAATAATAGAAGAGGCTATAAAGACAATCAGAGAAAATGGCGATGCCGAAGAGGCAATTACCTTAGACAACCAATGGGTGAAAATTAAAGGTACTAAAATTTAAATTTTAAATTGTTTAATGTGCTCTGGGCAATAATATTTTACATCATCAATATTTGCTTTTGGTTTCAATACTATGTTTGCGCAAACACTGTGCACCCAATATTTGCATTTCCGCGTTTCACAATTAAACCAAATGTGAACCCCTTTTTTATTTATCTCCGTTTTACCACAAACGCGGCACAAGTCTATGTCTGAAATTTTACAATTACTTGGTGCTGCTGTTGCAGTATCCTCTACTGGTTGAGGTGGTTGGGGGTACATAAGTACCACATCTTCTGTTGGCTCTGTTGTACGTTCCTGTGGCATGGTTTGTTCTGCTGTTTCCACAGATGTATCATTTTCGATATGGTTACAATGTCCTTTCAATATAAAAATATTATCATAATTTTTATTATAATTTTTATATTTTTTATCATTTTTATTTTTATTATTTTATATTTTGGTAATTTTTTTATGATGATTATCATTATTATTATCATTATAATAATAATTATTATTATTATTGTAATTATAATCATTATTATTATTATTGAAATTTTTACTATTATTGTTTTTAACAAAAAATATTAACTCTGGTTATATATATCCCCTTTAACCGCTTAAAAAACAAAATAACATATAATGTAACATTAAAATTTTTTAAAGGCATTAATGTATACATTACCTGAAAACCAGCCGTCAGTTGTAAAGCAGCCCACCTGTCCACTTTCGGTGCGCCATTTGAATAGCATTTCTGTTTTTGTTTTTTTGTGTAATTCTTTTATCTAAAAATATAAAACATATTAAATTTACTGGGAACATGAAATATTTTATCTAAAAATATAAAACATATTAACTTTACTGGGAACATGAAATATTTTATCTAAAAATATAAAACATATTAACTTTACTGGGAACATGAAATATTTTATCTAAAAATATAAAACATATTAAATTTACTGGGAACATGAAATATTTTATCTAAAAATATAAAACATATTAACTTTACTGGGAACATGAAATATTTTATCTAAAAATATAAAACATATTAAATTTACTGGGAACATGAAATATTTTATGTAAAAATATAAAACATATTAACTTTACTGGGAACATGAAATATTTTATCTAAAAATATAAAACATATTAAATTTACTGGGAACATGAAATATTTTATGTAAAAATATAAAACATATTAACTTTACTGGGAACATGAAATATTTTATCTAAAAATATAAAACATATTAAATTTACTGGGAACATGAAATATTTCTACATAAACTCTTTCATATTGTGTTTTACAGCCAAAACCAAAAATGAAATCCTTGAATTTTATAAAGAAGTAGTAGTAGCAGTAGAAAACTCAACAGCAATGGAACCAAATAATGGTAATACCTTTTTAATTATTGTTGGTTTTCTTTTATGCACTGCCTGTGACCTAGCAACAGGGTCCCGTATGTATTCATTTGAAGTTGGTCCAGTATGGTGTACTTTTGCCCTGCTTGCTTGACCCTTAATATTTCCACCTGGATTGTTTTGCTTGGATATATTCTGTTAAAAAATAAAATGTTTTATTCCAAAGAACAAGGCATGTAACCTAAAATGATTTTGATAATCATTATTTTAGTTGCAACAACATCCCTAGTTATTTAATAGTATATTTTTGATAATATTTTGTGTGCACTAATTGTTACATGTTTTTTTTAAATAATTTTCTTATAGTATGTAGAAAGTATATTTGCAATTCATAATAGGCTTGCAGTGTATGCATGCATATCTTTCTGCAATATATTAAATTTCTATCTGCAGACGAATCAGACTATGACCAAGAATAAGACGACGATGATTGTTAGAATCATAAAAGTTTGTAAACAATTGTTTTGCATGTGTTAAAATAAGAGAAAAAAACCACTTACCATACTACTGGAACAACGGACACACTGTAGCAAAGTAACATGTACAGTCCACTGCTAGAATAGACTGTTTGCACAAGGTTACAGCTTTGAATTGAATCGTTGCTGTTATTTTACATAAACATTGTATGTGCATTCAACAGTGCATAAAAAAGTAACACGTGAAATTCGTGCACTTACAGCAAGTACAAATAGTATAATTTACAATACACGAATAATTTACATATTTTTGAGATTTATTTACTATTTTCATTCACAAAACAAATAATAAATTGAACGTTTTAAACCTTTTATACATACCCTGTACCATAATTAAGTAAAACAAAAGAATTCGTTTAATAGCAATTATAATATCAATAGACAATTACGTAACCGGAAATGAAATTCATCGAGGAATCGCCGTTTGCAAAATCAAGTACAACAGAAGCCTCAAAGGTGTTATTTTACGTGTATTTTGAGGTAATTTTCAAAAAAGATCATTTTTTACCCCAAAATGCGCATTTAAGTAGAGGTTTAGAATATGAAGTTGAAGTACATTTGATAGTTGCAGCCTCATCCGAACTTGTATACGTTCGGACAACATGCGCTTTCGGATACAACAAGTGTTCCCAAGCGTTTTTGTGAGTTTCTTTTGTTCGTTTCATAGCTTAAACTGGCTATTTTAGCTTGAATGGGCTATTTTAGCTCGTTTTTAACTAATACCCAGCCTGTTTAATGCTACACCGTCCGAAACTGATGCCACCGGGATACTACTTTGTTAGTAAAGTACTTACTAGAAAATCGGGCGGCATCTTTTTATCAGATAAAAGTTTGCCGGATGTTTCATGTCTTCAAAATGTACATTATAGAATAACGTCCACAGACAGCTTCAAAATAAACGTGTTTGCTCCTTTAGCCCTGGCAATGATGGTTGTATAACTAGGGGATGTAACTTTAACCAACATATCAAGTCCGATGCTAATATCGGTACCCGGTACCTTCATCTACCGGTATACAATACAATAGTTTACGTACATTTTAGCAAATAACAATATATAATATTAAGCATTAAGATAACAGGTTAAAGTGAATAAAAAGGGGAAGGTAACAGCAAAATGAAGATTTCACGGCGAAATGGAGATATAATTCTTTTATTATGAATGTATATTTTGTTTTAATTGTTCCTACAAACTTTTATAATACATGTATTAAGACACGTTTATGCAAAAGTTCAGACAGAAAAGATTGTTTATAAAGATTTTATGATACATTTTCTACTTTCATAATGCGTTTTCCCTGGGCGAAATGAAGATTTCTGAGCGAAATGGAGATATTATTCATTTTTTTCAAAATGCCTTTTTTTATGAAATGTTCGTACTAACTGTAGTAACAATTAGACTCGTTCACGCAAACTTTCAGATAGAAAAGTACATTTTAAGAGATTTTTGATAAACTTTCTATTTTCATGATGCGTTTTCCAAGGGCGAAATGAAGAAAACATGAAAGGCAATTTATAATTCTCTTTGCAGATGTGGTTAATGTTGAAAAATGTTATGGTTCAACAAATTTACAGGAAGAACCTGCAACCGTGATCAGTATTGAATGTGAAGAAGTTGAAGTTCATAATGGTGAAACAGGGACATATAATAACTTTGTGTTTGATGATGACAGTAAGTCCAATACTTGTGACTCTGACATAGGAAAGCGGTGTGGCATTTAACGATGTGAAAGATTGGAAATAATGATTTTTAATCGATTTTATAAAGAAAACAAGAAATTATAGAATATGAACTTGTTGGCAGCGATTGTACTAAAAGAATGGATGATTGAGCCATTTTGTGTCAGTAATAGTAATTTTACTGTGTTCAAATTCCACTTGTTGGCTCATCTGACACAAAGTGCCAGAGTGAACTATTAAGATCGTATTCCGTTAATCGTACGTTGGACATCCGTTTACATTTTCCTTCAAACAGCATCGCTTAAGGTAACTTGTCCAAAACAAAATGGCCACCAGTGAAAACATGATGATATCACTAAAATGTAGTCTGGTGGTCTTTAGACATAATACACAATCAAATTACTGTTATATAAGTTTTTAGAACCTGTATTAGTGTGTTTTCTCGCAAATATTGTTAAAACATGTCATTTCAGTTCTTGGGTTACTTACATGAAAAATATCCAATTTTTGTGCAAGTTTCCTGACAAAGTCAAATGATGAAATTATTCAAACTTGCACTTATTTACTAGTTCAATGTCTCCTCCAGATGCTCGATCATAGAAATAGCTGAGCAGTTCTTTCGATCTTACACATCAACAGTTTATAACACATCACTAAATTGTGAAGTCCACATGCTTGAGTTATACGGTTAAAGGTAGAGCACTATTGTCTTTAGTGGGTGGGGTGCATGCTTTTTTCAATTTTTATTTTTCCCTTTAATGTATACTGTGTTTGTTTTGGTCGGGATGTCATAATATTGTAGTATACTGACTAATATTCATGTAAAGAGAACTATAAATCAGTAAATTATTATAAAGTACGGATACATTTTGAAACGTATTCTTGCTAGTTGACAAACAAAGACTCTGTGGCAGATTCAGTGGAAATAAAGCAACTAAAACACAGTTTATACCATATTATCAACATACTCTTGTTGTAAAACATTTTGTTTACCAAGCCATATAAAAAACCGCAAGACGCTCTTATTGTCTTTACATATATTTTTCAAATTATGTATTTGATACAGAAAAATTATGTTGATAATGGTGTTAACTACGTTTTAGTTGCTTTATTTCCACTGAATCTGTCACAGAGTCTTTGTTGGATATTTTTCATGTAAGTAACCCAAGAACTGAAATGACATGTTTTAACAATATTTGCAACAACACACACTAATACAGGTTCTAAAAACTTATATAACAGTAATTTGTTTGTGTATGATGTCAAAAGACCACCAGACTACATTTTAGTAATAGCATCATTTTTTCACTGGTCTCCATTTTGTTTGGGGCAAGTTACCTTAAACCACAGGGACAATGTTGATGGAAATAGGCAGGGATGTTCCCCTTGCATGAAGCCCTCTCATACTTGTGATTAGATATTTGGCATATGGCATTGCATAGTAGACCTCTACACAGCTTATTCAAATTGTGACCCAAGGTAAAAATTGACTCCGCCCAGGGGTCACTTGTTAGCTCATTTGAGCACGAAGTGCTAAGGTGAGATATTGTGATCGCCTTATGTCCGTCGTCTGTCTGTCGTCTGTCCACACTTAACCTTGTATATGCGATTGAGGTTGCATTTTTCATTTGATCTTCATGAAACATGGTCAGTATGATATCCTTGATAAAATCTAGGTCGGGTTTGAATATGGGTCATCTGGGGTAAAAAGGTGTCACCCGGTCAAATCTTTTATATGCAACAGAGGTTGCATTTTTCATTGGATCTCCATGAAACTTTGTCAGTCCTTTTTGTAAACAAAACAACGCACATTTTCACGATTACTGAAAAATCTTGTTATATTAAAGTGCATACGGTCTTATAAGTTAACTTTAGCTACCTGTCAGTTTATTGCTGTAGACCAGTCTGATAAGACGAAATATAAACCAATCTGATAAAAATAGAAAGTGCATCCCGACCAGTAAGTAAACCTTGGCTTCCTATCACTTTTTTGCTCTAACATGACATATCTGAATAAAGTAGACTGTCAGTGACTGTACAGTAATACTTCCATTAAAAAAACAAACAAAAGTGTGATTGCAAATTTTTAATGATATAAATAGTAACGTAATGGACCCACTTTACCCGATACCGGAAGTTACCGGTATGTTTGACCGATATCGGTTTTTAAACTGGCCGAACCTACTTATTAGACGTTACATAAGCATATGCAATAATTTGATGTTTCCATGGATAAAGATAGAAATATAAACTTTTTGACAATTTGAAAGCTACACAATGAACAGTGGTTTAACCCATTCTTTATCGCACCTTCCTAGGCTATTTTCATTCATTTCATAACATTTTTTTCAAAAATATACACTACTTCACTTACATGTTACATTTTCCAACCACGTATTAAATATGGCGGGACGCTGTTACGGCCTGCAATAATTTCAAAACATTTGAAAATAGCACAATATTATTTTGTTGTTCTTTGAATTTGCAATTAATCGTTAACACGCGAACGAACAACTTGGACAGAAAAGTAGAGATAAACTCGTTGTAATTTTTATCACTCATCATTATAATCGTCGTCCGCGGTGTATTTGGTAAATGCGTCAGCTTCAGTAACTTCTTTGGCGTACTTTAACGGATGAGTTCGAAACCTACCCAAACTCATATTTATTTCATACTTTTTTGTTCGACTTTTGGAAGAATAGGGGAGCTATCCTACTCGCTTCGGCGTTGGCGTCGGTGTCACACATTGGTTAAGTTTTTCGTACCACCTCACTTTATTTCAAAACTATTACAGTTATTGCTTTGAAACTTACCATACTTATTTATTATCATTACCTCCATCAACGGACAAGAGTACACAACCCTGTCAAGGTCTTTGACATAATAAAATTATGTCCCTTTTTAACTTAGAAAATACATTGAATATGGGTAAACTCCACTTATAGAATAGTGCTTTAAAACTTTGAATGATTGTTTACATCATAACCCCCATCTGTAGGCAAGAGAAGATAACTCTGTCAAAGATAAAATGTTAAGGCCCTTTATCGACTTAGTATCTTGGTTAAGTTTTTCGCACTAGTCCATTTTTTGACTTAACTGTTTGAGATATTACTTTGACAGTTAGATTACTTGTTTACCATCTTGATTCCCAAACACAGACAAGAGAAGGTAACTATGTCAATGATTTTGTTTGAATTATGGCCCTTTTTACCTTTCCATTCAAATTTCAAAATTTTCATATTATTCGATAACAGTAAATTGTCGATACTACAGGTCAGTCAGTAGTTGTGTCAGGATTTGCTTGTTCAACCAGAACTGGTTTCCTCGAGTTCTTTTGGGACCATGCCTCAACATCAACCATCACCAATATTTAGAATATTTTCATGTAAGTTTTGTTTATGGGCCCGCTGTGTTACTTTGTATCACCGTTTTTCTTGTCCAGTTATTCATTTATTCTGTGTCTTCTTCGATCTTGCTCACTGTTCAGTTTTTGCCTACAATTTAGACTATGAATTTATTTCAACTAGGGAAGTACTGGGAAAGCAGCCCGATTTTCTTTTGCTGCTTACTGCAAGCTCGAAAGGTAACTTTATCTTTTTCGTTCTTTCATCAACACTAACATCACAGTATTTACATTTTAGGGGCAGTTGAACCTGGAAAGTAGATTTATTTTTAGTCGGCAAATTACAGAATACTTGCTGTTTTATATTTTTAGTTTAGAATGAAAAACAAGAGATGAAGAGAAAAAAGCAAGCAGATAACTCTTTCCGAAATTAGGGCACTCTCGATTATTAACATTACCTCCCTTGCTAGTTTTAGAAGTAAACAATAATTGAGGAACCAACGTTGATTGATGTGAAATTTCATAAAGATTATGTGCTAAAAGTGGTCAATACTAGGACCGTAACCAATAAGAACCTTACTGCTCGAAATCTATGGCAATGTATATTAAATCAAGTCTGATATCGACTACATTTAGTAACTGAATTCTGTTCCTGTCTGATGTGTATCGATCTTGGTAAAAGTAACTAGGGCTGCAACGATACAGGTTTCCTTCCGTTCGGATATTAGCCTGTCCGTTATCGAATGCTGGTATTCGACTGCCTCCACACTTTAACTCCAGTATTGATTCCCGTTGTCTAAAGGCGCTGTGGCGTAGGGGTCGGACTGCTAACCAGGTCGAGTCTCATTCCGGTAGCAGCATGTTTTACTGAGACCTTCAAAATCCGTTCAATAGGAGCGAGTATTTGTCAGAGCCCCAGGAAGCACTCATCGGGTGAGTTCATGTAGGCTCCAAGTATTTGTTCTACAATAGGTATATACTGAATCAATAACAAAAGAATGATTTATCCATTTTTGGCTTTTCTGTGAAAAACAGACGAGCCATTGGCATAGCCTTCTTGGCGTCGGTCGGCAGTGGCGTCTTAAATCCGGTTAAGCTTTCTTAAAATTCACTTTCTCGGTAACCATGAAAGTCTTGAAACTTCAGACAATTGCTTTGCAATATACAATGGTCTCAGTAGCCGAGTGGTTAACGTCACTGACTGATGATCACTTGTCCCTCATCGCTGTTCGTGCCCTACTTTGATCGGATTCTTTTATGTCAGGAAGCTATCTAGGTTCTACCCAGGTGCCCGCTCGTGACTGAAATAATGCCCGAATTGGCACCCTGGGTCTTCCTCCTCCATGAAAGCTGGAAATTGCCATTATGGCCTTAGCTGTTGAGTGCGACGTTAAATCTGAATCAATCAATTAACACAACACAATCAACCCTATGGGCAAATCCCATAACTTTTGAATGACATTAAAAGTTGTGAAAATTTTGAATTTCAGTTCAGTTTGTCAAATTCACTTCTCATTTGCCATTCACAGCTATGATACTTCACGGGGATGTTAAAAATAGTCACGTAAAGTAAAAGGTTAGCACATGGGTTCCTATCTCATAAGTAAAGATTACACACATGGTTAAAGGTCTAAATTTCTGGACAGTTTTGTCTCCTTTTTCGTACTCGTATAAGGTTTGTCCTGATATTTACACAGTTCTCCCTGACTTTTTACCATTATTTGTGTATTTATTTGATGATAGGGTGTTATTTGGGTATAGTTTTTGGTATTTTGTTAAAATTACAAGGCAGTTCAGTACTCTGGTGCCAGTGTACGTCATCTTATCAATAAGTCACGAGCCAGTTTCGGAGAATTGAAATCTATGTTGTCGTGGATCTAGGTCATTACTGTGAAGGAAAATAAGGATTTAGAATGGATTATGGAGTGTTCGGGGTTATACTGTGACATGCATGTTGGGCCACTGTTTAAATGAATGTGTGTTTCACTTGCATGTTATGCTAATTCACCTGAAATCATCACCGACTGCTTAAGATTTTTCAAAATGTTTAGTGTTGTCATGACTGGAGTAAATCTGAAATGTAGATGACGGATTAGCCTACTGCAGTAGGAATCATTTGAAAGCAGGAATTATTAGGTAAATCTTTTTTTATTCTAGATCTAAATAGATTTCAACAGTTTTTTTTTACATGATGGTAAACAAGTATGGTTAGTTTCAAATCATTACCTCCAATGGTTTTGAAATAAAGTGAGGTGTTACGAAAAACTTAACCAAGCTCAATACACTTTCTAAGTCAAAAAGGGCCATAATTCTGTCAAAAACCTTGTCAGAGTTATGTACTCTTGTCTGTTGATGTAGATCATGATGGTAAACAAGTACGGTAAGTTTCAAAGCCATACCTCTAATACTTTTGAAATAAAGTGGGGTGGTACGAAAAACTGAACAAACGCCGACGTCGGGGCGAGTAGGATAGCTCCCCTTTTCTTCGAAAAGTCGAGCTAAAATTCGGAATCTTTACAAAATGACGTGATTGTTTCAAAAACGCTTAAATCTCTCGAGGGTGACTTTTTTGTAGTTCACAAAACAGGTAAAATTTATACGAAAACCGCTCAGGTTTTTTTCAGTTCAGTTCAAAGTTGGGGGTCCAAAGTGGAATGGAACAGACTTTAATCAAGACCAGGCCTATCTATATAGTAGATTATGTAGATGTCAATTAATATTAATAGATTAAAGGAAGCATGTCACTCTATTATGTAATAAGTTATGGCTATCACTATGTATATACAAATGAATTATGCTTAATTAGTTCAAATATTTTCATCCATTTGTTTGGTTATCGTTACTATTTCAAGGCCATATTAATATGGTATCACCCCTTGATTTCATCAGCAATAGGTCACTCCAATTTAGAATTAGTTGTAAATATCTCTTTATCTTGGAATTTCACACACCTGCAGTTTATTAGGAAGTGGTTTGTTGTCGAGCCCGCTTGCGGTGAGCTCGATATAGTTGTCACTTTTGGCGGTTCGGTGTATGTGCGAGCGTGCGTCCGTGCGTGCATGCGTGCGTCCGATTTTGTCCGGACCATATCTTTTTCATGCATGGAGGGATTTTGATGTTACTTGGCACAAATGTTCACCATCATGAGACGGAGTGTCATGCGCAAGAACCAGGTCCCTACGTCTAAGGTCAAGGTCACACTTGGAGGTTAAAGGTCAAATTCAAGAATGACTTTGTCCGGAGCATATCTTTTTCATGCTTGGAGGGATTTTAATTTAACTTGGCACAAATGTTTACCATCATGAGACGGAGTATCATGCGCAAGAACCAGGTCCCTAGGTCTAAGGTCAAGGTCACACTTAGAGGTTAAAGTTCAAAGTCAAGAATATCTTTGTCTGGAGCATTTCTTCTTCATGCATGGAGGGATTTTGATGTTACTTCGTACAAATGTTCACCACCCTGGGCTACCCATGTTTTTAGAATTACTTCCCTTTGTTTTACTATAAATAGCTTATATTGTAACTTTTTTATTACTGGCCGTAGAGAAAAATCGAGACCACTTTTCTGTGGTACAACATGCATGTTACATCCAATATTAAGGTGTATTTTGACCCATCTCTACTTAGTAAGAAGTTAGCCCTTTTAACATATGGCGGGCTCGACATGTTGCACGTGGGCATCTAGTTTATCTTGCTCTGTAGTGTAATGGGATTATAAGCCAGAATTGTGTATTCTATCAAGTAAATTCAATCCATTTAGTATGAATGCTGAAGATAAAATATAAAAATAACCCTAAATGTGTCAGAAGTACAGTTGAATACAATAACACAGTTATTTCATCACTATCAATGGGAATGGATGGACAATACAGGCATAAAAGAATTCAGTACATCTTCTACACAATGTAATATCCACCAATTAGTACAGGAACAGCAAATTGAACAACAGGATATTATTTACAATCAAGAGTTTCGAATTGAACAAGATGATTCTGCTGAGGAGTGTCAGTGCTGTTTTTGTAAACCAGGTAGTGAAAGAAACAGACAGCTTTGGTGGGAGGATGAAAATGTAGGACCAAGTGAAAGAAATTCTAGTTTGCGAGAAGAAAAATATAAGAGATTTTAGACAATGATGCACCATAGAAATGTGTGAAACGATGAACGATAAAAGGCAAAAAAAAGAAGAAGGCATTGAAAAGGGACTCTAAATGTAAAAAAAACTTTAATGGCATAGACGCAAGATAATGCCTAAATGTGTGTTGCAGTAAGTTCGCCAATGGCTCCCAACTCCACCAAACATTCCATACATGGGCCATTTTTGGGAATAAATTGAGTATGAACTATGTTTTATTACAAAATTTGACTCATATTGATTTCTAATTATTGAAAGGAAAATATAGGAGTTTCAGTACTTTACTTCTCCCGCCTTCTGTCAAATAATATTTCCCAGGGATGTAAACACTGAACTGAGTTAGAAGCTTTTTACTGGCTATGAGAAGTTCATGACCTTTAAGTGGGTTGGGTTTATCTGTTGCAAGGAAATTTGAATTTTTAGCAGACAACAAAGAATTCTAATTTGAAAACATGATTTATATGTCATAATTTGAACAATCTTGGTAGAGGTCCACTAGCCAATGCTACATGCCAAATATCTAAGCTCTAGGCCTTGTGGTTTCAAAGAAGAAGATTTTTAAGCTTTTTCTATATAAGCCTATGCAAAACTAAGTGACAACCCGTGCAGGGTCAATTTTGACCCGGGGGACTTAATCTGAACAATCTCTGTAGAGATCTACTAGCCAATGTTACATGCCAAATATCTAAGCTCTAGGCCTTATGGTTTCAGAGAAGATTTTTTAAGTTTTTCCTATATAAGCCTTTTCAAAACTAAGTTACCACCCCCGCGGGGTCAATTTAGACCCGGGGACATAATTTGAACAATCTTGGTAGAGGTATACTAGACAATGCTACATGCCAAATATCTAAGCTCTATGCTTTGTGGTTTCAGAGAAGAAGGTTTTTAAAATTTTTACTATATAAGCTTATGCAAAACTAAGTGATCACCCACGTAGGGTCAATTTTGACCCGGGGGTCATAATTTGAACAATCTTGGTAGAGGTCCACAAGACAATGCTACATGCAAAATATCTAAGCTCTAGGCCTTGTGGTTTCAGAGAAGAAGATTTTATTTTTTTTCTATTTGTTGCCATAGCAACCAGAGTTCTACATGGAATTGAATTCTTTGAACAACTTTGATAGAGCTTCATGCAAGGAACATCCCTGCAAAGTTTCATCAACATTGACCCAGTGGTTTCAGAGAAGATGTCTTTGAAGGAAATTGAGAGGAAGTCAACTTGTTGCTTGTGGACAGAGTGTATATGTTGGGTACATGATTGTGTGTGTGTGTCGTGTGTGTGTGCGTGTGTGTATGTGTGTGTTTGTGGTGTGACTTCTGGGTGCTGTGGGGTTCGTTTTTGGGGGGCCGGCGTCCCCCCCCCCCCCTTTTGGTAGGGCATTCCCTGTTTGAATTTTTTTTTTTTACCCCGGACGGAATGCGATCCCAATAGCTCACTCTGGCACTTTGTGCCAAGTGAGCTAATAAAAAGGGGTGGTACGTAAAACTTAACCAAGGTGTGACACCAATGTTGATGTGGACGCCGGGATGAGTAGGATAGCTCCCCTTTTCTTCGAAAAGTCGAGCTAAAAACAAATACGTTCGTGATAGGGTCACTTGTTTCTTTTAACCAGGCTTTTCATGGAATTAACCTGATGACCTAGTTTTAAATCCCAGGTGATCAATACAAACAATCTGACTATATTCTAGAATGATTCCAATGGGTTTAAATGTTACCTGTTTATACCAAGTAACCTAGTTTTTCACTAAATTTCATTAGGACAATCATCATGACGAAGTTTCATGAAGATCCAAACAAAATTTCGAAGGATGGCAACGAATATCCGAATATTCGTTCAGCTTCCGAATATTAGGATACAATAAAGGTATCCAAGTATTCAGTAAATTTGTCCATACAAGAGGGCCATGATGGCCCTATATCGCTCACCTGACTACCACTGGCTAGATTACAAGGGCTCATGATTCTAACATAATTGGTAGAGGTCCACTACACAATGCTAAGTAACCTTCCAAACATATATTCCGTGCGAGGTCAATTTTGATCCGGAGGTCATGATTTGATCAATCTTGGTAGAGGTCAACTCGCTAATGCTATATGTCAAATATCTAAGCTCTAGGCCATGTGGTTTCAGAGAAGAAGATTCTTAAAGTTTTTCCTATATAAGCCTATGTAAAAGTAAGTGACCACCCCCGCGGGGTCAATATTGACCTGGGGTCATAATTTGAACAATCTTGGTAGAGGTCCACAAGACAATCCTACATGCCAAATACCTTAGCTCTAGGCCTTGTGGTTTCAGAGAAGAAGATTGTTAAAGTTTTTCATATTTGTTGCCATAGCAACCAGAGTTCTGCATGGAATGGAATTCTTTGAACAATTTTGGTAGAGCTTCATGCAAGGAACATTCCTGCATAGTTTTATCAACATTGGCTAAGTGGTTTCAGAGGAGATGTCATTTGAATCAAAATGTTGACAGACGACAATCATCAATCAGAAAAGATCACCCTGGCATAGCCCAGTGAGCTAAAAATTCACTGAACCCATCCAAAAGTTTCAGTTAATATATTTCAAGGAAATTCAGAAATGACAAATAACCCAGACTTTATTTCTAAGTATCAATTGATCTAAGATACTAAAATTAGATATAGATCATGAATTAACACTGACCACAAGCTGTGTTGAACAGTTTCTCTCTGCCAAGTGATTATTGATTGACCTCAGGAAAAGGTTGATTCCCAGAATTTAGGGAAAGTGAAATCCGCTTTTCAACAGTCCTTACGTTTTTGGCAGCAAAGGCAGTTAATTGAGTAAAAAATAGTAAATTTAAAGACAGACCCTGTATTTTTGGCCATGCCACCAGAAACACAACTCTTTTTTGGTATTAATAATTCTTCTTTAGATCTTGTACGTGAATAATAATTCCTCTTTAGATCTTGTACGTGAATAAATTATATCATTTACAATTGCGAAATTCCTGTATGTTTTTTCATATGTCTCTTCAGAACACTACTGTTACAGCTTGCATAATCACAAACACCACATTTATAACTGGGGATGGCAACTAGTTCTGGAGTAAAACGTTTCTCTGTTTGTTTTTCCATAGGTGTTTTCAGATTACTGCTGAAATCACAAGCATTATCACCAACACTTTGTTTCTCTCCTGTATGTTTTCTCATATGTGTCTTAAGATGACTGCTATAAACACTTGCATAATCACAAACACCACATTTAAAGGGTTTCTCTCCTGTATGTATCCTTCTATGTTTCTTCAGATGACTGCTGTGACTACTTGCATAATCACAAAAATCACATTCAAAATATTTCTCTCCTGTATGTATTCTCATATGACTAGTAAGATTACCTCTCTGATTAGTAGCATAATCACAAATATCACATTTAAACCTTTTCTCTCCAGTATGTATACTAATATGTGTCTCCATATTACTTCTGTTTTTACAGGCATAATCACAAATATCACATTTAAAACACTTTTCTATTGTATCTTTGCTTAAATGATTCCACTTATTATTACTCTGACTGCATGCAAAATCACAACTACCATATTTAAAGCATTTCTCTTCTTTATTTAATACTGGTATCATATGCGTATTCATATGTTTCTTCAGAGCACTGCTCCTATGACTTGCATAATCACAAACATCACATTTAAACCTTTTCTCTACTGTATGTTTTCCCATATGTTTCTTCAAAGAACTACTCTGATTACATGCATAATCACAAACATCACATTTAAACCTTTTCTCTCCTGTATGTTTTCTCATATGTCTCTTCAGAGAACTACTCTGATTACATGCATAATCACAAACATCACATTTAAACCTTTTCTCTCCTGTATGTTTTCTCATATGTGTTTTCAGATGACTGCTATGACTACTTGCATAATCACAAACATGACATTTAAAGGGTTTCTCTCCTGTATGTTTTCTCATATGTGTCTTCAGATTACTGCTTTTACTACTTGCATAATCACAAACATCACATTTAAAACATTTCTCTCCTGTATGTTTTCTCATATGTTTCTTCAGAGAATTACTCTGATTACATGCATAATCACAAACATCACATTTAAAGCATTTCTTTCCTGTATGAATGCTCATATGTCTCTTCAGATGACTGCTCCAATTAAATGCATCATTACAAATATCACATTTAAAACATTTCTTCTGTGTTTTGAGTAAACTTTGATCATAACTTGATTGACCATGTTTTTCTCCTTCAGTATTTTCCTCCTTTACAGAATGACTACTTGTCACTGTAGAGTCATAAGCAGCTTCAGTGACAGTTTTCTCATTTACGCTGCTTTGTTCTTCGTCCGATTCGGAACAATTAGAAATGTGGGCATTTCTATCAGCATGCCTTTGCCTGTTCTTTTTCCTCCTTGCCATGTACTTGTCCCTGTCAATATTAGTATGCCACTCATCTATATCACTCTGTGAAAGCTCGTCTTCACCATGCATTCTTACCAGATGTCTCTTGTTATACACAGCTGTAGTGAAGGCAATCTTACAAAACACACATGGATAGTATTCTGAAAGACAAAATATGAATTTGAAATAATTCAATGAAGTCATCAATACAATAAAGCTAATGTCATCATTTTCAGTACCCCTTGATATTTCGATGTCATTAGTGTCATTGTTAGTTTCACTAATGTCCCTACTTGGGCATTGCCTAACAGGATGTGATGCCGAAAAAGCAGTATCCACAGAAATGTTCTGGTCTGCCTCACTAAGTGTTGCCTGAACATTTTCAAATGACCACTGAGAAGAAATTATTACCTCATCAAAATCTGTATCATTTTGATTAAAAAATAAAACATCCACCAAAATTGTTCTTAACTAATGTTTAACCTTACTTCACGTCTTTCAGCAATGTTTTATAGTAAAAACAAAAATAGCGGGAACTTGACCAGTATGATGAAGCTTTACCATAATTGTTCAAATTACAGTTGTCTTTGACTAGGGGTTGGGTGTCTTACATAAAACAGCAATTTGGTTCAAGTACTGATCAGCAATTGAGTAATATAATTTTACGTAACTATATACATGTAATAAAAGTGAAGTTACAACTAGATGCAAAACAGTAAATAAACATTGGCAAACATGTTCTCCTCTGTATTTATCATTGTATTCTAATATGCAATACGTACAGACTCAGTTCACTGAACATCATTTACCTAGACAGTATTTTGATTATTTAGTAAACTAATTATTGTGTCTGTTAAAAACCCTGCTTAGTTTATATTATCAAATGGGTAAAATGGATATTATATAGTTTTAATAAAACATCCAAATAAATAAACAAGTTTCAAGACAATATCATAAGTGGTTACTGAGAAATGTGCATGATAGTAACCTAGCAGACAAACTTAGTCTTAACCAAATTTTAAAAGTCAAACAAGGGTAATCTGACTTGATTTTGTGACATCTCTAAAGACATTTCACAAGTTTCAAGTCAATATCACAAGTTGTTACTGAGGTATGTGCATGATAGTACTTAGCAGGCAAAACACAAAATTTAGTACCTAGCTTGCAAAACTTTAACCAAATTCAAACAAAGGCCATAATTTGTACTAAATTTATACAAGAGTTATCTGCCTTGATTGTATGACACCCCTAAAGACATGAACACAGTTTCAAGTCAATATCATAAGTGGCTACTGAGATATGATTGTGCATGATAGTACTTAGCAGGCAAAACTTAAACCAAAGCCGACGCACAAGTGACTGTAATAGCTCTCCATATTCTCAGAATAGTCGAGCTAAAATAGTTAAATATCTTCCTCTCCATGCAAACTACCTACACACCAAGTTTCATAGCAATTGGTCACTATTAACTCATGTCATTAAGCGAAAACCATTTTTCTAGTAACAGTGACCTTGACCCTAGTGACCCCAAATGCAATCCAAGCTTCCTCTCCTGGCAAACTACCTACAAACCAAATCTCATTGTAATTGGTCACCCCTAACTTACGTTATTAAACGGAAACCATTCTACAATTCCAGGTCACTGTGCCCTTGGGTTTTGACCTACTAATCTCAAAACCGAATGCCCAGGTTCTCTACCGGTTATGATAATCTCCACATGTTAGACCAAAGCGTTCAGGAGTTATTGTTCGGAAACTGTTTTAAAATTACAGGTCACACTGTACTTGAAGTTTGGCCAACTAACCTAAAAATCAATAGGTATTCTCTACCAGTTATGACAAACTTCCACATCAAGTTTACAGATCTAAGGCCCAAGTGTTCTCGAGTTATCGTTCGAAAACTGTTTTACAAGTACCGGTCACCTAGACCTTGAAGTTTGACCTACTAACCTCAAAATCAATTTGGTCATCTGCTGGTCATGACAAACCTCCACATCAAGTTTGAAGATGCTAGGTCCAAGCATTTTCAAGTTTTCATCTGGAAACCGTTTTACTATTCCTAACTATTCCAGGTCACTGTGACCTTAACCTTTGACATACTGAGCTAAAAAAACAATATGGGTCCTCGGCTGGTCATGACCAACCTCAACATCAAGTTTCAGGATCCTAGGCCCAAGCGTTCTTGAGTTATTATCCGGAAACCAGTTGGTAGATGGACGGACAGAGTCTCGTACTGTAAAAGTTCCCAAAATTTTCTTCAAGTAAAATTCCAGACTTTTTCTAGTATCTTTTTGTGCAAACTCCAGACTTTCTCAGGTAGGGTAGGGTGCAATGAGTGGGGTAAGGTTGGTAGGGAGGTAGGTAGGATGGATGGATGAAGCTTTTCATGGAGAGCGTCATTTTCTCTCATAAATCATTCTTATACTGCATTAAATATTTTGTGTCATAATAATAAAGGATCTCTAAATATTCATCTTCCGAATAACATTATTTATGATAACAATAATAATCAACATATACATTGTTTCTATAGCTGTATCTATTACCGTGCCGATAATAACACTCCAATTAACTTGTCTGCGTATTAATTCCGGGTCGCTGTCTAGGGAACTGATTCTGGTTCGCTAGACACTTCCTTTAACATTTGTTTCTTATTATTGAGACAGTGATTTCTTTATGTTCGGGCACAAAGAGTTGACATATAGTCAAAAGCTAAAACTGAACAATGTATCTTGCGGAAAAATTCATCACTCTATATAAAATAAACACCATGCAGGAATGAAATGCTTTCTGTACCCCACCCACTTTTCTGATACAAGGATATTTTTTGTAACAAACTGACAACTGGGTTTTCTGGTCTAGAACACTCAACAGTTAAAACTATTATAAAATAAATTGTTCATATTTTATTTTTTGACTAAATATCAACTTCCTGGGGTTCAGGCTACGCAGTTTTATAAATTCACAAGTGCCATAATAATGAAAGCCTAGCCTAATTAATTTTGGGGCAGTGGCTAGAGTTACGGTCCTGAATGTCCTAGTCAATTATTTCGGTTGCAATATCTAAAAGAAGAGTCAAAATTGTTTTTTGTATGCAAAAGAAACACTTTCGGACAATATGTATTTGCATTTGAAATGGGCAATTACTGATTTGAAGTGTTGAGTGAACCAAAATGGCAGCCGCCATTACGCTCGCTCCATGAATAATTAATTGTAATCGCAATTGTCCTTTTTTCTGGCGATTTTGTATAAATTAATGAATATGTTTACATCTATCGAAAATAAAACAGGTTTGCTCAGTAAACACGAACACTCGATGTTGAAATTTTTTATACTGTCCAATGTGAGGCGAATGCGATCCGGTACGCATAAACAAGAAGGCCATGATGGCCCTATATCGCTCACCTGTCTACCATTTGCTATAATAAAAGGGGTCATGATTCTAGCATAATTCGTAGAGGTCCACTACACAAGTAACATTTCAAATATCTATTATCTGCCTGTCAACCTTGTGGTTTTTAAATGTGAGAATTTTCAAATCCTAACATTTATTATACCCAGTTTCTGAGAAGAGCAGTTTCTACTTTTAAAACAGAATTACCCCTCAATTCTAAATAATCCTTCAGATTGATCACATCTCATATTTATAGAAAGTAACATAAGTAATCAACAGTTTTGGTGTTGGTATGATTGCAAAGATTTACATTGTTTCAAAGATAAGACTAGATGGGTGTTCAGTAGAACACTTGTGTCGCCCTCGTACTCTTTGTCAGAATAATCAATAATTTGGTGACAAAATCTAAATACAAAAAAGGGCATAACTCTGTCAAATATGACCTTGACCAACAATATTTGGTGGCATCATGACGCTTATGTCATAAGCAATACAATTTGAAAGTTTGATGCAGAAATCTTAAGGAATGGCAGTTATAGCCAACGTTAAGTTTTCGTGACAAAATCCAAGTACAAAAAGGGGCATTACTCTGTCAAATATGATCTTGACCTACTAAATTTGGCGGCATCATGACCCTTTTGTCATAAGCAATACAATTGTAAAGTTTGATGAAGAAATCTTAGGAAATGGCAAAGTTATAGCCAACGTTAAGCTTGTGTGACGGACGGACAGGCGGACAAAGCGATCCCTATGTATTGCCTTTTCTCCGAAAGGGCAACACAAAAAACATGCGCCAATTTATCATAAAAAAAGAATTTAGTCAACTTTTCTAAGTTAATGTGCATAGGTTGTAAGTTCTTCTTAAACGTACGACAGATACAGCATTATGGCACTTAAGTGGTCTGTTTCTTACTACGCAGTTTAGACATGCACTACTTTAAAAAGCAGCTGATCAAGACACACCTCATATACATTTATACTGGCAATACTTTACCTACATTGCATTTATAAACGTCATTTCATCGGTTACATGTATTAATGAAAATGTAGGTTTTGATAACAGACGAAATGTCGTTCTGTTAAACTACGCGGTAACGATATCTTTTCACTCCAAAATCGAAAGTAGCGAAGACAAGAAGATACTACGCAGTTGGGAGTTTAAAGATGATTGTTATTTAACTATAGACTTTATGAAGAAAAGAGCCAGTTTTTAAGTTGCTGTCGCTAATAGCGATAATGGCGAAATATACCCTTTAACTGCCATATTCAGGGAAGCACCGATGTATGCATTTGTTAATATAGTTGAACTTGCGAAATAGACTGTTAAAATGCACCGAAGATTTTGTTAGTAAGCTTGACTAGTAGCAAAATAGTTTAAACCACCTTTTCAACAGTGTTTCCTAAATATCGTCGAATGAAATTATTGATTGATTACTATGATTATTTACAATATTATACCATGAATGCAATCGATCATTAATTTTCATGTCGATATTAAAGAAATGTGTTGTGTTGATGTTTTACAATAGTGAAAAATGACGTTGTAAGCCATGCTCAAGTGCTCAGTACAATGTATACTATGCATTAAATATTCAGACTTTGTTCTTTATTCATTACCTAAAGTTGCAAACTTTCTCACATAAAGAGACGTGGTCAGTAGCGGGGCTCGATCCAAAGACTCTCAATAATTGAGAAGTTTCAGCTTCTCTAACCACTTGACCAAGGAGGAATCTCACGGTCCGTAACATTGTTCAATATGCTGTTACATCAAGTGGTCATATGTCCCACTTAAAACTATTAGACATATTGCAAAACATGACATTTTTTTGTGTGCAACATTCCTCTTCTAGGTATCAATCCTTACGATAATCTATGTTTCAGAACGAACATTTTCAGTGCCTTCAGCGCTTTGATTTTTTTAAAGTTTTCCCTATATAATTTTAACCTATGTGAAATAAAGTTCTTTCCTCCCCCTCCCAGGAAGAGTTAATTTTGACCAAAGGGTCATGATTTGAATAATCTTGGTAGAGGTCCACTAGACAATGCTACATGCTAAATATCTCAGCTCTAGGCCTTGTGGTTTCAGAGAAGAAGATCTTTAAAGTTATATCTATATGAGCCTATGTAAGACCAAGTGACCCCCTGTGCGGGGTCAATTTTGACCCAGGGCTCATAATTTGAACAATCTTGGTAGAAGCACTAGACAATACCACATGCTAAATATCTAAGCTCTATGCCTTGTGGCCCAGGCAGAGTCAATTTTGACCCGGGGGTCATAATTTGAACAATCTTGGTAGAGGTCCACTAGACAATGCTACATGCCAAATTTTTAAGCTCTAGGCCTTGTGGTTTCATAGAAGAAGATTTTTTAAGTTTTTCTTATATAAGCCTATGCAAAACTAAGTGTTTGAACAATCTTGGTAGAGGTCTACTAGACAATGCTATATGTCAAATATCTAAACTCTAGGCCTTGTGGTTTCAGAGAAGAAGATTTGTAAAGTTTTTCCTATATAAGCCTATGTAAAACTAAGTGACCCCCCCCCCCCGGGCAAGGTCAATTTTGATCCCAGGGGCATAATTTGAACAATCCTGGTAGAAGTCCACTAGACAATGCTACATGCTAAATGTCTAAGCTCCATGCTTTGTGGTTTCAGAGAAGAAGATTTTTAAATCTTTTCCTATATAAGCCTATGTAAAAACAAGTGACCCCCCCCCCCCCCAGGCAGAGTAAATTTTGACTCGGGGGTCATAATTTGAACAATCTTGGTACTAGACAATGCTACATGCCAAATATCTAAGCTCTAGGCCTTGTGGTTTCAGAGAAGTTTTTCCTATATAAGCCTATGCAAAAGTAAGTGACCGCCTGCACGGAGTCTATTTTGACCAGGGAGGCATTATTTGAACGATCTTGGTAGAGGTCCACTAGACAATGCTACATGCTAAATATCTTAGCTCTAGGCCTTGTGGTTTCAGAGAAGAAGATTTTTTAAGTTTTTCCTATTTGTTGCCATAGCAACCAGAGTTCTGCATGGAATGGAATTCTTTGAACAACTGTGATAGAGCTTCATGCAAGGAACATCCCTGCAAAGTTTCATCAACATTGGCCCAGTGGTTTCAGAGGAGATGCATACATGTCGTTTGAAGGAAATGGTGGACGGACGGACGCCGGACGGAATGCGCTCCTAATAGCTCACTCTGGCACTTTGTGCCAGGTGAGTTAAAAACTTAGACCAGACAGTTTAAGCGAGGCAAATGGGACCAGGAAGGGTAGATTTAAGGTAAATAGTGGTAGTTTGAGAGGCACACATAAAATTATTCATCACATATTTTCCGTTTTAGCAGAAAATACATTTTTACTGTAGAGACACTGAAGTAAATAAAGAGTGAAAATATAAACAGTCCACAAATGGCGTTGTGATGAAAATATTGCAATCTTTATATTTGCACCGGTACTTTGAGGCCACCGGTACCATGGGGTTTCAGTATAATCATCGATCAATTTTTATCATATTTCTTTTATTTTATTTATCATCAATATTCAATCAAAACCATCAAGTCTTCTTACAGAGAAGAAAACTGGTAAACGTCGCGAACTTTGCAAATGAACATGTGTCGATATCCACAGTGCAACAGCGTGCTTACGTTATTTAGCCTAATTAATTTGTCGTTTCAGTGTGACCCCTTTCACAGATTTGATATTTTATAACTCTCACATTCACTATTTCCACTTTGAAGGCAAACCGATTTTACAGGTTGACATTCTCTTAACAGCATGTTTAATTGTAAGCATGTGTAATCGGTCCTTATTGTTCCCAATCAATGCTTATCTGTTTAATAATCGTTGTTTACTCAACTATTAAATTGACAATAAACATTACACATGTCAAAACGCACATGTCAACCGTTAAATTGCTATGTTGTCTCACTGCTTTTGATTGGCTTACAGTTTTTTATTGACCAATGAAAGCTGATTAAATGAACGGTAGCAGGTAGGTGGTGCGGTATCGAGATTGACACGCAAAAACATTGTCAGTATTTACAAAGAATTGAGCGACTTTGTTTTCGCTTTTCTATGCGATCACGACGAAATGGCCGGGGAAACGGCGACTATTTTACCCACGTTGCACTCAAACGTGATCCCTGTGATTAAATCAGTGTCTTGTATTTATACATGCCTTATTTCCATTTATTGATTTAGTTTATAAATGTGCTTTTTGACAAAACTCCTTCTTGTTCAACTGCGCACAAGCCATGCATGAAATCTCGTATCGCAAGGTTAAACAGTATTATAAAAAGAAATCGTCCGAAACCGGACTGATGCCACGTGGATACCATATAGTGAAACTACACTTTCTGCTTATTATGGACCACATTAAAATTAGGCGTAAAGGTGTGACAGTTATAAAATATCAAGTCTGTGAAAGGGGTCACATTGAAACGCTGAATTACGTAGAAGGTGGACAACTGTAAAATGGTAACCAGTAAAATCCACTGGCGCCAGAGTACTGAACTGCCCTGTAATTTTAACAAAAAAACAAGAAAGTATTCCTAAATAACACCCTACATTTGTATCATTAAAAAATACACAAAAAATGGTAAAAAGTCATTTTCTGACAAACCCCCGTATACACTGTTCTATATTATTCACATGGTGTTGAACGTTTTCGACAGGGGGTCCGGTCACCGCTCTTTTTGTAAAATTCACGCAAGCAATTGAAGATCAACAGCTCTGACGTCAGCACATGGAGTTGACGTGTTGGAAAATTTCGCGAAAGAGATAATTTTTCAGTGGTTAAAACAACAATAAATTAAAGGTAAGGACAGATTCTGTGATAATTTAATTTTGCAACACTTTTAACTGTCTAGACCAGAAAACCCAGTTGTCAGTTTGTTACAAAAAATATTCTTGAATTGAAGAAGTGGGTGGGGTACGAAAGGCATTGCATTCCTGGTGTTTACATATAATATATAGAGGGGTGATTTTTTTTCGCAAGATACATTGATCATTTTCAGAGCTACAGATAAGGTTTGGTGTAATTGGGTATTTACCCCATTACTTTTTCACCAATTGCTTTTGTTATTTTCTAATGAGTATTCAAATTTGATCATTTGCTGTTTTTTCCAGAAAGCAGTTGCCTTTTTTAAGAAAATCATTTGCGTATCGGGACAAACTTAAGCCCACAATACTTGCCAAAAGATCGTCAAGAATTTTCTCACACAAATTGTCACTGTTTTCTGCTGCCGATTGTAAGTAAGACAAGAACATGTTCTTTTGAAATGTTGTTCGCTTTTAACAGACTCATGAAGACATTTTGCTCGTTTACAAAATGAAGCCGGAAATACTAAATCTCTGTCAAGACTGGTTTACAACTTGATTAAACAAGACTGAAGAGGGCCAAGATTGCCCTATATCGATCACCTTGGTACAAGTCCACATGCCTGGTGGAAGATCACTAGATAATGTTATATACCAAATAAGTTTTTCTATATACGCCTTTGTAAAACAAATGATCCCCCCCCCCGGGCAAGGTCAATTTTGACCCCGGGGCATAATTTGAACAATCTTGGTAGAAGTCCACTAGATAATGCTACATGCCAAATATCTAAGCTCTAGGCCTTGTGGTTTCAGAGAAGAAGATTTTTAAAGTTTTTACTATATAAGCCTATGTAAAACTAAGTGACCCCTGTGCGGGGTCAATTTTGATCCGAGGGTCATAATTTGAACAATCTTGGTAGAGGTTCACTAGCCAATGCTACATGCCAAATATCTAAGCTCTAGGCCTTGTGGTTTCAGAGAAGAAGATTTTTAAAGTTTTTACTATATAAGCCTATGTAAAACTAAGTGACCCCCTGTGCGGGGTCAATTTTGATCCGAGGGTCATAATTTGAACAATCTTGGTAGAGGTTCACTAGCCAATGCTACATGCCAAATATCTAAGCTCTAGGCCTTGTGGTTTCAGAGAAGAAGACTTTTAAAGTTTTTCCTATATAAGCCTATGCAAAACTAAGTGACCACCCGTGCGAGATGTGAATAAAAGAAAACAAGAGCAGCTGTCCCTCACAAGTGACGAATGCCCCAGTAAGAGGTGCCTCACAGTCTGTGTCCTCTCCATGTGCTCAGTAAATGTGCTATGTAATTTTAAAATCCTTCCATGCATGACAGAGTAACCATGCATACAGTATTCCATTACTTTAAACACTAAGTGTGACCTTGACCTTTGAGGTAGGGACTTGGGTCTTGCACGCGACACATCCGCTTGATGTGCTAGACATGTGTGCCAAGTTATTTTAAAATCCTTCAAAGCATAATAAAGTTATAGTCCTGACACAAATGTATGCATATATACAGGATTCCATTACCTATATAAACTCTAAGTGTGACCTTGACCTTTGTGGTAGGGATGTGGGTCTTGCACGCGACACGTCGTCTTGATGTGCTAGACATTTGTGCCAAATTATTTTAAAATCCTTCAATGCATGACAAAGTTACAGTCCGGACACGAATGTGTGCATATATGCATAAATAGAGGAATCCATTACCTTCAAACTCTAAGTGTGACCTTGACCTTTGAGGTAGGGACGTGGGTCTTGCACGCGACAAGTCGTCTTGATGTGCTAGACATTTGTGCCAAATCATTTTAAAATCCTTCAATGCATGACAAAGTTAGAGTCCGGACACAAATGTGTGCATATATAGAGGATTCCATAACCTTCATACTCCAAGTGTGACCTTTACCTTTGAGGTAGGGATGTGGGTCTTGCACGCGACACGTCGTCTTGATGTGCTACACATGTGTGCCAAGTTATTTTAAAATCCTTCAATGCATGACAGAGTTACAGTCCGGACACGAATTTGTAAGTGGGGACGGACGGACGACCGGACGGACAGACGGACGGGGCGATTTTAATATGCCACCCTTCGGGGGCATAAAAATAACTTGTAGAAGTTGTCTAAAATAACACTAAAATAACTTAAACAAGTTACACCCCTAGGGATGTCATTGATTAAAATTTTTGTATCGATATATATATTTAACATGAGGGCCATGATGGCCCTTTATCGCTCACCCGAGTACAACTGCTTTTAACAAAGTTGCTAGAAATCATCGAAACAACCTTTCTGACATATTTCCAGGATATTTGGGCTGAAATGTTACCTCTACAGCGTTAACAAGGTTTTTCCATATTTGGGCTCTGTGACCTAGTTTTTGACCTAAGATGACCCATATTCGAACTTGAGCAAAAAATCATCGAAACAACCTTTCTGACAAATTTCCAGGATATTTGGGCTGAAAATGTTACCTCTAGAGTATTAACAAGGCTTTTCCATATTCAGGCTCTGTGACCTAGTTTTTGACCCCAGATGACCCATATTGAAACTTGAGCTAGAAATCATCGAAACAACCTTTCTGACAAATTTCAAGGATATTTGGGCTGAAAATGTAACCTCTAGAGTGTTAACAAGGTTTTTCCACATTTGGGCTCTGTGACCTAGTTTTTGACCCCAGATGACCCATATTCGAACTCGAGCTAGAAATCATCAAAACAACCTTTCCGACAAATTTCCAGGATATTTGGGCTGAAAATGTTACCTCTAGAGTGTTAACAAGGTTTTTCCGTATTTGGGCTCTGTGACCTAGTTTTTGACCCCAGATGACCCATATTCGAACTTGAGCTAGAAATCATCGAAACAACCTTTCTGACAAATTTCAAGGATATCTGGGCTGAAAATGTAACATCTAGAGTGTTAACAAGGTTTTTCCATATTTGGGCTCTGTGACCTAGTTTTTGACCCCAGATGACCCATATTCGAACTTGGGCTAGAAATCATCAAAACAACCTTTCCGACAAATTTTCAGGATATTTGGGCTGAAAATGTTACCTCTAGAGTGTTAACAAGGTTTTTCCATATTTGGGCTCTATGACCTAGTTTTTGACCCCAGATGACCCATATTCGAACTTAAGCTAGAAATCATCGAAACAACCTTTCTGACAAATTTCAAGGATATCTGGGCTGAAAATGTAACATCTAGAGTGTTAACAAGGTTTTATCCATATTTGGGCTCTGTGACCTAGTTTTTGACCCCAGAGACCCATATTCGAACTTGGGCTAGAAATCATCAAAACAACCTTTCTGACAAATTTCCAGGATATCTGGGCTGAATGTAACATCTAGAGTGTTAACAAGGTTTTTTCCATATTTGGGCTCTGTGACATAGTTTTTGACCCCAGATGACCCATATTCGAACTTGAGCTAGAAATCATTGAAACAACCTTTCTGACATATTTCCAGGATATTTGGGCTGAAAATGTTACCTCTAGAGTGTTAACAAGGTTTTTCCATATTCAGGCTGTGTGACCTAGTTTTTGACCCCAGATGACCCATATTCGAACTTGAGCTAGAAATCATCTTAACAACCTTTCTGACAAATTTCAAGGATATTTGGGCTGAAAATGTTACCTCTAGAGTGTTAACAAGGTTTTTCCATATTCGGGCTGTGTGACCTAGTTTTTGACCCCAGGTGACCCATATTAGAACTTGAGCTAGAAATCAACCAAACAACCTTTCTGACAAATTGCCAGGATATTTGGACTGAAACAGTAGCCTCTAGAGCCTTAACAAGATTTTTCTATTTTTGGGTCATGTGACCTAGTTTTTCATCCGAGATGACCCATATTCGAACTCGTCCGAGTAATTACTGGGACAAACATCCTGACCAAGTTTCGTGACAATTGAGGCAAAAATGTGACCACTAGAGTGTTAACAAACTAAGTGTGGACGGACGACGGACATTCATCGATCCTAATAGCTCACCCTGAGCCAGCTCAGGTGAGCTAAAAATATCGACGATTCAGCGATATATCGATACATGGGCGTAAAGTAGTCACTGACTACATATTCTACCAAATCTCTTGACTTTATTTGTACTAAACATATGGTTCTGGTGTATAATATATATCAACCCTTGCAGTGCTGAAATGTTTTTGCCTATGAGACCACATTTCATTAAATTATCATTCGTTAGAAAAACACTGAACTCTGGGTAGAGTGATTGTTGATATTCTGGTTGAGTTTTGATGGAATTTTCGAACGTGAAACTGTAGATCATTGCACGATGTAACCAGGGATCGTATATACAGGGATATGAAACGCGCTATAGAGCAGACGAATTTATTGGTTTTTCTGTGCCGTAGGTAAGACGGCGCTGTCCGATAATTTTCGATCCGTTAGCGTAGATAAAACTACTTGTCTTTGATTATCAACGGTCGCTTTTCTCTTATTAATTGGTAACTGGTATCAAGGTCTGAAAGACCTTGCTGGTATTAAAAATATACAGGCACGGATCTATGTTTGTATTTGGGTCCGTGATAAAGAGGAAAAAAGTGAAAATTTAAAAGTATGGAAGATTATGTATTGTTCTTGCAAATGTGTTAAAACAAAATGCGAATAAGCAAAAACAAATAATATAATGAAAGAAGAGTGTAAAAGGCGCGACGGTATTACTGTCGTATTATACTTTCTAGTAAAAGATCAGTTCAAACAAACTTATCAACTAATTATCTTTTTATAAAACCGAAATCGCTTTGTTATCATTTAATCAACAACAAAAAACGTGAAAGGTGCGAAAGTTCTTCACGATATGCTTGTGTCATTTTATTTTGATATTAATTTTGTAAAACGTCATGATCAAAATAAATTATCGACATCGTTTACTAATACAAGTAGTTGTGTTCTCTTTTGATCGGAAACAAATTAATTGGTATGTTCGAAGAAAAAACGAAATAATTGCAACAAATCGCAATTGCTCAACTCAACATGGAATCTAATTTTACACATCTACACAAGTTTTTTTTTCCCCAGTGGTGTTTTTGCCACTGACCGTTCCAAGGCGGTGCCCCACTGTGTTCCTTTAGTGTGTGTGTGTGTGTGTGTGTGTGTGTGTGCGTGCGTGCGTGCGTGCGTGTGTGTGTTGGTGGTGTGCACTTCTGGGTGCTGTGGGGCTCGTTTTGGGGAGGCTGCGTTTTTGGTACGTGGCATTCCCTGTTTGATATTATTTTTGTTTTTAACCGTGATATCAAGTTTATACTTATGAAACGGATTTATATTATGGAGATCAGTCATTTAACATGCTTAAAATAATCATTTTCACTTACAAAAATATGTTATTTTCTTAGGGCTATAAGTATCACACAGCATGACAAGTATAGCTACCAATCTTATTTACAGCCGAATGACGCTCATTTTCAAAAGTGCTACAAACGATTTTTAGCCATTGTAACGGGTTTGCAAATACTTTAATGGATATATCAATGATTCTTGAATATAATTTAATTAATCTTTTTAACACAATAATGACACAGGTGCGAACATTCGTGAAAGCTTAGACCCTGGTTTGGCAAAATCCGCCATTTTTTAGCGCAGAAGTTAAAATTAGCCCAAATTTACGAACTTCTCCTCCAAAACTTACCCGCTTTTTAACAAAATGAATTACTCCGAACGCTTAACAAACCCTTTATCAATGCAACCAAACCCATATTATACACGCAAACACAAAAGAACGACAGAAAATCGCTACAAAGTTGTGCTATGTTAGCCATAGTCCGCCATTTTTTCACCTTCCCATCATACATTCTTACAGATGATCAGCACTTGAAAGGGCGTATGTAGCAAAAAATCGATACGACTTCACACACACAACTACTCTGTTGATTATTTATATCTTACACATTTGTTATGTAGTCCAAATAATTGTACTCAACGGGTGAATATCGTTATATTTTTTGCTAGGCGCTATCCTGCCTCCGAAATATAACTTAAGAAAAAGTGCCTCTTAGGCAGTGGCTAGAGTTACGGTACCGTAACTCTAGCCCCCGAGTCTAGAGTTACGGAAGTTCCGTATCTCTAGCAAAACCCTAAGAGGAAAGGCTAGAGTTACGGAAGTTTATAAAGGTATATGTGTGTTGCTTTAAATATGCATGATAATGTATTGTAAATATTTCACCTGTAATAGTGAATAAACCGATCTGTCGGCAAATGCAGCGACTTCATAGCCGCCATTTTGGTAATACATAAATATCGAAAATATCGATGTTATCTTCGTCTTTACTTGAGCGTGCCATTGCAGTTGGACAATTATATCACATGTTGTGCAAAGCATGATAGAAGTTAAGTAAAATGTGTTGTTTTTGTATTTCATTGTCTGACTACATTTAAGCCCACTCAAATCGTGACAAAAAGGAAAGATCGAAAGTGCAGCTGTTAAATTTAAAAATTAATCTTAATTTTTTTTTGGTTTACGTTTTTCGTACTCTTCGAATTCTAATATTTTCTTTTCTTTATCTTACTATTGTTTAATTAACGTTCTTTGTAAACAGAACACGTAAATATGTGCAAGAATATACAACATGACAATGATAGTTCCGATATTAGCAACATATTAAATTATAACCAAAATGGCGCCTGTGAAATTGTCGTACATACAACAGATCAGTTTATTCACCAGTGGTAAAATATTTAAGTATACAATACATTATCATGCATATATTAAAGCAATATACATACCTTTATAAACTTCCGTAACTCTAGCCTTTCCTCTTAGGGTTTTGCTAGAGATACGGAACTTCCGTAACTCTAGACTCGGAGGCTAGTACCGTAACTCTAGCCACAGAAAAATAGTCTTGAATTGTAGAATTATGTCTGACCCAGGAAAAAAATGAGGGGTTTGACATTTATGAAAGATAGATAAACAAATAAAAACAAAATAAAGATCTACACTATGTATTTAGTTAAATGCTGAAACAAAACATTTTGTCTACTTTAAATTCCAGAAGTTATCCTGCACAAAAACGTTTTAATAGCTACACCAATACTGACGACATGATTTACTTTTTTATGTACACCTTTCACAGACGTTACACTAAATTTAAAACTCGCTCAAACGTTTTCATTGGATACCGCAGTCGTACCTCTATCTCCATTGAAAATGTAAACACGGGTTATCGTGGGAGGTTTAATAATACTTTTTCTTGCATTTTGGAGTATTTTAGTCAATTATTTCTATATATTATTGTTATTTAACAGTTTCCAATCATTTCAGTATAAAAAATAACATGAAAAACCACAGAAAAAATAATTTCGAAATATCTGATTTCCACCAGTTTTTATGGTTTCTGGTTGAGACGTAAAAGCGCAGATATCTATAAAACGTCCGTATGTAAAATGGGTCTGCGTTTGGAGTCGAATTATTGAGACTAATTTGTTATGTAGAATTTCAACGTTGGAAAACTGAAATTACTTAAAAATGAATGAATATATTTATTGATGATTTTCTGTATTCGCTTACTTAAAATGGCGTCGTTGTAATGATGAAATCTCGCAAAATCTCGCCACGACAGAGAATTCGATTAAATAAGGATTAAATATTGACATTTTCATTCATTATAATCATTCTAGAGCCCATTTTGTTTCAAGGCTTGATCGTTTTGCATCGAATAGGGCATTTGGGCTTAACCTAGATAAATGACGTTTCATTCCTGGTGTTTTTGTTTACATTTAGCACTGACCGAACGGATGCCAAAACCTCATATAATATTGATAATATTTCAGATTCCTATGATAGAACTTTGTTAGTGAAGTACTTACTTGAAAATCAGACATCTATTTTATCAGATAAAAGGTTGCCAGATGTTTCATGTTCTTCAAAATTCACATATCATAGAGAAACGTACATAGGCAACTTCAAAATTAATTTTTTTCCGAACCTGGCAATGATGGTTGTAAAACTAGGGGAGGTAACTTTGACCAACTTCAACATATCAAGATGCTAATATCGGTATCCGGTACCTGTATCTACCGATAATACAATACAATCGAATATTTATTCATTTATTGTCGGAAAATATTTAAACATGTAACATAAGCTATGTATATATAGCTTTTGACCGACTTTATTGCGGGCCGCAGCAGTAAGTGAGTAAAAGATGCATGGAGACTTAAGCACTAGATCGAACATATGCGTCTCTCTTCATTATAAAATTGAGGTACTTCTGAGATGAAAACTGTAGACACAGTCTATTTTTTTGGAAAAGCAAAAGTTGTCATTTGTCGTTGAGTTGTCGTTCGTTTCATAGAGGGCACAATCTACGCTAATTATCTGAGTGAACAGAAGAAAAAGAAGAGTTTTCATAGTAGTTAATTGTGTGAGGATAGACACGTCATATAAAATACCAATCAAATTATGCACTGTAATTTCATCAAAATTCAGTGACAGAAAGAAACTGAGACATCTCAATACAAATATACTGGATTCACTTTGACAGCAACTTGTAGCCTAAGCACTCTCTTAATACAGAATCAAGTGCACTATTACATTTCAATTAATGTACTGATTTAGAACATGTGGAAAATAATCAAAATCCGCCTATACATATAAGGCAAAGTAACAATTGTAAGCCTGTTCATATAAATCAAATATTCAACAAGCACTACACATGACATAAAATATAGGAACACAAATAAAAGAAACAAAAACAATAACTAAATAAAATTTAAGGGGTGGGCGGATGCGGGCAAAATATTTTCCTACAAATCAAACAAAGACAGAAGTGTCAAATCAAATACTGTGCCAGAAAAACCGCAAAATTCATTTATATACTGACCGCGGAAGAATATATCAGCTGAAAAATGGATATAAAGGATAAGTGACCAATAAAAAAGGCTGTTATGATCGATAATTAAGAGATTTTGTTTGTAAATAAAATGCTATAAATTATCTCAGTGAACAGAAGAATAAGAAGAGTTTTCATAGTAGTTTATTGTGTGAGGATAGACACTTTGATGAACATATAAAATACCAATCAAATTATGCACTGTAAAGTCATCAAAATTCAGTGACAGAAAGAAACTTAGACATGTCAATACAAATATACTGGATTCACTTTGACAGCAACTTGTAGCCTAAGCACTCTCTTAATACAGAATCAAGTGCACTATTACATTTCAATTAATGTACTGATTTAGAACATGTGGAAAATAATCAAAATCCGCCAAGCCCCGGCCAAAATAATAATGCAAAGCAACGCAATGCAAAAAAATCATGTTAAAAATTTGTAGCAAACGAACACTAAACACATAAACTATAAACTTACGAATCTTGAAATGCTGAAGATCCGTGGCTGTAAATATATAAATACATTGAATATTATGAAATAATTCTTGACATGAAGAGTCAACAAATAAGTCACGTTTGAAATACCAGACTCTATGCAAACTACTAACAAGGGTAACGTCACATACCATTACCACAAGAAACCACCCTTCAAAGGAGTAAAATACCTCCTTTTAGAAGTCAAAAAAAAAAAATCCACAAATACCGTCACATACCAGTTTTATGTGGAAACATCTTCAAATGAATAAAAAGCTTCCTTTAAGAAGAAACCCTGTACTTACTGGCAGAAAGTATGTTGTAATATCAAAAATAACCTATAAACTAATAATACACAAACATCTTTGATCAAAACATTGAACATCTTTCACATAATATGTCAATATCATCCAATGAAGACATAGTTTGTGCTACTTGTTTATAAGCATATTAGCATTCCCATATCATGAATGCAAATTCAAGACTTCAGCAAATGGGCAATAGTGTTAATACCAAATAAACCAATCGCAGACGACGTGTACCTTCATTGTTTAAATGTAAACCACCATCTCTTACTGCAAAAACATCCCTCACAGGCTTTCCATACTTACAAAGTGGACGGAAGTAACAAACAAACTGAACTTTCCGATCTAGACATTTCTGCTTTAAACTCGAGTTAACTTGCTTAACCTCTGCAGATGTCAAATCATAATCAACAGGCCTGGGCAAAATACTAGCAAAACCAAATGAGTGGAAGATTTGAACTTGTTTGGCGATTGAATCAGACAGGATGTTCACTCTTATATCTGTAACCAGAGTGAACGATATAAGACTAATAAATCCAATATCTCTAAACATTCTTTGCAAAATTCTCAATATATCCGACCAATCTAACTCCAAATAACATTTGTAGGCATCTGATTTCCAGTCGCCTAAAAGCTGAATGTGCTCGGCGGGGATGTCCGATTTGAAGGTCAAGGTTGTGAAACCTCTACTACGTGAATGCGTGGAAAAGTGTTTAACATCAAGACCAATGCTACTAATACAGTTTCTAAATTTCTTTTGAAACAAATGATAGGTTATACATGATCCATTTCGTAAAGTAAACAATGCTCCTTTATACGGCTTAATTTTTAGCTCCCCCCCCCCTGACCTTTTCAAAGGCTGAAACAGGACATAACCTCTGATCACTAAGCCTTAACAAAGGGCAAATTAACTCCCTTTCACCATACTGTATTGTTTTAGATCAATTAAAATGAACTAACAGGAGATGACCATGATGCTAAACACAGTCTAATTTTAAAATTTTCCCGTTCTCGACGTCTACCTTAGAAGTTGGCAACAAATTAGATTTTTAGCTGCCAGAAAAAAGGCAAATGAAAATGAACACTAAAAAATTAAATTGGTTTTGTCTGAAAAATCTAGACTATCTTACATATTTGATATGATGTCAAACGTGATAGATTCAGCTCTTTTGACTGAATGAGGCTGAAGTCTTGAAATGCCTTTTAGAGACAAATTTAACAAGTAATTATTGATATGATCTATGTTATAACCTAAAATAAAATGTTTTCACTCCACTGATATAAATCCCAATACTATCAACACATTTGAATGATCTACTGAGAAACTGTGCGTAAAGTTGTAGAGTGTCAGTAGAAGTCGGTAAGAAACATAAATTAAAATAAAGACAACAACAAAAAACTCTCCCATTGGAAACGTTGATTTATGTTAGTTCCTGCAGCAAAAGCTGAAGCCGTGGAAACCTTTAACACTTTCTTCAAGGCCTTAAAATCAATATCTGAAAGGTAAAAAATTTACCAATCATGTAAAAACTTAGAGCAGTCATCATGAACTGTCATTTCACCTAAAGAAGAGGTATGAGGAGCATGTTAAAAAAATTACCTCTGGAAACCAGCATCTAAATGCCATCTGGACAAACAGTCTGCTATGCGATTTGCTTCACTTGTTAAATGAACTGTTCTAATTTGAAACTCACGCAACGAAGCTATGAAACAAATTTCTCGTAAACACCTTTGCAGAAAGCTTGATCTAGACTTTCCTGTGTTAATCACAATACAAGTAGCCAAGTTATCACAATGAATAACTATTTTACTTTTACGCAACTCAGCTGACCACAATTTCTGACAGACTACGACTGTCAACATTTCTATACTATTGATGCTCAGACACTGCTCCAGAATAAAGTCAGGAAATCTGCTATGAAAATATTTCGAACCGTAAATTCCACCACAGCCAGTCAAACAGCTGCCAGAACTGAATTCACTGTCTGTTTCTGACCAATCACCATAATCAATTAAAGGAATGCCATTATACAAAGGTAAAAACTTGTCCCACCAGACTAAATCTTTCCACACTTCAACAGGAATATTGAAATTTCTTTCCTTCGCCTGATAACAGTCCCTTAACCAATTGAGGATCCTGTTAAAAAACTCTGCTAGACCGACCACATGACCCCACAAAATTCAATTTACCAAGCAATTTTTGAATGTCTTTAAAGGAAAAAAGTTCCTTGCATAACCATTCTTTAATCAAACATTTGATTTCCACAAGCCTCTGCTCGTTAACCTCCATTGTCATCTTCTAACTGTTAAACAAAACGCCCAAGAAAACCATAACTTCTGAAGGGGAAAAGGAGAAAACGCAAAAGGAGCCACTGCAGTCTTTTCCGGGCTTGCAAAATCATCTAGATAGTTCAGCACAGCTAAACCCAAACGGAACATTATGAAAGCAAAGGCATTTGTCACCCTTTGGCAAATATGAGCCGCTGACCGAAGACCCATTGATAAAACTGTATCAAAAAATAAATGCTTTCTCCAATGAAAACCAACCGGGTTGTAACTAGAAGGGCAAATGCAAATTTGCCTTTACGCCCGATGTAAATATAATTTATACATGAGACACCCAGGACCCTTTGATTTAATCAAGGCCACAAAATCATCAATCTTTGGATATACCAGGTCCACCTTATCACCTAATTACCAATCTTTAAAAACATTAACACCAGCGCCGTCCTTCGGAAAACTCAAGTCCAAAATGATTCTGTGCTCACCAGGAGTGGATCTAGGGACTGTATTTAGAGGCGAGATAACCATACCTTCCTTAAAGGGACATTTACTAAAGGGGCCATGATTGCTCCGAAGGAAGCTTCCTTCTTTAAATATTTAATCATATGATCTGGAAATGAATTTGCCCCAGCATGCTTTCTGACTTTACAAAAGGAAAGGCTGCATCCGAGTTTGATCTAACTTCTATTGGAAATCCATATTTCAATAGATAACACACCTGCAAATCTTGTAACCATGTCACATTCTTTCCATGAACTGTGTGTTAAGTTTTGTGTTTACTGGAATTCTGCATCCTTCAAAATTGAACTTTTTTGATGCCTTAACTTTGTTATGAATTTCTATCTTTTCCTGTGAACTAATTTTAACTTCGTTTTTAAGACTTGAGCAAACTAAGCAATTTTTATTGTGCTTTCAAACACAACTTTCATTCTTTACGAAGTTAGAGGAATCATCCCTACATAAAGATTTAGAACAAAATGCAGGTAGAAAATCATTAACTAATTCATTCTCTCTAACATGCTTATTCTGGTGCCAAATGTTATCTTGAAGTCATACTTTGAGCAAAACCATACCCTGGCTTCATCCAAAGATAACGCACGCACCTTAGAAGACTGTAGCTGGGCTTTGGCTTAAATTGAAGTGAAACCTGTAAAAGGGTTCTTGATTTAAGCTTATGTCTAGCTAAGACTGCAGCTTCAACATACTTGAAGTCATCCCCCAATCACTGTGGCTCAATTTTCCCGAGACTGCTGAATATAAAGAATTAATGACAGTAAATTCATATAAACTGTTTAAATACATCAACTTCTTCAATAATTTAACTCTACCTTCTCTTTCTTTTTTACCTGTTTTGGTAGAAATAATTTCAAGCTCACCAGCAATGAATGAATTGAAATCTAACTTATCAAAAGGAATATTCTTGCTAACAAAATCAAATCTTAAATTTGAGTTCGGATATCTTTGGGTTTTTTTTGGACAGAATCTGAAGATTTTGGAGTTATACCAGATTTACCTTATGTTTTATGCCTTATGCTTTTCATGTTTTTTTAGAAAACTTTTTCCTGGAACTTGTGTCCTTATCTGAATCGTCTTCCGTAGTTGAATCAGAACTCGAACTATCAGTATCAGAGTCTGTGCTAGTAGTGTCTGATGAGGAATCTACAAGTCCTAATTTGGCCAGTTCTTTCTTTGCCTGCTTTTTAAAGCCTGGTAACTGCCGCATGGAATTTAATGTCAAAATGTTCATACCTTATTTCACTGATCCATCACCAGAAGCAGCAGAAGCAGGAGGCATCAATGGTTGGCTGAAGCTTGCAGCTAAACGTGTTTTAGTGCGCCTGTCCTTTATATCCTTGTTGGGAACAGCACTTGTACCAATGGCAATGAACTTATTGTCCGAAATACCTGCTGCATACGGAACGGTTGTCATACTTATCCCCCCAAGACAGTTCCTCCCAAGACGTTTCCTCCAAGACTCCCCCCCTCCCCCCCCCCAAAAAAAATGGAGGTGAAATGTCTAGCAATATGAAGACTTTTCACCCCCAATATATTTCAATATTAATACATGTAATACATAAATAATTATTTTTAAAAATCTCTAAAATATTTGATTGTTTCGGTAAAATAAATGAATCAATATTTTTATAGAGATATTCTTCTAAGTTGAAGTAAATGAACACATTAGTGTAACTTGTATCATAATGATATAAACAGTATGATGCACCCATGTGTGATAAGTCATGTAAGACTTGTTTTTTCCTGATGAAATTGAAAAGTGTTTACATTTGTGTAAAACTTAAAATATATATTGGAATGATGATAATAATAGGATGATAAAGTGAGTGGTAATAGATCTACAAGTGTTATCTTATGATTAAGAAATAACATCCGTTCCAGCGGTGTTAGTCGTTTAATAAACAATGATTTGGAGTACTGATATGCAGTAATTAGCCACGAAGGCCGAAGGCCCGAGTGGTTTATAACTGCACATCAGTACGACAAATTATTGTTTATTAGACGATAACAACGCTGAAAAGGATGTTATTTCGATTCTAACATGACCAGATATTACAAAAAGTGAATAAATGCAAAGCTTCATTTTCTACGCGAACGCTCATTTTTTTAATTAACGTCATGCAGCGCAATATGACGTCATTTATACAGCATATCAGTTCCTGCGTTGTTTATGGTTTAATATAACATAATTTTTCTACTCTTTGTATATAGAGACAAAATTGTGAGTCATGTTAGAATATTCAAATTTAGACGTAAAAAAATAATAATTTCATACCGTTTAATTGAACACTTTGTCTGAAAATAACATATATACAAGTCCAAATTCAGCATGATCTGATGCACATAAAAGCAAGAAATAAAATGTTGTTTAAATTATAATAATGTCATTTACCATACATCAATCACTTACACTGAAATTGTCTTAGTGTTGCTACAAACATATGATACTTAACCATGATTAATTGATTGTTGTCCCCTAATTCAGCTTTAACACCTTTTAATGTGTTTTGCAATCATCAATTAATCATCCTTGATTAATAACCAATAAGTTTATGTATTTGAACGGTGTGAACAAACATGGTGGATAGACGTGTTATTCAATACAGATAAATTTTACCAAATTACAATATTTTGTTATATCAACTATACGTGAAAATGGATGATTATGCGTTGCATTATTATAGTGTATAAATACATTCTCCGTTCTTTTGTTATACATCATGTTCTGATTTGCCATGTTCTATGTGTTTGTAGATGTATATGCCTCACGGACCTTTTGGTCTATTGGAACTATGAAAATAAACTTATCAAAACTTAAACTTATCAAACTTAAACCTATGTACTGGTTTGTTGTCCATTGATTAAAATTAAAGGTGTTCATTTTTATATTTTGCTTTTTGAATAACATATTAAAATAAAATCTACTAGGCAATGCTACATGCCAAATATCTAAGCTCTAGGTCTTGTGGTTTCAGAGAAGAAGATTTTAAAAGTTTTTCCTATATAACTTATCATTAGAAGCCTATGCAAAACTAAGTGACCACCCGTGCGAGGTCAATTTTGACCCGGGGGTCATAATTTGAACAATCTTGGTAGAGGTCCACTAGACAATGCTACATGCCAAATATCTAAGCTCTAGGCCTTGCGGTTTCAGAGAAGAAGATTTTAAAGTTTTTCCTATTTGTTGCCACATCAACCAGAGTTTTGCATGGAATAGAATTCTTTGAACAATTTTGGTAAAGCTTCATGCAAGGAACATTCCTGCATAGTTTTTATCATCATTGGCCTAGTGATTTCAGAGGAGATGTCATTTGAATCAAGATGTTGATTGACGACGGACGACGGACGACGGACAATCATCCATTAGAAAAGCTCACCCTGGCGAAAAAAGGTTTATGAGGGTCCACATGGAGCTCTGTCTGCCTATAAATACATAATAACTTTAAAACATTTCTCTCATGTATACATGTATTTCACTATATGTGTCTTCAGACTAATGCTGTAATTACATGCACAATCACAAACATAACATTACAAGCATTTAATCTCTCCTGTATGAATTTTCATATGTGTCATCAGATGACAGCTCTCATTACATGCATAATAACAAACACCACATATAAAGCAGTTTTCTGTATGTACTCTCATATGTCTCTTCATAGTATTGTTTTGTTTACATGCATAATCACAAGCATCACATTTAAAGTATTTCTCTCCTGTATGTATTCTCATATGCTTCTTCAGATCACTGCTCTGATTACATGCATAATCACAAGCATCACATTTTAAGCATTTCTCTCCTGTATGTATTCTCATATGTTTATTCAGATGACCTTTCTGATTACATGCATAATCACAAACATCACATTTAAAGCATTTCTCTCTTGTATGAATTCTCATATGTCTCTTAAGATGACTGCTGTGTTTACATCTATAATCACAATAAACGCATTTATAGCATTTCTCTCCTGTACCTGTGTGTATACTCTTATGTTTATTCAGATCTCTGTCCAGTTTACATTCATAATCACAAACATCACATTTAATGCATTTCTCTCCTGTGTGTATTCTAGTATGTTTTTTAAGATTACCTTTCTGATTACATGCATAATCACAAACATCACATTTAAAGCATTTTTCTCCTGTATGTATTCTCGTATGTTTCTTCAGAGCACTGACATCAACACTGGCATAATCACAAACATCACATTTAAAGCATTTCTCTCCTGTATGTATTCTCATATGTCTCTTCAGACTACTGCTGTGATTACATCTATAATCACAAACATCACATTTATAGCATTTCTCTCCTGAACCTGTATGTATTCTCATATGTCTCTTCAGATCACTGTTCTGATTACATATATAATTACAAACATCACATTTAAAGCATTTCTCTCCTGTGTATGTTTCCATATGTCTCTTTATATGACTGCTATCAATGCATATCAAAATCACAAATATTGTATTTCAAACATTTCAGTCCTGTATGTTTTCTCATATGTCTCTTCAGACTATTACTCTGACTACATGTTATCACAAACATCACATTTAAAACATTTCTCTCCAGTAGGTCTTTTCATATGTCTGTTCAGAGCACTGCTATAAATACTTGCAAAATCACAAACATGAAAACATCACATTTAAAACACTTCTCTCCAGTAGGTATTTTCATGTCTGTTCAGAGCACTGCTATAAATACTTGCAAAATCACAAACATCAAAACACCACATTTTAAAGTTCTAACTCCTTTAGTCAATTCTCTAGTTGACTTTCGTTACATATAATATCACTCATACTCTCATTTTCTGCAATATCTTAAACTTCTTGTATTTGTTCCTTGTTTTATCTTGCTCACTGACCTGTTGTTTATGTTTACTAAAATGAATTTTCAGAGTCCTGTTTTTCCTTCTATTTGTGTACAATCTACTCTTCTCATTTATTCTTTCTAAGCCATTCATCTAGTATCTGTATATCACTATATGTAAGCCTGTGTTTCTATGGTTTCTTACCAGATGTCACACATTGTACACAGCTGTAGTGAAGGCAATCTCACAAAATATACATGGTTAACAGTCTGAAAAACACATAACACATACTATTAATAAAGTAAGCTTTGATTTTACTGTCTGTTAATATCTTTACACAAGAAGTAGATGATTGAGGGCACATCTTGCTACACTATAAAAAGTCATAGTAATGCATGAAAAACAAATCCTACTAGATGGTTGTTTTTGTCACAAAAACATATGCTTCCAGTTCCCCCATGGCAGTTTGTAATTGGTTGTTATAAATATGTTATATATGTTATGTTATATTGTAACAGGATAACAAGGTAAGGATTAAGGAACACACATGAAATACAGTCATATGACCCCTGAACTCTCATTGTGACCTTGACCTTGAACAAGGTGGTTGTAACATGCCCTCTGCACATTATTTCAATATGGTGAAAATCTGTGGCGAGTTATTCTAAAATCCTTCCTGGGGTTAAAGAGACAGGGAGTCGACGTGAAACATAAAGTCATATGACCTTTGTTCACCAATTATAAAGACCTTGACCGTATAATTTATGTACATTATAACCAAAACAAGAGTGCGCCAAACTGTCACAAATTACGCCCATTAGAGAGGCATTACTCAGTATCCTGCAGGTTTTGTAAAGCCTGTTTGAACTACATGGTTATAAGCAGACAAGGCTAATTCAACTGCTTGAACTATTGATCTGTGACTTGTGATATACAGATTAAAACTATCTAACAACTTGGTGTGTAAATGTATTACGGGTGTGTGATAAAACCCATATACTGGTATATGCAAAGGCTTGTTGAGATGTGATATGTACCAGTTAGTTTCACCCCATACCTCATCATTTATTAAGTCTGAAACATGAATTTGAATAGGTTGTATGATTTATTGTTTTCACTCATTTCTTATGAAATACAGAAATGAGAACATGGCAGATTCCTGACATGATTATTGGTATGATTTCCCTACGGAGTCTGCTTCAGCGTAGTGCATTATAACCTGTTCTGTCAAACATATAAACCGGGTACGTGGTTACCGGGTGTTACCTCTGCAAATACCTTTAGTTAAGAGAAAGAAATGCAGCTTTTTTCTTTATAGCTGACAGTAATGACTTTTCCATTAGACATAATGGATTTATTGCCAAAATTGTCTAACAGATGACAGTGAAAAATGCCCTACTTCAAAGCTTATGCGTAAGAAGGTTTTGTCCGTGCGTAACATATTTTATTTCATAATCTTGAAGTTCAATGATAAAAGAAATAGAAAAAAAATGTGTAACTCCCGAGAAAATTTGTATCCTTGTGAAAAAATGATGTTAAATCTTTGTACTGTTTGGACGAAAATAACTTGAATAAGTGAACATGACTGAAAAATAACTTAAGTGATTTTAATAAGTGAGTGATGTATAAAAGATAAAAATAATTTGTAGAAGTTATCTAAAATAACACTAAAATAACTTAAACAAGTTACACCCCTGACTCAGGGTCCGTATATTACAGGCTTACAAAACGGCCGAATATGAAAATATGATGTCCCGGGTCACATGACTGTTGTCCGAGATATGGAATATTTTGATCGGGAAAGCCTTAATAATCAACAAAACACGTATAAACTTGTTATTTGAGCGAGTTTTCATATAATCGTGATATTGAAATGTGAGGTAAGTGTTTAAGTTTATTTTTTTATCTTTACGTTTTGTTTTCGGTTACCAAATGGTCAAAATAAGCTGTTATAAATTGATGATTGTTGGGAGAATTTAAAGCGGTAGAGATGCCATTGTTGATACACAGTGTAAATGGGTATGTTACGTGGAGCTAAACTCTTTGTGATTTAGTTTTATGTTATTTTTTTCTGATGATAGTGATAGTTCAAAGATTGCTCCGTAGTAGGTCACAAAATAAAAATTGAGTTTTAATTTTCAAAAATGCATTTTCGAGCGACTGAAATTGATGTTATTGACAAGTTATCCAAAGTTATCCAAAATGGCGGCATATTTTAGTGGCGATAATCGTTTTACTTAGGCCTTAAAAAAATAGGTTCGTTTCTGGTTACGGCCGAAACAAAACTTCATTCTTTTTGGTCCTTATGATTTGTGATTACATATACTCCATAAATCGTGACGATATCGTCAAAATAATAATTGTTTTAAAAAGAAAGTAAGTTAAATAAATGTGGAAACGTGAAAAGTTAGCTCAATTTTGTGTAGATATTTTGGTATAAATGGTTTAAAATTGCAATTTTTCAGATTGCGGAAGTGTGAAATTATGTTAGTGCTATTTGTATTCACTTATGCAGTCAACTCTTAAATTCAATTGTTTGATATGATTTTTTATGCTCAATTGATTTAAATGAAGTTTCACAGAAAAAACTAAAGAGTATTCACAGTTGTGAACGTGACATTAATTAAATAATTGCTTTGTTGACATTTTTCGAAATAAAACTGCCTTTTATTTATAGTAAAGACATTAGTATCAGTAGGGTACAATATTTCATGTGTAAACACGCCTCCGCTCCATAGAGGCCGTCACATTCATAAATACAGGTAAATCCGCTCGCAAAAAACCGATAGCGCGACATCATATTTTAGCTAATTAACCATATATATTATATAAATTAATTCCTGTTACATTAACTTGAAAAATATTGAAGTGTGTGCTTTCTTATGAGACCTTAGTTTACATTTACGAAAAACATTCTAATCTGTCACATGTAAACCGCCGTGAAACGTATCTCGGAAATAAAGTGTTCCAGGTACGAGTTGAATACACGAAAGTAGTTCGGGTGCTGTCAAGTAAGCCCGAGGTGTACTTTCCCTAGGGAAAGTATAGGCTGATCTCTTCCCTCCTCGTGCTGGGATCCGCCAATACTTTCCCCGGGGGGTATGCAAGAAATATATAGTAGAGTTGCATAACCCTGTAATATACGGACCCTGCCTGACTGTATAAGGAATAAAAAGGTAAAGTGAAAACGAGTGAAATGGAGGTAAGATTAAATCAGTGTCTGGTATTATACCCATCTTATTTCAAATTTGTTTACAAATGGTAATTCAATTTCAAATGTGCCAGACGACAAGACACCTCATTCTTGTACAACCTCGCACAAGTTGTGAGTGAAATCTTGTCTCGCACTTGGTTAAATGGTATCATTAAAAGAAACGGAAGTACGTCAGAAACTGATGCCGCAGAGGTATATGTCACTTCGAACATCTTTGCTGTTGGGTTAACAGGTTAACACTTTAGCGATGTGGTTGTGGTGTCCGCTTCCCATGCTGGCGGTCAGGGTTTGATCCCATTTGCGAGTTTCTCCTCTGGAATTACTCCAGATCTATGATATGGGTCAAATCGTTTAGCCGAATGAATTAGGCTACTTACAGTTAAGTGTATTTTCTATTATGGACAGAAAAAACATCATTAGATTGAGATCCATCAAAAGAAACCTCTGTTAAATGGTGGTTGTAAAACTAGGGGAGGCAACTTTGACCAACGTAAACATATTAAGTCCGATATATCGGTATCCGGTACCTGTATACCGGTAATACAATACAATAAAATATTTATTCATTTATTGTCGGAAAGGATTCAATATTAGCAAGTGGCATGTCCCAACCCGCATTCCATACCTGAGTAAGTGACTTTGACATCAAACCAAAACACGGAATCATGTGTCAAAACATTACATCGGTAGCACTTAATATGAAGTTTCTGCTGATTTTAAGCTATATTTTACTAAGTCAAGACGTAAGGTACATACAAATGGTGAATACCGCTACACAAAAGAAGGATCAAATACTTACTTTTATTAGATACTTTAATTTCAACAGTGAAAACAGCAATCTTAACATACATGACTTCAGTAATGTTTACAAACAATTTCTACGACTCTCGTCAGATTTATGTATTGATAATACATGGATAGCATACTATCACCTAAGGCATATAGAAGAAAACCATTTAAAGTTGAGATATCATGCTCTCAAAATATTCACAGAATTTTCATTCTGATTTTAATCAGCGGTGATATATCACTAAACTCTGGTCCAATCAAGTATCCATGTGGGAGATGTTGTAAATCAGTACCTTAGCAGGAACTCATCGAGCAGTCTATTGTGAATGCTGTTATAAAGGTCGCATGTTAAATGTGCCGAACTTTGCAACTCAAAGGAGCCATGGATTTGCACTCAATGCAACATTTGACAATTTAGTGATTCTTTTTTTAATGATTCTTCAACCATGTGGGATCAATCTTCGTCCAAAGGCGAATCTCCAAGTCTGGACAACTCAACACATATATCAGTGTTTAAAGAACTGCGTGATGTTCGGAACAAACACCCTAGAAAATTCATAGTTGCTCATCTGAACATAAATAGTATTAAATCAAAATCTTTTGAACTCTTCCAAAGTTTTATGCGATATATTATTTGATTTGTTGTTCATTTCAGAGACAACACTAGACAGTGGATGCAACTTTTAATGTACCAGGTTATAAGCTGGAAAGAAGGGACAGAAACTTGCATGGTGTTGGTTTATTGGCTTGTGTTAGCAGTGACATCCCCTCAAACCGTAGAAAAGACATACAGTCCGAAATGTTAGAAAATTTAATAATTGAGGTAAATTTGAACTAATCAAAATGGTGTTTTCTTAATGTTTACAGACCACCAAATGAAAAAGAAGAAATATTTTTTGATCAACTAACAAAATCTCTTGATAAATGTATTACGTTATATGACCATTATGCCATAATAGGAGATCTCAATTAATATCTATTTACAGAGGCAAAAGGCAGATATATCTTGGATTTTTGTGAATAGTTTTGCTTGAGTAACATTATTAAAGGGGCTACATGTTTTAGACTAAAAGAAGCACAAGTCACCTCTTTATTTAATCAAAGCACTGAAAGTACTGGTATAGCGATGACCTTAAACAACGATAGAGGTACTTAACGCATATAAAACTATTCTCTTGTTCTCTATCACAGTAGCTTGTCATTTTGTAAAAGTACAGCACAATGTTTCTAGATTTTTCATTAATGAAAATCAAGCCAGATCCTAATTCTCTATTAATTTCAATACAAATACTGTTTGTAGGTAGGAAAAACTGTAAGCAGTTATGGGTTCATATAACAGAAACACAATACATATGGAGTTATCACTGAAGTCCGCCTACGAGGTCAAGTGGTATGAGGAGATGACTTGAAATCACTGTACCTCTCATGCATAGATTGATGTTTATGGGTTTGAGCTCTGCTTCAAGCAATATCTCTTTATGAGAGAACGTTGGCAGTTTCTTACGGAGAATAGGAGTCTAGAACTGGATCTTCCCAGAAACAATGGTTCGGTGAATGTTAAAATCACAAGTAAGTCCTGCAACCTTCTGTAGCCCTGCGGCCCAGTGAAGTTGGCCCCGTGGCACTTATTATCCACACAACCCCTGTTTACCCGGTGACTCTTTCATTTGTAGTTTTTCCGCAGCCCGAAGAGCTGATTATTCCATTATTCCCTAGTTTCCCTAGTTGCAGGCGTTCAAGTTACAAACAATTCAAATATGTCTTAGCTGACCTCGGAGTTATAATACATACCTTTTTTAGCTTGGATGATTGTCCGTCGTCCGTCAATATTTCGATTTAAATGACAGTTCCTCTGAAACCACTTCGCCAATGTTGATGAAACTATGCCGGGATATTCCTTGCATAAAGCTCTACAAAGAATCTGTTCAAAGAATTCCACTCCATGCAGAACTCTGGTTGCTATGGCAACAAATAGGAAAAACTTTAAAAATCTACTTCTCTGAAACCACAAGGCCTATAGCTTAGATATTTGGCACGTAGCATTGTTTAGTGGATCTCCACCAAGATTGTTCACATTATGATACCCGGATCAAAATTGACCCCGCACGGGGGGGGGGGGTCACTTAGTTTTACATATGCTAATATAGGAAACACTTTTAAAATCTTCTTCTCTGAAACCACAAGGCCTAGGGCTTAGATAGTTGGCATGTAGCATTGGCTAGTGGACCTCAACCAAGATTGTTCAAATTATGACCACCAGATCAAAATTGACCTTGCCCGGGAGTCACTTAATTTTGCATAGGCTAATATAGGAAACACTTTAAAAATCTTCTCTGAAACCACAAGACCATGAGCTTAGGTATTTGGCATATAGCATTGGCTAGTACACCTCTTCAAAGTTTGTTCAAATTATGCCCCTGGGGTCAAAATTGACCTTTCCGGGGGGGGTCATTTGTTTTACAAAGATGTATATAGGAAAACCTATTTGGTATATGACATTGTCTAGTGTTCTTCTACAAGGCTAGTGGACTTGTACCAAGGTGGGCGATATAGGGCCATGTTGGCCCTCTCGCTTAGTATATACATTTGAATTTGTAACATGAATTTTTTTTCTTTTTGCAAGGGCTAATTAGTTTTGAGATAGAATGTATAAAATTAATATAGATCAACTATTTAGATTTTCCAAAAAGAATCATTTGAATTATAATTTCTAATAAATAAATGTCAAAAAAGCAATGCAGTTGGTTATAATTCCAAGCAATGTTGACAATATTTTAATTAAAATCAATGCAAATTTAAATTTTACGAGCGATTATCTATGCACTGAGCACTTTTTCCGCTGCCCTGTGAAGTAAACCGAGTGATCATGTAGCCACTTTTTACCCCATGTGGCATAGTTTCCTGTGGTCTTGTGAATTTAGCCCCATGTGGTCTCCTAGTATATCTGTAGCCCCTTGTTACCAATTTTCCCCTTCCCCCCCCCCCCCATAGGTCATACACTATGCCCCATTTCCAGAAGCATAAACGTGGACCCTGGTAACACGTTTCCCAAGGTATCCCATTTGGCCCTGATTTAACAACTTCTTTAAGTATTCTGGTAGCTTAATGAATGGTAGCTCCATGTCCCCGTACATCAGCACATCCACAGCAGAAGCGGTGTTACCAAGGTCCATGTTGATGCAATGGTAGTACCCCGAATGACTTTGAGTACACTTTGTGACATAGGGGAAACTAGGGGACATGCAGGTAAATAGCTCAGATACTGGGAATAAATGATAATTTATCAGCCCTGTTTGAATACTACGAAGCAAGGGTTACCAGAAGCCAGGTTGATGCAATGGTAGTACAGTGACTTAATTAGCGACCGGGGAAACTTGGGGATATGGGGAAACTATTTAACATGCTATAACCAGGACACGCCATATGGAACTTTCAATTTTTCAAATAATCGATGTATCAGTACTTGTTCAAATTTAACAAAGAAGGAAAAAGTCGGTTTAATCGTCATAACTTTTGACGGTTTATAAACGTAATTGCAATTATCACAGAGTGGCAAATTATTTCATCTAAATGATGATACAAATTTTAAAAATATTAATTAAGTATTTAACTTACCCATTTTGTCTAAAACCAGGACCACCCCATCCTATTGAAATGCTTTCAATTCTTAAATTGCTTCCATTTTTCAGTGATTTGTTGACACATTAACCTAAAAAAAGGAAATCGCTGTAATTGCCATAACTCTTCATCGGTTGTACCAATACCTATTTGAATGGTGTACCCAATAAGCACAAAAAACAAGGCCAACCTCCACATTAAGTATCAAGATGCTAGGCCAAATCGTTCTCGATTTAATGTCCAGAAGCCGTATTACTGTTCCCGGTCACTGTTACTTTGACCTACTGACCTCAAAATCAATAAGGGTCATTTGCTTGTCAAGACCAACCTCCACTGAAAGTTTCAAGATGCTAGGCCAAGCGTTCTAGAGTTTTCATCTGGAAACCATTTTGTAGACGGAGGGTCTGATCGACATCTGCAAAACAATATACCCATTCCATCTTCGAAAGGAGGGCAACAACATATTTCCTGCAACTCCAATAATTTTAAACTGATAGCAGATCTTGCAAAAACATTCACTGTCAAATAATGTCACTGTGACACAAAAAACAAATTTAGTACCAGTGACCTTCCCCTTCAATTTTTTTTTCTGAAAACAATTTAAAACTAAAAAAAAAATAATTGAAAAATCTATATTTAATAGTGACCTTCACCTAAATAAAAAAATTGAAAATCTATTTTTAGTGACCTTCACCTAAATAAAAAAAACATTATACCCCCCACCAAAAAAAAATGCAAAAAAAATCTAGTAGACCGACAGCCCGACCGACCGACACTTGCAAATCAATATACCCGTCTTCTTGGAAGGGGGCATAATTAAACGGTCTGTAAAAGTCCAAATTATAAACTGCAGATCTCTAGTTGACAAGAAACTGGAATTCAATAATCTCGTTCGCTCCACCAAACCCGATATAATTATTGGCACCGAATCCTGGCTTAAACCTACTTTACCAATGAAGTTTTTGATCCCCAATTAGGTTACTAAATATTCCGCCGTGATCAATCAGACCGGTGGAGGGGACTTCATTGCTGTTACAAACTGTATAACCGTCCAAGAAATGCCTGAACTCCAGACTGTGAAGACCTTTGTATCAAACTTGGTCTAGTAGGAAACGAGCCCTTGGTTATAGGAGTAAATTACAAAGCTCATGAACTAGATTATAGTAGTTTTAATGAATTCTCAAAATCTCTTGAAAAGGTTATCAAAAATACTGCAATGTATGGGTGGCCGGCGATTGAATCTACCCAAGATGGACTGGGACACTTTGAGTCCCTCTCCAGACTGCAAACACCAATCAATTTATAGAGAAGTTTAAGAAACCTTTAATGATGCGAATCTAACTCAAATGGTCAATCTTCCCACTCGAGAAAATAATATTTTAGATATGTTCCTTACAACTCATCCCTCTTTAGTAAACTAGGTCAACATTCAGCCTGGCATCAGTGATCACAACATTTCGGAGGTCAAAGTAAATACATCAGCAAAAAATTGTTACCAAAAGCCTAGAGATATTCCCTTGTACAAAAAAGCGAACTGGGAGGCCATGAAGCAGTCATTGAGAGAATATCATCAAAAATGCATAAGGAGTGAATATACTCCGCACTAGACACAGAAGAGTTATGGGAAAATGTCTCCAGTACTTTAAAATCCTACACAGAAAAGTTCATTCTATCTAAACTGTCATCAACAAGGAATCACTTACCCTGGGTTAACCAGGGCATTAAAATAATAGTAAGGAGACGAAATCGTGCCTTCAAACATATAAGAAGTCAAGTAAACCCCAGGACCACAAAAGATTCATTGAACATGTACATCTAGTGCGGAAAAAGGTTAAAGAGGCTTACCATCTGTACCTTGAGGATGTACTTAATCTAAATAATACTGATGCTGGCACATCATTAAGGCCAAATACAAAGAAACTTTACTCCCTCATGAAACATTCAAAACAAGATTCTGCATTCCTGCCACCCCTAATATCCCAAAACAAACTTCACCATAATGACATTTCAAAAGAAACAGCTTTAAACAGTCAGTTTCAATCAGTTTTAAGTCCAAAGTCACCACTTATTCTTGCCCCCCTATTTAAGATGAAACTAATGAATCATCAGGGAGGTATGGTACCCAACATACCGAATCAGGTCATCATATACCAAACATGCCTAACATAGAAATTAGCATCAAAGGTATCGAAAAACTCCTAAACAAGCTAAATCCCTACAAAGCTTGTGGGCCTGACCAACTGAAACCCATTGTGCTAAAGACACTGTTAAAAGAATTATCCCCCAATTCCCAGGTTATTTATTAAGAAGGCATTTATTATTTCGATTCTTACACTGTTTTGTCTGCGTAGAAGCATTACATTGTAAATTACAAGCATGAAATGCGATTGTATACGTTATTGACTGCACAAGTTGGCCTTGGAAAACGTGATATTATCACTATTGCACATTAATGAAAAGATTCATTTTCTCTATATTTTAAGATCAGTTGCTGGTACAAAGCATTTATATCCTGTTTGTTTTCTAATATTTCTTTTCATATCACCTCTGTAATTACATGCATACTCAGAAACATCACATTTAAAGCCTATCTCTTCAGTTTGTATTCTCACTGACCTTAATACACATGAACTGGCAACTCTCGTATTTTCCTACGCAACTCAACCTTTTTGTCGCAAGCTACGAGGCTTTTGCGAAACTTTGCATCTGACTGTTTTCAGCCATATTGAAATGAATCATGGAAAATTGCTTAAAAAGAAATTATCTTAAATTAATAGTGTTTTCACAATATTGCTTCCGGCATATCAATGGTTTGTATTTTTCATTGCTTTCTGTAATTCAATGTGCTGTGTTGTCGAATCAAATCAGTTTTTGTAATACGAAACTTATATCGATTTCATTTGTAGGAAAATTATGCATATACGAGAATTTGTCACCAACGAACAATCAAAGGACCGAAAGTATTGGATGATCGATTGTCTCTGAACAACACAGACTGTACACATACATGTGTAAATATCAGACAACACAGACTGTACACATACATGTGTAAATATCAGGACAATCCTTACACGAGTAGAGTTATAAACTGGATACACACCTGTCCACAAATTTTACCTTTAACCATATTTGTAAACTTTACATTTGACTGATAGCAACCATCGTGCCTTAAATTTTGCTTTCACGCTTGCACAATTTTTAATCTTCCTGTATCAAGGTATCATAGTTGTAAAAGAATCGGTTAAAAACTGGAGAAGTAGATAAAGGACCGAAAGTACTGGTTGTTCGATTGTTTTGACAAACTGAATTGCAAAACTCAAAAGTTTGCACTACTAGCCTCAACTTTTAATGTCATTCAAAAGTTATGGGATTTGCTTCCTGATAGCTTCCTGACATAAAATAATCCGATCCAAGTAGGGCACAAACTGCGGTGAAGGACAAGTGATCATCAGTCAGTGACCTTAACCACTTGGCTACCGATGCCATTGAATGATGCCAAGCAATTGCCTGAAGTTTCAAGGCTTTCATGGTTACCGAGAAAGTGAATTTCAAGAAAGCTTAACCAGATTTAAATCGACACTCCCGACCGACGCCAAGAAGGCTATGACAATGGCTCGTCTGTTTTTCATATAAAAGCTTGAAATGGATAAATCATTATTTTGTTATTGATCCTACAGTAGAACAAGTACTTGCAGCTTACATGAACTAACCCGATGATTGCTTCCTGGGGCTCTGACAAATACTCGCTCCTAATGAACGGATTTTGAAGGTCTCAGTAAAAAATGCCGCTACCAGAATGGGAACCCACCATCTTGACCTGGTTAGCAGTCCGACCCCTACGCCACAGCGCCTCTAGAAAACGGGAATCAATACACGGAGTTAAAGGGTGGGGGCAGTCAAATACCAGCATTCGATAACGGACATGCTCATATCCGAACGGAAGGAAACCTGTATCGTTGCAGCCCTAGTTACTCTTACTTTTACCCAAATTAATACACATCAGACAGGAACAGAATTCAGTTACTAAATGTAGTCGATATCGGTCTTGATTTGATATACAGTGCCATAAATTTCTAGCAGAACCTTACTGGTTACGGTCCTAGTTTTGACAACGTTTAGCACATAATCTTTATGTAATTTCACCTCAGTCAACCAACTTCGGTTCCTCAATTTTTGTTTACTTCTAAAACTAGCAAGGGAGGTAAACGATAGTTCTAGTTTGAACAACTATGAAAGGGCTTCATGCATGGAACATTTCTGCCAAGTTGTATCATCACTGGTCAAGTGGTTTCAGAGCAGATGTCGTTTGAAGAAAAATGCTAATGAGCGTACGACATACGCCGGACGTTGAGAGATCCTAATTGCTAAATCTGGCACTTTATGCCAGGTGAGCTAAAATGAAACACGACAATTGTTTCAATCTAATATCACATTTCCCCATTCTTTCTTTAAGCAACCCCTTCTTTATTCAAACAACAATTGGGCATTATCAAAACTGTTGCTGTGCGCACGCAAGGCATTATGGGTAGCTTATTTCGAGGTAATGTATCAATTTTTAGAAGTTGAAAACATTAATAAAACTTATAAATACTTGTAATTTAAATGTTATATTTTTTATTTTCATTCGATTTTACCACTGACCATTTAAACTAAAACTAATTTTATAGGACCTCAGAGATTTTGTAAAATATCAGTCTCTTGCTAGCTGTGAGAGAGGTGTAAAACCATGCATATATCCAAGGTGTTCACAGATTGTCTGTAAGTCTTCAACTAAATCAAGTGTTAGACCCACATATACAAATTAAAATATACATACATTCTTGTTATGATAATATGAAAAAAAGCAAAAATTAAAATCATGCAAAACGACTGTGTACTGTGAAATTAGACGTGATAATATAAGATATTGAATATTCTCTCTTTATATTCTCTTTAAGATGGGCCTCAAGTATTTTTCCTTTACAGTTAAATAAAAAATATGCGTGATTCATGTTACTGACTGTACAAATCAGCGTTCACGTTGAATATATCATATTGGCTGTGAAAAAACAAAAAACACAAACCGTGATATGCATAACCCTTTTAAAGATAGGCCAATGGTAAGAATGTGTGGTAACAATTGACGATATGTTTCGATTCCTCAAAAATAAGTATCTGGATGTTTGCAATTCTCTTCCGGCGATTCAAGTAAGAAAATAAAAACGGTTGGTCAATATTTCAGAAACGTCGAGTAATACTGGTCAGGCAGTTTTATGCCAGATTTGTATTTAATCAAGTAAATGTTTGAATTTGTCATGTTTATTGCTAGCCAGCATGGCTTGACAATTTTTAAAATCTTGATATTTCACTTACCCCTCAGGCAAACACATAACAAAAAATAACATATAGTTTATTTAACATTAAATTGTAACATCCAATTCATAGTCGACAAAGTATGAAGAATGAAAAATTTTCCCAGAGAATCATTTTATGCATTTCTAAATCAAAACAATAACTCTTCATAGACTCGACGACAAGGGGGGCTCTGTTATCTCCCTTGTATCAAATTATAAATATTTTTTTACACCTAGACTTTAAATAGTAATCAAACATATTAAAACATAAGAGTAGTGTACTATACATAAATAAATGATTCACTGACATCACCAACATTGAGATTCGACATAGCATTATCATTTACCTTCTGTTATCAAATAACAAGGTACTCCTGATTCAAGACATTATTCATAATGTTCAGGCGCGTAGTTGCTGTTACGCACAATATGCACGTGTGTATACATCGCAAGCAAAGATCGAAAACTTAAATGTCCCGAAAATGCAGTAAAATTGAAAGGGTGAGAGGATGAGAGTCACAAACGATAGATCCAGATTGTACCTGTTTGTTCTCGCCAAAAAAAGACCAAAAATGGCTTTAAAATAGGGATGTAAACGATTAATCGGTTAACCGGTTAACCGACCGAACAAACGATTAACCGATTACAAAATCGGTAACCGGTTATCAAAACAATTTATATATGCATATGCAAAAATGGAGAGAAAACACAAAAAAGTGTTTGAATAAAATCTTGTATGCTTTATTTCTGCTGTTAACCTTTAACACCTGGCAGACAGAAAGGCGTGAAGTGTCAACTTGTTAATTGGAAACGACCTGTGACAACATATGGCTTTATTTTGACATTAACATACTTTTACTCTCTTTAAAATAGCACGAAAGGAAAGTGCGAATGTTTGAAGCATGTCGCCAACTGTATGTTACTTAACTTAAATCAATTACAAAAAAAAATGGTTGCGTAAAACGATTTATTTCAAATTATTTGAAATCGTTATACTAAATGCTGAAAGCGTTTTACTTTAGTTATCTGAGTTGCCCGGTTTAACTAGCTTGATTCTTTTCACAATTAACAAGCTTGATTCTTATCACATTCTCGTTCTTTTAGCCTCAGTCTATTGTTTGGAAATATATCAAACAGACTAATAAAAACAAAATTGTAAAACGTTCGCATTACACAGACGTATTTAATTTGGACTTCGGTTATTTTGTTTTGTTTTCTTGCCTATCCAGGAGCTTTCAATTGTAAACAGGCGGTTAGTTTTCAAAATAATTTCAATTGTGAACAATCAGTTTACTTCTGATCTTTTTCAACATTATTTCAGCTTTGTACAGACACACGTTTTTTGAGGCCGTTTTAACATCATTTCAGTTATATGCAGGCAATTTATAGACACAAGATGAAAAATAATGCAGAAGTTTCTCATATCAAGAGCCAAATGTCAGTACTATGACTCGAACCCTTGTCTCTCAATTAGAACGTAAGAAAGACATACGCGCATTATACTGTACCTTAGTAACGGTGTTGCGGCAAGCAATGCCCACGGGGCCCACCTCAACAACGGAAGGATTTACAATTTAAACGAAAATCAATGGACAATATCGGTTAACCGGTCGGAAAAATAAACAGTTAACCGGTTAGTCAGATAACCGGTTAATTATTGACATTCCTACTTTAAAATGCTCAAGTTTTCATCGCTCGCTCAAGTAGACCGATATGGAACTTCATTTTAATGAAAGCCTGCAGTCTTAAAACATATATTTTTCTCAAATGACGAGCAGATCCTACTTAATTATTTCGCGATTTTCTCACTTCGCTAAGTAGAAAATCTCGCGGCATATTCATTTCAAATAGATGTACTATAAGACAAATCTCCTTATCTGAATCTAATATTAGCAAATAAGTTTGTCTGCTAACAAATCACGAAGTTTTCATCATGCAAAAGTAACATTCTTAGAACCAAAATATCTCTAATTTGTCATGCAAAATTATTATATAATTTGAAATTCCAAAATATCCCAAACTGCTCACCGAACAGTATATATTCACCGTGAGTTGTGCTCACTGAACAATGCTCACTGTAAGTAGTGCTCACTGAACATTTATCAACGTGAGTAGTACTCATCATCAGAAGAGCTCACTGAACAATGCTCAGTCAGTAGCGCTCACTTAACATGCTCACTGTGATAAGTGCTCACTGAACAGTTATCAACGTGAGTAGCACTCACCGTAGCGCTCACTGAACAACACTCAGTGTCAGAAGTGCTACTGAACAATGCTCACCGTGAGAAGTGCTCACTGAGCAAAACTCATAAATAAAGATAGAGTTGTGAAAAGGGGTGATACTTCATGAAATATAAATGAATACAAATCATTTTATAGTTTTTGAAAAAAGATGGGAAGTTTTGCGACCGTGCGTACACGCATCGTAAAGGAATCTCCTGATTTCCGACGAAATCGGGAAATAATTGCTATTTTTAGTAACCTATCTAGCCTCCCCGATGGGGATTTGCAAACTGTGACTTCGAAACTTTAACAACAGCATATATAGCAGAATTTTGTAACATTTAAAACAGTAAATTAATTCCAAAATATCAACAGATTGAAGTTAACATTAACTGGTATTTTTATTTTTTAATTGAATTGCGTCAATTAATTTTTTAAAATGTGAAAGAAGAAAGTGTTTTGAAATAGTCATACCGTTTTCGTTTTGCTTGTACGTTTCGCGTACGTTTAAGCTAGCAAATAACACTTTACATCTTATACAAATGACAATATACATGTTACATCGAACCAATTCAAAAGTACAACGAATGTGAAAGAAAGGTGTCAATTGAATGCTTTTGTTATGTCTGAATAAAATCTTTTTACACTTTTCAATTATTTTCTAAAATGTTTAGTTTAACAGACAGCGATATAAGTTGGTCTTGTGAAAGAAGATAGCTACCAGAGACCCAAGATGGCTGTAGTTTTCCTTTCGAACCTCATATTTGGTCTCGCAATTGCCTTAATCATACCCAGTCGAATGGTGTAACGTTTTCCACAAAATAAAAATAGCACGTGAGGTACTGGATGCGCGTATCTTGATGCTTAAAAGGTGGATAATCAGATTTTGGCCATGTAACAGATTTGTTTGAAACTTAAACATCTGATCATTTACACTCATTTATGTTCACTTAGCGCTTAATTCAAGTAAGATTTCCACTGGAGGTATTTTTTAATATTTGATTTCCCTATCCTGGTTGCACAACCAAGATAGAGTTATGTTATCATAAGTACAAATTTGATACACATACTATATAGATATAAGACCTTATATTACAATTTATACATTTAGATGGAATTCATTAGAAATGTAAGTTTTTTATTACCTCCCTTTACCTATCTTTGTTGCGCAATCAAGACGGATTGGAAATAAATGAATTCAGAAGCTACACGTTGTTTTAAAACTTGCCTTTTGTTTCAGAAATGTTAAAATATTTGTATATCTATCCAATGCAAATGTAAAAGTAGAAATTATATTGAAATAAAAAAGAAATACTCAACCTTTTAAATACTTTCATATTAAAGGGGAGTAATAACAAAATTTTATAAAAGTTAATCAAATGTAAATTTCTAATAGGGATCTATCTCTATATAATGGGTCTTTTTGTTCCTTAAAGAAATCACTAATAGAATATACAAAAATTAAAATGTCATCAAATGTTGCTTAAATGCGATTGACCACCTTTTATCTGCTATATTATATTATCTGTATGTGTTTATGATCATTGGAAAGATCCATGAGCGCTGAAATATTTTATAGAATATGAAATATATAATACTAAAATTTATTATGACACATATGCTATCGACTGTATTTAAATACTGAAAGTCGTAAACTTTGTCTTGGGTATTATTTTACGCTTGTTTGAAACATATTGTGACAAGGGGAGCAAGTATGTGCAATATGTCTTTTTCTTGTAACGTAGTTATTTGCCTTAGACCAAAGCGCTGTAAACGCTCAAAATGCTTGGAGTATTTATTACGAACGGGCATTCTTCTCTACTAGATCAACAGCTCCAAATTAGTCCAAATAACGAGATTGATAAAATAGTGAACAAAAAATGTCAGAATATTTAATGAAATCTATTTGAACTAAAATATCCTACAGACCTTACAACCTATGCATATGCCTTTAAAAAGACAAGTAAGTTAAACGAATATGACGTATTACCGTTAGCTTTAAATTCACACTTTTACGCCTGGGCAATATTGCGAAAACATAATAAATTATATTGTACAGTTTTGTTAAATTGCCTTATTATCTATAAGTTAACAAACCTCTTGTCACTTAAGCGCTTAAAAAAGTTGAAATTCCATCTTTTATTGGAGTCCAGCAAAATGAAAATGTATAAAGGTTTCTTAATCGGTTCAAAACTAAACTCGCCTGCGAACGAACTACTGTACATGTGTATGCATGGACTGTATTTAAACTCCAAAAAAAAATATAAAAAGACTATACATGTACTAAAACTCTGCTTACATTGTCAGTAATTATAGCACGAGACAGTAATTATAGCACGAGCGTATTGGACTTGTACATTGAGTTAATGCAGAGATGAGTGTGGACATGTTCAAGAAAAGAAAGAGTCTAGCAGTTGGTCTTACCTTTTCGGGAAATGCAAAAATATTATTTAAAGTTATTTGAATAAACGCCGTGATAGCTTTTAACTGTTTCTACATGTTTATATCCCTTATGGTTAATAACACGAAGGAGCGTTCTCGCTGGTCATTACAAGGTGCACGGCTTCGAAGTAACGGGGTCTGAACACATCCTATATCGTCACTGGGTGATTAAAAATCGTCTTCTTTGAAATCATAACGCATAGAGCTAAGATACTTGGCTTGTAGCATTGTCTAGTCGACCTCTACAAAGATTGTTCAAATTATGACCCCCGGGTCAAAATTGACCATGCCCGGGGGTTCACTTGGTTTTACATAGACTTATATTGGAAAAACTTTTAAAAAATCTTCTTCTCTGAAACCACAAGGCCTAGAGATTATATATTTGGCATGTACAAATGCATAGTAGACCTCTACTAAGATTGTTCAAATCATGACCCCTGGTCAAAATTAACCTTTCTCGGGAAGGGGTCACTTGATTTCACATAGGCTTCTATATGGGAAACTTAAAAAAACACAAGACAGACAGAAAATAGATATTGGGAATGTTACTTAGCATTGTGTAGTGGACCTCCTCTTAGGACTGAAAGTCATATGCCATATTATATGTGCATTTTTACCGAAATAAACTTACATACCTTTACGAAATATGTTAGAATCATGACCCCCTGTATTATAGCCAACGGTAGTCAGGTGAGCGATATAGGGCCATCATGACCCTCTTGTTCGTAATATGTTATTATCGTATGCGACATTCAAACAGAAGATTGATGTGGTCTCTCTTGCACTACTTTCCCATAGTGCATGTTTACAGTTGTTATCAGCACGTATTACAGTTAAATTATCTGCAGTGTTTGAAATGTGGTATGCTAACTTAGGCCTAGGGGACTTTCAGTCCCAAGGCTAATAAACTACAAAATGAATATACATTGTACTCACGGACCTATATTTGTTTTATTATATATCTATAATTATTTTGCCAAAAAAACCCCCCATCCCCACCCCAAAAAACCCCCCCAAAAAAAAAAACCGAATAGTATATAAGTCAGTGTTGTACTCACGGACCTATATTTGTATATTTTTATCAGTCAGTGTTGTACTCACGGATCCCTATTTTTGTATTATCTAAGTCATTGTTGTACTCACGGACCTATATTTGTATATATAAGTCAGTGTTGTACTCACGGACCTATATTTGTATATATAAGTCAGTGTTGTACTCAAACACTGTTACGTGAAACGACAGCAATCTAAAATGTCAGCGAGAAATTCTATGTTTATGATATGACATTGATAAACAAAGAATTAATTACATATATTGTATTTCACTTTCTGATATTATATGATATAGACAGTAAAACATTTATAACATTCACAACATTGAAAACACAACACAGTTTTAAAACGAAAGAACATCTTTGTTATCCGATGAAAAATCTTGTCTCAAAACAGTCATTAGCAAAAATTGGCCAAACACCCTGCAGCGGTTACTTCCCCTTATAATCACTGCTTTCATTAAACCGTTCTTAAAAAGATTTTGTTACAATGTCATATTTCACAATTAAATGTCCTGTATTGCTTTTGCAACAAGGCTAACTGTGTCGCCCTTTCGGAGAAAAGGTGATACATAGCTAGAGATCGCGGTCCGTCAGCCTGTCGGTTCATTACAAAAACTTAACGTTGGCTATAACTTTGCCATTTCTAAAGATTCTTTCATCAAACTTTGAAATGGTATTGCTTATATGATGCCGACAAAATTTGTATGTCAAGGTCATATTTGACAGAGCTATGCCTTTTTTAGTACTTTGTTTTTGTCATGAAAACTTAACATTGGGTATAACTTTGCAAGTTCTTAAGAAATTCTTCATCACACTTTCAAATTGTATTACTTATGACAAAAGGGTCGCGATGACGCCAAATTTTGTAGGTCAATGTCATATATAATGAGAAATATGAATACTAGCGTCAAAGACCTTGGGCCAATTGGGAACAAATTAATGTAATTCCAATTAGATTGACAAAGGATACCAAAATACAAAACTTTCAAAACGTAAGATTTTGGGTCATGGCAATTTTCCAACTGTATTTGCTAAAATTATAAAACGTTTTATTAAAAGAGGTTACGACCCAACTGTATTTGAGACACACCGCATGTTTAGGTGTTCAACCCGTTTACAGTTGGACACTATGCTTCCTTCTTTGATTGCGTCTGACGGAAGAGGGGGAGGACTCTGTGATGGGCAGTTTTTAAATCCCACTGGGACGAAACTGTTTTGATTTCTGTCCTCTGGCCTATTTCGTCAGGCCCTTAAGGGTGTTTCTCTTGGTGCTCCCTGCCTTCTGCAAAGGCATTGAGTACATAGGTTTTTTGGTTCTCAAGGTTTGCTTTTTAGTATTTTTATACACGACTGCCATTTTTGTGTTTTACATACCATGCCTTTTGTTTCCATTGCGTGTGTTAGAGATTCACCTAACAGGGATTACTTTTATTTACACTGTCCTGTGACTTTGGAACATGGTGGGGGTAAGAGTGAGGTTGGGTGCGCACCATAAACCGGTTTAAGCTCCCCAGGTGTGTTTTTGCCACTGACCGTTCCAAGGCGGTGCCCCAACGTGTTCCTTTAATTGTTCGTTTTGTCCTCGTGTGTTTGCTTTGTATGCTAGTGTGTGCTGGTAGTGTATGTGTGTGTGTGTACATGATTGTGTGCGTGTGTGTGTGTGTGGGTGTGGGTTGGTGGTGTGCACTTCTGGGTGATGTGGGGCTCGTTTTGGAGATGCTGTGTTTTTGAAACGTGGCATTCCCTGTTTGATATTATTTTTGTTTCAATATAGATATACATTTATTTTATGGTTTTCTGTGGTTAATCAGAATATAACGGTGAATTATATTCCGATAAACTCACTGTCCACGCAGTGAAATTTATCAAAATATGTTACCCGGATTAACGTTAAAAAGTATACCGGGCGTAATGAATGCCGGAAACCACATGATGATGACGTCTATAAATGACGCCATGCTTGCGATGCTTTCTGGTGACGTTTCCCGCAATTTTCGACATTTTATTAGGAATACTTTATAGACGTTTCCTGATTTTATTGAATTAAACTCAACAAGAGTTTGAGACATAAAAAAAACAACAGAAAAATTGTCCGTATCGATGTCATATCACAATAATTTTACTCGTGAACACCAAAAGTAGTAATTTTCACTCGTGGCTGCGCCACTCGTGAAAATATCACTTTTGGTGCCCACTCGGTGAAATTATATCGTGATCTTACATCGAAACCAACAATTATCCTCTATGTAATTGGATTCATGGAACATCGCTACTAATGGGTACTTATTTAAATGTGAAATAATCGAATCTAGCCTCTGCAACCTATGCAATGAGATAATAGAACATTTAAAGCTCATCTAGTTTGGAATTTATGTTATCCTGTTATATCAAATTTGTGAAGAACTGATCAGCAGCATCTCACATTGTGTATTAAGTACTACTATTTTTAAATTTATCAAATAACATAAAATAAACATTTACTCAGTACATTTAAAAACGCAACACATATTTTGTGTTGTAGGGGTTTAACGCTCGCTTTAACCGTGTTTTGGGTCATTTTAACAATTTGTGACCACTGTAAAGCTGCCACGAAAATGGGGATCATTTAGCTAATATTACTGGCGTAAAGTATTGGATCTCATGTATGGATTTTGTTATCTTAATGTAGGACTAGGATTATTCTACTGAATAAAATACATTTCAGTAGTCGGTGAGATTTTTGCTATTTGCACTGGCCGAAAACCTTACAATGTAAATCATACGGTAAGCGACTTGTATGGAAGCAACACAGAGTTTATTCGTCAGCTTTTTATTGACATATAAACGGAAACAACAACAACAACAAATATCCAAGCTCTTGGGTGATCTAGAACGGTAATACTCGTCAAATTTTTTGTTAATATTTATAATATTTACAGTTTAGTTTGGGTGAATGAACGTTTTAGTTTTATTTAGCTCATTACGGGAATTTTATTGATAATTTCTGTAACGACCGAGTGACTTCAACGTCACCACACAGGTTTTTCCACCCCACCCACCACCACCCACAACACAACAGTCCTATTGGATTGTATTAGTCACAGGCTTGAAGTGTGTGACTAGGACTAAAAGGTATATATCTCAACAAGATATGAACAATGCAGTCATAATGCATGGACTCCATTTCTTTAACAGTCATGACAGTTGTCAACCGATTTTGTCAATGTATCATTAACATAAGATAAGATTTACCAGTGGACATTTAAAACCGCAGCATTCTGAAAAATGATCCAAACGTGACTTGTAAATGGCGTCACAACATAATTTGCATATTGTACATAGACACTGATACATGCTAAATAACATGACGTGAGATTTTCAGTAATTTTAGGTACTTATGAACCCTAAATTTTCCAACTCAATACACTCGCTGTATCAATCACTGTTATTTAACAGTGTTTCTTTTAAATGTTTTAACACTTGGCTTGCTAAAACATATTTTTATTACATTATTTTATATGTCAGTGATTAAAAAATGCGATTGAGGACTAACCTAGTGACTTACCTGAATAACACGGCCCGATTGTATTAGTTATATTTGACCTGAAGAACGACATGGGATAGAAATTTACCAATACACCGGTATTACCCTCCAAGACTGTTACTAAAAATAGACTAAACGGTGTTATGTTTTTGTTTGTTTGTTTAAAAAATCATTGAGTTATTTTTTTGTCAGAATCTAAAATAGTTATCACCTTTATCTTGATTTAGAATATTTATTTCCGTTAAAATTCTGATGTAATTGGTCTCTTAGCATTGTCACTCGCGATTGGTGTGAAAAATATGGCCTGTCGTACTAATTCAGTCAATTTTGAATTTGTTTGCAAATCCAAGCTGTGTGACACCTCTGACTAGTCTGAGTTGAATGCACAAAGTATTTATCAATTAACATTCTCAATTGTTTTGTATTTAAATAAAAATGTTCTGTTTTAAAGAAAATCGCGGCATTCCAGCGTGTCTGTTTTTTTTGTCATTAATTGTTTCATCAACTGTCAAAGCCAACGTTTTTCCAGTGACAATTTTCTACTATTTATTATAATGAATAACCGTTTTTTTTACTTCAACCTCTTTTATACATAGAGATAAAGCTACAGGTGTTACGAGATCAAAATAAACGCGCAAGACACTTGGTTTATATGTGAGTTTTGTTTGATCTTAGTGATGCACGTGGCATCCCAAACAGACCGATATATTTGACAGTTTGAGACATGAAAAAATAATTCTAGACAATAGTCTGATAAATTTGGATTATAGAAATAATAGTTTGGAACAAATAATGATATGAGTAAGTTATATTTTTGGTGATAAAATATATTGAATGAATGCTATATAAATGTATTCCGTTCATGGCAAATATCTTTGAATGTAATCTAATGTTCATTAACATTGTAATTTCTACCCGGATATAATATATTTGATTTCTACGTCCACAAACCCGTTCATTTACCTGTAAAATCACTCTAAGTGCCGTGATTTTACTCCCGCAAAGTGACGCAATATTCCTCCACACACGAAGTCACTTCAGGCACTCAAAGTCAAGCTATTTGTCTCAGAGTTACTCACGTGAAGTGTGGAGTGAAAAACTCCATACTTCGCGTTTTTAGCTCGACTTTTTGAAAATAAGGGGAGCTATCCTACTCGCCCCTGCGTCTGTGTTGGTGTCACACCTTGGTTAAGTTTTTCGTACCACCCCACTTTATTTCAAAAGTATTAGAGGTATGGCTTTGAAACTTACCATACGTGTTTACCATCATAACCTCCATCCACAGACAAGAGTACATAACTCTGACAAGGTTTTTGACAGAATTATGGCCCTCTTTGGACTTAGAAAGTGTATTGAGCTTGGTTAAGTTTTTCGTACCACCTCACTTTATTTCAAAACCATTGGAGGTATTGCTTTGAAACTAACCATACTTATTAACCATCATGACCTACATCAATAGACAAGAGTACATAACTCTGTCAAGGTTTTTGACAGAATTTTTGCCCCTTTTTTACTTAGAAAATACATTGAATATGGGTAAAATCCACTTATTGCCTTAACCCTTTGAGATATTGCTTTGAAACTTTGAATGCTTGTTGCATCATTACACCCATCTGTAGGCAAGAGAAAGTTACTCTGTCTGGGATTTTTGAAAAAAATTAAGGCCCTTTATCGACTTAGAATCTTGGTTAAGTTTTTCGTACCAGTCCACTTTTTGACTAAACTGTTTGAGATATTAATTTGAAAGTTGGAATACTTGTAAACCATCATGATCCCAAAACATGGGCAGGAGAAGGTAATTCTGTCAATGATTTTATTTGAATTACAGCCCTTTTTGACTTAGAAACTCAGTTAAAATTTTCATTCTTGTCCACTTGTTGACTTAACCATTTGAGATATTACTTTGAAAGTTAGAGTACTTATGTACCATCATGAGTCCTATCTGTAAGCAAGAGAAGATAACTCTGTGAAAATATTTCTTGATTTGTACTTAGAAATTCCAAGCTAAAGTCTTGTGTGCAACTGGCACTGTCATGCACATATATCATTAACCACTTGAAGTATTTATCTACAGCTTTGCTGTAGTATTCAGGGATATCAAACATTTAAGTTTGGTAACTCTTGACTTAATATCTTGCTACTTGTGGCCCTTGTTTATACAGATCCTTGTTTTGCCTTTAACTGTCAAAGTTTTGTTTTATTGGCATTTTAGCGCTAAAAAAAGTCAAGCGCGCTGTCCTACTGACAGCTCTTGTTTGCATAATCCTCCAGGCCTGCACTGTACCAGTTTCAGTGACCCTAAGAATACTTCTGGCTGAATTTCAAAATCTTTTGAAAAAAAAACTATTCTGTTTATATAAATGGATTACTATTGTGTTATCTGTCCCCAATCTGTGTGATGTATAATAAAGTGGAAACTACTCCAATAAAATATTTAGCGCTGTTTATCACAAGCACACCTGTTTTGCATTACAGATACTCAGCGGTACCTATTTCAGTGACCCCTACTTCATTTGTAAACAAGTGACATTAGCCGGTAATTGGCATTTGCACAAAGTTGACTTTCAACTGAACAAAAAATAATTAATATCCAGAGTGAGCCTTGTTTATAATGAGATACAGAGCACATTCATTTTAATGGTTACACCATATATAAATACTATGAAGCACAAGGGGTGGGGTTGAAAGAGTGGGCAAAATTATGTTTTTTTTATATTTAAAATCTAATGGTATTGAGTTGTATTATGCAACAAGAATCTGTTTACTGTATCTCATAAAAATATGAAGATATTTGCCACCTTATTTAAAAACTATCAGATTTGAAAGTTAATCACCACTTCTCACATCGGCCAATTTTCCATGTAAAAGCTATAAGCAGATTATGTGCTTCAAACTTGTCTTTTCTCAAGAAGTTCTTAAATTGTTAAGTTACTATCTGCATTTACAAACGGGGAGAAAATAATCATCAGCAGTTATGCTGAAAGAAAATTAGTTGAAATTATGTTTTTGACCACAGATCTACATCTCAACTTGAAAGAACATAAAGGTAATAAGAAAAAGGCCTCAAAAGTAGGGTTACCCTGGAAATATCAACTACATGGTGAATTAAATGTCCCTGTCAGCTATTTTTCTTCAATCTGAAGAAAGCTAAAATGGTTTATTTCACAACCGTGGTAAAATAGTTATCCAAGATATTGCACTTAGCAGGAATAACCATGGTTTTGATATTAATATGAGTCCTTGGGACGAACATTTTCAAAACAATGAGTCTCACTTACCAAACAATTGTCCCTTTCCGAAATTTGCAAGGAAAAAGAAATTATTTTTACAGTGGTAATGTATATCAGTGGATCAACGGTAAAGGGGTGAAAATGGCCAAAATAAAGAATTACTGTACTATATATTCCGTTAAAAATCCGCTGTACATTTGTAATTGGTCAATGTTTATTCTGCACTTGGATTGAATTTTGTCTGGAGCTGGTCAAGTCGATTACATCTGAGTAACAATTTTCTTCTTTTTATTTTAAAGAATGATTCCTTTGTATATAAAATAATATTACTGACAACTTATTTAATCATAAAAGATAAAGCCGCAGGACTGTGTAAACTGATCAAAAGTGCTAATTCAGAAGACTTGTGATTGGCAGATCTATTGCACAGTTGTTAAAAAAATATAAGAGATATTTTGACAGTTTGACAATCAACAATACTCTGTATATTGCAAATGTATAATATGAAAACATCAGTTTTATTTCATTTGATGTTCAACCTTTCCAGCAAGTAAAAACATTAATCCCAAGTAGACAGTCATTTTCTGTATGCAATATCCTATCACGCTATACAAATGTATGTCCAATGAATATCTTTGGAATTTAGTTTACGTATAAAAGACAAAAGAAAATCATTGATGTTTACAAATTTTTACCAAAAATATTGTTGAAACACAAATCTTAGTACCGCGATGTAACGTTAACTGTCAGCAAAACATTTTTAGCAGGTCATGTGAAAATTATTTTTCAGCTGCATTTCACAACATGAAGGTCAATGAATGCTATTCTTGTAACAAACTGCTGGGAACTTATACCGAAGTCCAACTTGACAGGTGAATGCCCAAAACCGGACACATTTCTCAAATCTTTGCATCCTTGAGTTTTTATACATACATATCGTATGGCTAGATTATTCATTGAACTATAGAAATGACTAGCTATGTATTTCAAGGGTCATGAAGGGCTAATGTGAAACGGGCCACCTACGTATACATGACCAAGGGTAGGGCAATGGGGGGGAATTGTAATTCAACAAGTTAATTTATAAACATCATGCAATTAAATTCTGACCTTATTATGCATAAAATATAATTATTTATCGCTAAAACTAATTTTTGCGAATCATTGGAAGTATTAACAAGTACATGTTTTGTAGAGACTCGATTAAAAGAAAGGTTCTGAGGGCACATAGGGGTGATATCTAATAAATCCGACCAGTTCATTAGTATCCGATTTCCTACTTCTTTTTTAGAATTTTAACATACTTAAAAATAGCCATAGTGTAATATCCAGGATGAAAAAAGGGCATGGGGCTGTCAGAAGTGAGCAGGAGACATTGCGTTTGATTTTCTTTCAGTGAAGGGCATTTCCGTTAATTGTGATTAATGTGTGCTAACTGACAACTGTAACACTAGCCTGGGTTTGGCATTTATCAAATAATAGAAACAAAAGACTTAATGAAAGGACTATATTATATCTACTCTTTATTGATGTCATTGATATAACATTTGTAGTGATATGTCGACATTTAAAAAAATGAAAATCCTTAAACTGAAGTAGCGGATACATGGGCGAAAGGTCACTGACTACAGTGGTTCACAGGAATCCCTTGCCATTGGTCCTAAACTCCTAGTGGCAGGGTATAATATATTCACTTGCAGTAGGCTCTGAAACTAAATGGTCACTGACCTTTCAGTCTAACTTTTGATGGGACAAAATCAAATTTTCAAGAGATAAGGTGAGATTATTAAGGGTCAAAATACGGGTCATAGAGTTCATTCATACACTCTAGGCTTACACATAATATTTTTTCTGTTCGTATCCTGCATTTTGTTCAGTTGTTCCCAGTTTGTTATCATATTTTTGCGACCTCGCATGTCAGTGATTTTCGTATATACTTTTTTAGATTTTTGCGATTTTAACAGTTTTTAATACAACAAATCTGACCATGTCTGTTCTTTGCAGCCTTGCTCTTTCTTTCTCAAGCATGATGACATATTATACTTTTGCATGTATCTAAAGGATTTTCTAATGTTACAATTAACAAAATTCAGTGTTAGTTCTTAAAATTCTCATAAAGAAATGTTTTTTCTTTTACGTTTATTTTATTTACATTCCAGATGGACTACCCATCTTAATTCCTAATCGAGTTCAAGTAGTGCATTTTAGAAAAAATCGCCATTGTCTACGCAAACTTTTCGTAATACTAGCAAATTTAAAACCATCCAATAAAATGACTGTGAACAAACTTGGACTGCCCTGATTAGACAAACTTTAAGCAAATATCAACAATTTGAAACGCCGAATATATTTTTATAAATTTATACTTTTTTAGCACAAACTTTCAAGCACAGGACTCAAAATAAATCTGATATCAGTGAAAAATCTCACGTATTCAAAAATGAGCTTGTGTAGCTCCATGTGAAAAATAGTGCCGGCTACCTAGACAAAAAGCTTACTGAAGTTATATTAAAAATAAACAAAAACCAGTACATAAAACTTACGCTAATATTCAAATTTGTTCTTTTTAAAATTTCAACAAAATTCTTGTTATGATGTTTTGTGATGGCAGTGAATACTGTCTACTGCAAGAGGAGGTAACGGCTGTGGGGAGTTTACTGAAACACTTGAAAATGATTGTTTTTGATCATTTTACCTTAGAAAGGTTTGAGGTCGGTAGTAAAACGTCAAGGTCGATCGTTAGACCGGCAGCACACACATTTTTTTTGCAGTCCTTTATATGTCAGAACAACTGTTCTAGATAAGAGTTGCCATTGTTGGTTGCATCAATTGATCAAGATTCAGGATATGAAATAATTAATTTTCCAAATGAAAACTTGATCCTACTTTTGTGAGAAATCTTCCTAATTGGAATTGTAACTTCATATTTATCTTCATAAAAGTACCATATTTAGTCTGACCAATATCGGATAAAATGGGAAGCTGCAGTATAAATTAAAAGTTTAGTATGAAACAAGAGCTACAGTGTGAATTGAGAGTTTAGTATAAGAAAGAAATTCAGTAAAAACTGACAAAAATGTGCTTTTTAGATTTCAACGAGCTTTGAGATATGGTGGCATATATCTGTAAAAAGGAATTGTAACAGGATCTTGTTATTTTTGCGTTTTTATATCCTGACAATATTCCTTATTGTAAAGTTTGAATTAAGTGAATATCTTAAACAGTTTTAAAGAAATGACTTTTTTTGTATCCCTACCCAGTTTGGCATTATGACAAAATTCGTTGATTAAGTCACAAAGGTCAAATTTTTTTCATCAAAAATGTTCAATTGTTTTGCACTAAAATATTCCTATTATTCCTAAATTTATTACTGCATAATTGTTTTTTCCAGTTTATGAGTTTTGAAAATATGACAAATGTTATTTTCCGAAAGTGCAAAAATCCAAAACCTCACCAGTGACCCCCCTTAAACAATAGCCGCAGGACATATATTCATAAGTCATAACAGCAGGGACATACATACGTAAGTCATAACTCAGAATGACGACATATTGTAATGATAAGTTTAGATGATGTATGGTATTTTATGACACAATTAATGCTTGCCAATAGTGAGTATAATATTTCATGTATAAAATTTCCTCATCCTCAGTTCAGGTTAGTTATATCCGATTTCTTTTAATTACCTTAACAACCAGGTTATTTCCAGCAAAGAATGGTGATATTTCATTGCACAGGGAAAATGCTCATCAATATTTATTAATATTTTGCGTGTTTTGAGTTTTAGCTCACCTGAGCACTAAGTTCTCAAGGTAAGCTTTTGTCACAATCACCCTGTGTCAGTCTTTGTCTGTTATCACCAAAACTTTGCTTCCAATGACATCTCCTCCCTTTCTCTTTAATAGAAACTATGCAATGGTTGCTATGGAAACAAATAGGTAAAACTTTTAAAATCTTCTTTAAAAAACCCTTGGAAGTCCAGAGCTTAGATAATTGGCATTTAGCATGTAGCATGGTCTCCTGGACCTCTATGAAGATTGTTCAGTTTATGACCCCAAGGTCAAAATTTAGCCTTCCTGGAGACTCACTTGATTTTACAAAGGCTTATATAAGGAAAAATTAAAAAGTCTTTTTCTCTGAAGCTGAAAGGCATATAGCTTATATATTTGGCATGTAGCATTAATTGCGTAGTGCACTTCAAATCATGACCTTCAGTTTAAAATTGACCCTGCTCAGTTGGTCACTTGTTTTCCTTAGAGTTATATAAGGAAACCTTCAAAAAAATATTTCTTATAATTATCTCCAGTCCCACAGTTTAGAAATTTGATGCGTAGCATTGTCTAGTGCATCTCTACCATGTTTGTTCAAGTTTTGTCCCTGGGGTTTGAATTGGCCCCACCATAGAGCTAACATATATGCAGATATTGGAAACTTCTTGTGCTTACTATAATATTATATATTTGATATGAAGATTGTGTAGTGGTCCTCTACCAAAATTGACCATGCCCAGGGAGTAGCTAGTCACTTGTCTTCAAACTATGTTGGTAAGTTTGGCATGATCTGTAGAGTTCAGCAGATCAAAAGCACCTTTAGCACAAAAATCTTTGTCTGATCAATAACTAGAGACTGCTTTGGCCATGCTGGTCTAGAGTCATCGGTTAGTCACTATACATATAAGAAGGTGATATCTAGCAATTTTGAGGTCAAAGGTCAAGGTCTCAGTGACCTTCAACCAAAAAAACCCCTGTCTGATCAATGTCTAGAGAATGAATGGGCCAAGTGTCTTCAAACTTTGAAGGTGTGTTAGTGATGACCAGCAGATGAGCCCTATTGACCTTACACCAGGAGAGTCATAGCCATGCCCACCGAAATCAAAGGGCACTACTCCTGCAAAGTCCGACAAACATAGGAAATGCTCATACAGTTCTCTATTGAACTAAGTCTGAAATCATTTGTTTTATTTAGATATTTGATATTATTTAACTGTCCTATCATCCTTTTGCTGATTTCAAAGATATTTTTATAAAAAAACACAAAGTTTACTTTGTGTGAATTTAGTTTTAAAGGATTACTAGTATCCAAAACGCGTGCGGCATTCTGTCAACAGATTAAGGCTAGTTATTTGCAGACGCGTTGCAATCATTTGATTTGTCATGAAATTGAAATGTTATTTTAATAAGCACCATAAAATCAGTTATCACATATTTATGGTAGCATTATTATGTCCGCTGTGCATTAATGATCAAATACTCTTAAAATAGGCATTAATTGAAAAGCTCTTAAAGATTAGATATTGATAAGCATTAAACATGTGTCATCAGTAAAAGTAGCTGTGTGACCATGGTTTCTGATTTGTTTTTCGTGGGAGACTTACTTTTTGTATGCAGTTCTGCGAACCAGATCGTGTTATGGGATGTGATGTTTGAAACAATTTGACACTTTCATAACTAAAACAAAACTGATAATATACAGTGATGCATTTTTAAGTATATAAATTTTTATCATTTTGATACAACTTCTGAATGATGCCTCAACATGAAAATCAAATATTTCTAAATTTATTATTGGCTATTGTTTCTTTTTGTTGTTGTTATTTTCTAAAATGACAAACAACTGTATGTCTAGCTATAGCATCATTTATTTGTCACAATTTTTTTTTCAATCAAATGTACCAGATGCATCTGACTTACTGACTAATTGGAGTTATTTACCCTCGCAACCGGTCGTAGACATATGACCAAGCATGACTTATATTATCATTGTGCACTTAAAATTTATGATGTGCAAGTCCCCAAACAACCAGATGCATTGGTCAACGCCTTTCAAATATATGTACACACACATGATGACACGTTTTAATAACTTTAAGATACATTTTACAGGGCATGTACTTCATTAGCTCGACTATTCGAAGAATAAGGAGACTATTGCACTCGCCCCGGCGTCAGGCCAGGCGTCCGGCGTCTGCGTGGGTTAAAGTTTTTAATAAAGTCAAATATCTTGAATACTATCAAAGGTATTGACTTGAAACTCAAAATATATCTTTACCATCAACATCTACACCTGAGGAAACAATCCCCATAACTCTGTTTTGATTTTTGACAGATTTATGGCCCTTTTTAACTTAGAATTTTTGGTTAAAGTTTTTAATAGAGTCAAATATCCGGAATACTATCAAAGGTTTGACTTGAAACTCAAAATATATCTTTACCATCAACATCTACACCTGAGGAAACAATCCCCATAACTCTGCTTTGATTTTTGACAGATTTATGGCCCTTTTTAACTTAGAATTTTTGGTTAAAGTTTTTAATAAAGTCAAATATCCTGAATACTATCAAAGGTATTGACTTGAAACTCAAACTGTTTGTTTACCATCAACATCTACACCTGAGGAAACAATCCTCATAACTCTGTTTTGATTTTTGACAGATTTATGGCCCTTTTTAACTTAGAATTTTTGGTTAAAGTTTTTAATAAAGTCAAATATCCGGAATACTATCAAAGGTATTGACTTGAAACTCAAACTGTTTGTTTACCATCAACATTACCCTGAGGAAACAATCCCCATAACTCTGTTTTGATTTTTGACAGATTTATGCCCCTTTTTAACGTAGATTTTTTTGTTAAAGATTTTTATAAATTCAAATATCTTGAATACTATCAAAGGTATTGACTTGAAACTCAAAGTATGTGTCTACAATCAACATCTACACCTGAGGAAACAATCCCCATAACTCTGTTTTGATTTTTGACAGATTTATGCCCCTTTTTAACTTTTGATTTTTTTATGGACTTAAAATGTATGTTTACTGTCAACATCTTCACCAATGTTTTTGATTTTTGACATTTATGCCCCTTTTTAACTTAGAATTTTGTCACAGTTTTTACCAGACTAACATGGAAATACTCGAAATGGCTTTCTTTTTGAAATATCATATAATAATTATGCGCATGCAGCGGTCATGCTTTTTTAATTCTATACATTTCAATTTTGAAAAGTTACAGAGTTATTCATGATCAATTTACAAGGTTATGTATTTCTTTGAAATTATCCCCTCCTCCCTCCACTTGGCTTACAGAATCCAGAGTAAGGCTTTGAATGTAATGTACTTTACAAAGGTCTTTGAACAAGTTTTATATCTTTGACCTTAATCTTACAGACAATTACACAATACTCCTGTTCTTTGACAAAAAACCCATTTTACCAACAACCTTTCGAATAGTCGAGCGTGCTGTCATGTGACAGCTCTTGTTTTTAACTGCGATCTCCTCCATGGTTGATTGGTTACAGTCTTACTTGTTATCATTAAACATATCTTTAATTTAGAATCACGGGCTCGAGTTTAACTACCTTCCATGTCTCCTTATTTGAAGAAATTGGCAGTTTCGTAGATGTATAGTACACGTCATTCCCTGAAATGGTGGTTGCTCAAGTTGTAAATAACTGAAATACTGTTGAAACAGGGCGTTAAAACGTAGTGACAAGAAACACTATTTAAGTCTGAGTTTATTTCAGGATAAATCTTTGAGAACCTCTGAAAGAACGTCAGTCTTCTTGCTTTACTTCTTAGAAATAAACATTTTATAAGATCATTTTAAAACGTATGAAGAATCACAAAACTTATAGAACATACAAACTAACCCCATAAACACGATTTACGGTGCGTCCGTCACGATAAAACTTATTTATTTCAAAGAAATACTCTTTCTTACTAGAAAATACCAAATATTGCATGTCCGTCAACGGATGCATTTTGAATGTTTGACGGACAAAATGGCGGCTAATAACCACGTTCGTCACATGTTGTATCAGCTAGCTGTTTGATTGGTCTGATAAGAGATTCTTATCTGTCAATCAAGAACCTGGCGTAAGGTCAATTGATTATCAGCTCAACAGGTCAATGGTCAAGGTCGCAGTGACCTTCAACAGAATAAGCTAATTGACTGCCCTGGGGGGGCGAGGGGGCATAAATGTTTGACAAGCATCTCTTGTTTCTAAAATAGAATTGTCCATCTTTTGATTCAGATGATACTCTAAATCATGTAAATTGTTAAAGGTGTTATACATAAAAATTACTGGCTGAATAGAAATATTGCAGAATATGATCAGAATGTATGAATGTGAAATTATCCTGTTGCTTGGAAGTTAAGAGTTGTCTAAATATCCTGTTGCTTGAAAGTTAGGAGTTGTCTAAATATCTTGTGCTTGAAACTTAGTAGTTGTCTAAATGTCCTGTTGCTTGAAAGTTAGTTGTCTAAATATCCTGTTGCTTGAAACTTAGGAGTTGTCTAAATATCCTGTTGAATGAAACCTAAAAAATTACCTTAATTTATTAATGGAATATCTTAACTTCCTGTTATTGAGAGTAGCAGGGATGTAATTTAACAGTCGCCTGGTGCCACTGACAAGTGGAATCAAGAATTGTGTGAGCGCACTTTACCACAAAATCGCCTAATTTGTCAAATGGAAGTTTTTGGATGTTTTCATGTTTTAACTTTAATTTTGTATAAAGCAGCAAATAAAATACTTTAATTGCCTTGATTGATTGAAAATTAATATCATATTTTTTTAATTTGTGGATTCCATTTAATCTTTACCATGCAGATTGTGTTTGTCACAGGTTAAATAGTATAAAAAGTTATAACATGGAACTTTTGTTGTTGTGTCATTAATTTTCAAGGTTAAAATTTAATGGTGTAAACATTGTTTAGTTTCTTTTTCAATCAGGGCTAACTAGGTTTTCAGCTTGGCCGTTAAATTAGCCTGACAAGCTTAAATACAGTGGTGCTCACGTTTAACTTGCAAAATTTTTGTGTATCGTGCATTCTGTTTGCATTCACCGTGCGTTTATCGTTCGTGCATTCATCGTGCATCATTCAGATCGTGTATCGTGTAACGCATCGTACGTTCTGTGTGATGAATGTTGCACGATAGGAATTAATATATAAAAGTGGTCCGAGATAGTGCGGCTAATTGTGTAGAACTAAACGCTTATTATTCATATCATTGTTCAAAGATCAGATTAAATTGATGAAATAGAAAAAAATCATTCTTTCAATTATCTAAACTATCTTTCTGTTATAATTTTTCTTTTTCTTTTTCTCACGAGATATTTGTTGGAAGAAGAGATGTTGACTTCCGGTAAAACTGAACGTAGGCGTTCTGCATATTGTGCAAGATTTACACCAGGTGTTATTCTACCGACGCAAAGAATATGGGAATTCACTTATTTGTAAGTTGCTTCTGTGTAGACATTCGGTAAAGTGCTCACTGTGACTTTAAAAATTATGGCAGTGGCTAGGTAGCGGTTATACGTCGAATCGGACTTTCCGTCCGATGATTCTTTACAACATTTAATTACAGATGTAATTAGTATGTGTGCCGCTATTCAACTACTAATTAATTATTCTTATAATCTGTTTGGTTCTACTGTAAATTATCGATAATTTAGGACTTTAAGGGGGTTCGTGTCAGCTCTTACATTGTAATTAGACATCTATTAATAATATTGTTGTTATATAAGCAAACGAAAATGTCTGAGTAAATCGAGTAATCGTTTTTCGTTTCGTTTATCAGGAATCTTGTATCGTGTATCGATTGTTCTTATCGCTCATCATTCATGATTCATTCATCGGTTATCGTGCATTCATCATGCGTTCCGTTTGCATGTATCATTCGTTCCGTGTGCAAAGTTATACATAAGCACCACTGTAGCATTTCAAAGTTAATTTATATCCCTGAGTGGGCTGATGGTTATGTATGAGCTTTTTGAGTTGTCTAAATATTCTATAAAGGAAAATGAACTTAGAATGGTGTCAATTAAAACATACCACTGAGAAATGAGACTAACACTTCGTGTGGTAACGCCTCAAATTTCTATTTGAAAAAGTGAGTTTAGCGAGATTTTTTCAATGTCCTGTTGAAAATATTACCTTCTGAAGATGAACTTAATGAAAGTATAACTATCTTGATGAAGGTGAGCTTAATACTGTGGAAGGTAACCTGTCTGAACATCCTGTAAGAAGATATCCGGTTGAAGTAAGCTAAATGAGATACTAAGTATCATGTTTAAGAAGATATCCTGTTGAAGTAAGTAAACTAAATGATTATGAGATACCAAATATCATGTTTAAGAAGATAGAAAAATTATACTGTTGATATTTGACTAAACATTCTGTAAATTTAAAAGAAGATATCCTGTTTGAAAAAGGAGATTGACAGATATTCTGTTGCAGACCTGAAAAGTACTGGTAGATATTAGCAGTATCCTGTTGATGAAGCTGATTATGTCTTACAGAGGGAACATTATTGATTTCAGCAAAATAGAACGATCATGAAAATAAAAATATAACAATAGATAAGGTGAATTGATAGAAGATTTATTAATGTTTAATAACCAGTTGTCTAGTACCTATGATTATGAAACACCGGATACAAAGTAAAAATGTCACAGTAAAAAAAATTCAGGCTACTGGTAAATGTTGAAATGGAAGAAAACCATAACTTGTGTCTATCTGGCGTAAGACAACATACAAATTTATATGTAACTTGTGTCTGTCTGGTGTCAGACAACAAAACTTGTGTCTATCTCGTGTCAGACAACATACAAATGTAACTTGTGTCCATAACTTGTGTCTATCTGGTGTCAGACAACATACAAATGTAACTTGTGTACATAACTTGTGTCTATCAGGTGTAAGACAACATAACTTGTGTCTATCTGGTGTCAGACAACATATCTTGTGTCTATATATCTGATGTCAGACAACTGGTGTAATACTTTATCATTCTTTCCCTCTAGCATGTCTAGTGGAGTTGCGGGGATCATGTGGTGATATTACTGGCAGTCTGACCATCCGTCCGTCTCAATGTTGGTCTGATCTAGGGATAATAAAACCCCTGTTACACTATTTGCGCCAGGACATTAAACTTTGCCACAATATTGCTATGGCCTCCTGGCAGTGCAAAACACATTAAGAAATTTCATCTGACCTAGGTCTGAAGCTGTGTGGGTTGGGGCAAGGTGGAGGTCACTACACAAAATGTATAATACTGCCAATTAGGAGGGAGCACTTGAGCATATGACACTCAGACTTGGTAACGCAGGTTAGTCATGACTAGAAGAACACCCTTTCCTAAAGTGAGGTGAGTAGGTCAAAGGTCAAGTTCATCATGACCTTGGGAGGTGAAATTAGTGTGGTGTAGAGATATGTCGTAACATGGTGTGCCATCAACAAAATACTACTTATCATAATGTTTTATTAAATGTTACTTTTTCGGCAAAGTGCTCTTATGCTGTGACCCTGTGCCAATAAATAGAAATTACTGGCATGATCTCAGTCTATGGTGTCTATGTCCGGATAATTTCTTGATCAGTGTAAAAAAAACCTGTTTACTATGTACACTTGTGTCAAAATGTGTGAAAAAATAAACACATTTTTTTTGTTCTTTTTTTTTTGAGGGCCCCTTCGAATTAAACACATCTTAAGACTGTGTGTGATATCAAATAAAAGTAACAGCACAGGCCACGTGTGTTGAAAATCAAGGAATAGATACTGTATTGCCTGCTCAAATTTCTTTATTAGCACTATATATATAAGGTTAGTAACTAAGTCACACTTCATTTTCTTGTTGCCTGGCAACAGCTTTTAATGTGAAAAAAATTCTGCTTTACTGGAATTTCAGAGAGTGATTTGTTAGTCTGTGTGTTTAGGTTAAAAACTGCTATTGATTTAAAAAATTCATCAGATATGATCAGAATTTATCAGTTTTGTGAACATAGGAAAACTTAATGCAGCAGTTCTACAGAAATAGATAATTGATATTAATTACATTAAAATCACAGGGCAGTTTCTACGGCAACAATAAGAGTTGACTTACGTAAATGGTATAACTTAAACTGCATTAATAAGGAAGCTGATTTGTATTTTGCTACTCATGCAGTAAATTGCATGAGTTTTAACATCTGTAAATGTTTTGTAAGAAATAATAATCAAATTTCAAAATGGATTTTCTAAGAAAATGATCAGGCTTGGTTCAATCTAGAGAAATTATATGTTGGGAATTAAGATGGATTTAAACGAGTATTAAATGAAGCAGCCACTAGCTGTTGAGGAGAAACCTTTGTGTACTGCAAAATGCAAATTCTACACAAATGTTTCTTCATTATTACAGTATTCTATGTAACATAGAAATTGAGTGTTGCATCTTTACCAAGTAGTTAAATTTCATATTATGAAGACAGTAAACTCCATTTGTAATAAATCCGGATATAGCCACACTCTGGGATATAAGGAACAAATTTTATGGACGTTATTTATTTTATATTATATTTTAAATGCTATATGGATATAACATACATGTACTCGGGATAGAAGGAACAAATTTAAATATTTGATGAGAATTTTATCAAGGTCCCCCCAAAAAAAACATTTTTTTTTTTTTTTTTTTTTTTGAGCCCCTTTCAAATTTAAATAGTCCAGAGGAGTTTGTTATATACAGAGTTTACTGTAGCTGAATGCACTTGGAGAACAGGGTGTTGGGCATATAGTCCAGTGTGATCATGATCTGCACTGGTTGCTAAGACAGAATCATTTGCCATCAGCTGGGTAAAAGTTGGTGATTACCACGGCATTTATAAACATACAGTTAAAATTACGGCAACAGAGATGGGCTTATTTTTTGACAGTTTTGCAATAATCATGTTTATTTCAAAAGAACAGTAAAAATATTATGGTACATTGAAAATAAACGTTTTTATGTATTTTCAGAAATAAAATGGATTCATTATAGCATGTGAGCTTACGAGGAAAGTAAACTGGCGGGGAAAATGTCATCAACTGATCCTGTTGGTCAAGATAAGATACCTGTGTTAAAACGATCTCCTGCTGGAGTGACGAAGCAGTATCAGTTCCGACATAGTGATTCAGAATCAGATACAGTAAGTTATTCAACGTATTAAAGACGATCGCGGCAGTTTAATTCTTGGCTATAAATCAAATACTTTTATATTTTAATGTTGTTTAAGTAAATGTCACAAACAAGTACTTTTTAATAAAAAAACATACATTCAAAAGGATTATTTTGAGCAATTTTATCACTTTAACATATTTAAAACATATAACTATGGCAAAAAAATCAGTATATCAAGAAAATTTATTACCTCCTTTTAAAAACACCAAAAAAGTCAGTGTTTAGCAATGGTTGATCAGAAGGATACATTTTTGTTACATATTATTTGTAAGTGTTTTACTATGCACAATTTGTCCACTTAAAGTTTCATTTAGCTGTCTTTATTACGTCAGTGGCAATAAACACATGGCCTCCCCTCCAACACCACCCTCCCACCCGAGACCAAAGCTCATTTTTCTCAATAAAAGGCTCGTGACCTATCATTTTTAAATTAGTTTTCAATAAAGTGATGTTTGAACAATTCTTCTGCAAACAATTAAGAAATTCTCATTGCTTGAACATAAAGAAAAAAAACTTTGACAAATGACTACAAATTTTACATATTTTTTTACAGAAACTAGTTTCTCTTTATGGTTTTTTATTCAGTTTGAATACATTTTGAAATCTCAATTCATGTAGTTTCGTGAAATAGGATCAATTGCTTAACATTTTAAATAAAAAACAATGGTGAGTTGCCAAATTTAGAGTTTTATTATTAATAAACATGAGATAGGGGTCATTTTCACTGCTTTTGGGAGTATACTTCAAAAAGCGTCCATTACTTCTAAATAAGGCTGGTGACCTACCTTTTTAGCTCGACTATTCGGAGAATATGGAGAGCTATTACAGTCACTTGTGACTTGTGCGTCGGCGTTGCTTCTTTGGTTAAAGTTTTGCCTGCTAAGTACTATCATGCACATATCTCAGTAACCACTTATGATATTGACTTGAAACTTTGTTCATGTCTTTAGGGGTGTCATACAATCAAGTCAGATAACTCTTGTATAAATTTAGTACAAATTATGGCCCTTGTTTGACTTTGAAAATTTGGTTAAAGTTTTGCCAGCTATATATATATATAGGTACTATCATGCACATATTTCAGTAACCACTTATGATATTGACTTGAAACTTCGTTAATGTCTTAAGGGGTGTCACACAGTCAAGTCAGATAACTCTTGTATAAATTTAGTACAAATTATGGCCCTTGTTTGACTTTGAAAATTTGGTTAAAGTTTTGCCTGCTAGGTACTTAATTTGGTTAAAGTTTTGCCTGCTAGGTACTATCATGCACATATCTCAGTAACCACTTGTGATATTGACTTGAAACTTTGTAAATGTCTTTATGGGTGTCACACAGTCAAGTGCGATAACTGTTGTTTAAATTTAGTGCAAATTATGGCCCTTGTTTGACTTTGAAAATTTGGTTAAAGTTTTGCCTGCTAGGTACTATCATGCACATATCTCAGTAACCACTTATGATATTGACTTGAAACTTTGTTAATGTCTTAAGGGGTGTCACACAGTCAAGTCAGATAACTCTTGTATAAATTTAGTACAAATTATGGCCCTTGTTTGACTTAGAAAATTTGGTTAAAGTTTTGCCTGCTAGGTACTATCATGCACATATCTCAGTAACCACTTATGATATTGACTTGAAACTTTGTTAATGTCTTAAGGGGTGTCACACAGTCAAGTCAGGTAACTCTTGTTTAAATTTAGTACAAATTATGGCCCTTGTTTGACTTTGAAAATTTGGTTAAAGTTTTGCCTGCTAGGTACTACCATGCACATATCTCAGTAACCACTTATGATATTGACTTGAAACTTTGTTAATGTCTTAAGGGGTGACACACAGTCAAGACAAATAACTCTTGTTTAAATTTAGTGCAAATTATGGCCCTTGTTTGACTTTTTGAAAATTTGGTTAAAGTTTTGCATGCAAGGTACTATCATGCACATATCTCAGTAATCACTTATGGTAGTTATATCAAACTTAGCAATAGTGTTCAGGGGTACATTTTGTATCACACAATTAATTTACCAAAAATTAAATATATAGTGATTGATTTTGACTTTTTTATGATTCAACTTTCCTAGTTTATACTTAATAGTTAGCAGAATTTTGTTTTGCTATTATACTGATAAAAGTTTTGTTTTATTAGCAAACACCCACAATAGTCGAGCTTGCTGTCTTATGGACAGCTCTTGTTTATTTTATATTCTGACTTAGCAGGTAATACCCTAATAACAAACGAAATTTCATAAAATTCTCATTGCTTGAAACAAATGATGAAACTGTAGCGATCGTCTTTAAATCAACAACAGTACATTAAATGGGTTTTAGTTTAGTTTAAACCAATTTATTTAAGCTCTGTTGTAAAGAAAGCTTGTAGCTTATTGAGTCACACATGGGTCAGCTTCCTGAGAAGACCAGTACTGGTGTTATATGAGGAGGTACAGCCGTGACCCCAGTGGTACTCGAACTGGCAACCTCCAGGATGAGCAGCAAACACCTTAACCTCTATACCACCGTTGCCCTGGTCCCTCTTCCCATAAAGATTAGTTAACTGCCTTGTAAACTGCCTGTCATAGTTACAGCCCCATGAAAGCTCAGGAAAAGGGTGGTTTTTGGTAGTGTTTCTGTTAAATAATAAAAAGAAAGCATGAGCTTTAGCTTGATGTTAAATGTTTAGTTCCATTGATTGTAGCTCCATTGATTGTAGCTCCATTGATTGTAGCCCCATTGATCTTAGTTCCATTGATCGTAGTTCCATTGACCATAGCTCCATTGATTGTAGCTCCATTGATCGTAGTTCAATTGATCGTACGCGTAGCTCCATTGATTGTAGTTCCATTGATTGTAGTTCCATGATTGTAGTTTCATTGATTGTAGCTCCATTGATTGTAGCTCCATTGATTGTAGTTCCATTGAGTGTAGTTTCATTGATTGTAGTTCCATTGATTGTTATTTCATTGACTGTAGTTTCATTGACTGTAGTTCCATTGATTGTAGTTTCATTTATGGAATCCAAATTTTTGGTTTATGCAAGTTTCGTAGTTCTGTTATCTCTCACCACACAAAATTTCTATAATATTAATGATATTAATTTATACTAATTTATTTATTCTCTATTGCAAAACAAGTTCTTACAACTTGTATTAAAAGCTCTGAAGACCCATTCCAGATGGAATCAACCTTGAAGAGAGAGAGGCAATGTGGAATTATTTGTGTCTTGCCTAAGTACACTACCGACATGGCTATGGTGGGGAGCGAACCCGGGACCCTTGGATCCTGAGGCAAACACCCTACCACTGCACCATGACGGCTCCACTAATTTCTAATATTAATGATATTGTCCCAAATGGAAGATTACAATATCAGTGGAATGGAAAGATAAAAAAACACATAAAGACTTTCCTCAGCCTACCAATTTTTTTTGGCAATTGTCAGATCTTTTATCAACTTGTAACTGCCCTAATTTGGTTCTGTTAACACTCATACCTAATTAAATAGCAGTAACATGTGGTAGAAATCAATTAACTCAAGTTTGTAGCACTTGGCAGCATATAGGCATATACTCTATAAATACAGTGCTGCATTATGTCTCGTGGGACAGAGTAAGACCACATTTACATGGTGATCTATAAATAAAACAATATTCTTCATTAGTTAGAAATTGTTTTTGGATATACAAGTTATCTGTAAATATGTACAAGAGGGTAATATGGTGAGTGTCACTCGTGTTACATATAGTTTTGGATTTTGATTGTTGAAATTTGATTGTAAGGATTATTTGGAGGAAGGTTTGGAATTTTTATTGAAAAAAAAGGCACTTGTTTTAACAAGTGGAAAGTAAAGGGGTGTTAGTTCATTTTTGATACAAAGTCAAACTTTGATATAAGTAAAACCTGTGTTATGTCATTTGTGATCATATATAGTCAAAATGGGATATACAGTAAAACCTAGGTAGTTCATTTTTGATATACCATCAAACTTTGATATACAGTGAAACCTTAGTTCATTTGTGATACACAGTCAAACTGTGATATACAGTCAAACTGTGATACACAGTCAAACCATTTTTGATTTATGGCCAAACCTGGGTTAGACTAAGTTCATTTGTGAGATACCATCAAACTTTGGTTAGTTCATAATTACCGGTATATGATGTAAGTCAAACCTGGTTAAGTTCATTTGTTATATGGTTGATTAACTAAGGTTTCTGAATGGAAACCACTAATCCTCTCTGTGATTAGGTCATAGATGTAAGCAGACAGGAATCTGTATAATTATGAGAAAAGTCCACTGTCACTTGTTGGGGAGAGGAGTCTATTAATAGGCCTAATTCCTAGGAATAATGACTAAGTAAACTGCCTACTTGTGACTTAAATATTGTTGAAAAGGACATTAACACCATACCCATCTTCTCCCCCATCTGTACTACCAACCATGTTTTTTTTATGTGAGAAAGTTGGTAGTTTGGTAAAGAGGAGAGGGATCTTAGTACTGGTTTGTCCTAGGTATAATGATTAGGGTAATTGCCCACCTGTAAATATGATCAAAATACAGTTGAAATGGATGTTAAACTCCTACAGCAATGAGTTTACATAATTATGGATTCTTCTGCTGTGTGGCTGTCACATTATCCTGTATCAACTGTAGCAGTGAATATTTTGTACATCTAAACGTTGAATGTCACAGTTGATGAATGACCATAGTTTTTTTTGTTCATGAACTGGTTACATGCACAGGTGAATGGTTGCATTAGAGACTTGATTCTGTGTTTATTGATATATCCCTGTTCTCTGGGTAACATATTGATTTGCCAACCTGACTATAAGATTAGAATTGGGATGTATGACTGTTGTTGCACCTGAAATCTGAGTCAAACATGAAAAGAACGAGCATGATGTACAACGTTGATAATCCTGTAAAAAAGTGGTACTGTACTGTATTGACAAACGTTTCCAGGAATTTCCGAATCAGGTTGCAGTACATTTAAGTCGCAGGAACACTTTGAATTTAGTTTAACTGACATAGAAAAATTTACTGCTAGGATTATGATAGAACAGACAGTCCAAACCACTGAGATATCTAGGCCCAGAGATTTTGATAAAGATTTAATCAATAATTGCTGTAAATATTACTTTTTTATGCCATTTCAGGATGGAGAAAGTGAAGATAACTCTTCTGCAGTTGGAGGCATTACAGGTACCACAGAGAACAAAGCGACCGATAGCTCTTCTACCACTGCAAACAGGTTGACCCCAGGAAAAGGTCGAATTAAAGGTCGAAAGTCAAGGTCACAAAGGTCACAGAGAAATGACTGGGAAATTGTTGAAGGGTTACGTGATGGGCAGAAATGTGGGCAGTTACCTGAGAAGCACCAAGGTTATTTATCAAAGAGAAAAAGATGGCCGATGAAAGGCTGGCACAAGGTTAGAAAACTAAAAACCATATGATTTTTCTTGTCATAGTGTTACTTCATTGAATTGATAAACTAAGTGGTGTTCATAGAAATTTGGCTTGTTAATATTGAGTAAAACTATTTAAAAAAATATTTTATCATGGAAGGTTTTTAAGCACAATAATGAAGATTTATTACAATGTATAAAAATGATATACTATAAACTGGGTAATTTTAGCATCCTGAAAATTTTGTGATTTGTCAGCAGACAGACTTAATCGCGAATTTAAAATTTGCAAAAGGATAATTTTCTAACCGTAAATCTATGTGTAATAAAAAAAATTTAATTAGCAAAGTGGCAAATTTGGGAAGATAGTGTAAATTAAATCATTGTGAATATTAGTCAATTTACAGTAATAGTCTGTAAAAAAGAATAAGTGGTACTGACCAAACAGAAAGGGGGATAACCCATTTTGTTATAAAGTAAGCTTAAAGAGCAGACAGTTTTCAACATTACCCGAGTTCCTGTAAGAAATGATAGGCTAGAATTATGAGCAGAGAAACTAACTACACATATAGCTGAAAAAGTAGAGATAGCACTTGTCTTGTGATCATTGAAATGACTCATTTTTCATTTTTGACAGAGATATTTCATGCTGGAAAAAGGGATACTGTACTATGGAAAGTCACCAAGTGATGTAAGTAGATTGCATTTAAAGGTGGTTATTGTCTTGCATTTAGGCTTTGTAGAATTTCTTGGAAATTTTACTGTAAACTGTAAAAACGGGTAATTTCTAGGTCACAAAAATATCAGGCAATTGGTACCATATGATTTATTGGATAAGATTCGGGAGGTACATGTGCTCAAAAAGAAGGTGTCTCATAGGTCAGAAATGGCTGGCCCTTTAAGTAGGGGATAATAAACAAACACTTTGCCTTTACCTTTTATTGGCAAGATTAATGGCAGTTCTCCCATGCTAAGTTTAAGGTCATATATTAGCACATGTGTAACAACCTGGTAAGTAAAAATTATGACCTCACAGATTTTAGTGTTTAATTGCATGAGATTCACATGTTTTTGTATAATGTAAACAAACGTAATAAATGATGCTTCCTCTGCAGATACAGAAAGGGAAGTACCATGGTGTGATAGATATAGGGCTGTCAGTGCTAGCCTTTAAACGCTACCGGAACAGGATTGACATTGACGCTGAGGAACTCGTCTATCATATCAAGGTTTGTCTGTTTGTCTGTCAGTGTGGGAGCCCTGATGAGTAGAAACCAATATTTTAGCTCTACTGTTCACTTACTGTCCAAAGAGATTATAAATAAACTGTACATACTCGTAATACTGTGAACGCTAGTACATTTTTTAGCACCTTAAAGTTAGTGAATTTTTAATGAAATGTAATTTTGTTGGCATATGAATTTTTTTTTATTTCATTTTATTTTCATAGTGAATATGAAAGATTGGAGCATTTTTCATTGGCTCTTAAATTTGTGGATTAACCAGTCAACGTAATTCAACTAAAATTAGCGCTCGCTAGCATTCATTAATAGCTCATACTCACTGGTGAAACTACTGGTTGGTCTGCAGTATCAGTTACTACTTCTATTAAAATGGTTGTTTCTACAAAGCGGAGCATATGTACTATTGAATCAAGATTAACAAGCTCTCTAGTATTGGGAACTGAAAGTTAAAAGTTACAGACTTATTTGTTAGACCAGTTTAATGATATTTTTTTGAAATGATAATTAGCTCATCCAGGCCAACAGACGATGGATGCACTGTTACTAAAAATAAAAAAACCTTTAAATGGTTACTTCTCATGATCCAGTTGATGGAATGTCATCAAACCTGTTCTGTAGCATCCTTGCAAATACTGCTGACCACATATAATACAGCTTGCTCAGATGAGCGACTTATGACCAACTTGGCCCTCTTGTTGTATATATGAATATATGTTGATATTAGATGTCTACAGAATTTGATTCGAAGTTTGGGTGAACGGCTAACCATTTTAACGTCTTTTTTTTTTTTTACAACTTTGATATTAGAGCAGGCAGTTATTTAATGTTTTTAATGTGTTGTAAAATTTCAGGTGAAAGGACAAGTATTTGATGAGTGGTTGTCACGGTTACGGAATCACCGTCTCTACCGGCAACATGAGATTGCCTATGGAACAAAAGAATCTCCTAGACTCACAGAAATCACTGCACCTATGCAAGCAATGGAAGATTTATCTAACCTTACAGCTAGTAAGAACAATCATTGTTTCAAAATATCTGGTTTCATCTAGTTCAAAGTTGTAGAGGACTGTCTGTATGTTTGAGTGGTGTAACTATGGTTACCGACTTGAAATCATTTCTCGCTGATTTGACAGTCATGGGTTTGAGTCTCACTTCCTACTGTAGTCTTTTTCTGAGAAAGCTGGCAGTTTCTTACAGAAGACTTGACTCTACTACAGGCCCTTCCCTGGAATGGTAATTTAGTAAACTTTTGCCATGTATACAATCTACCTTAGGAGCCTTTTTTAAACATGACATATTTCAAATTATGTACAACAGCAGCAAAACTTCACAAACAAAAGAAATCACAAAATGTTTTGTAATGTGTAGACTTATTAGTTGATTTTTTCAGTTTTTCATAAAAATTCAATAGATAATGATGTAGCCCTATTGTTACAGATATGAACCTTGCAGAGAAGGCAAGAGACAGTTCTCTCCACAGGGAGTTGTCGAGACATCCAAGTCTGAAGGGTCAAGACAGGGTAGCCACATGGTTACTAGACACACAGGGTTTTGAACATTGCAATAAAGGTAACTAACAGTTGTAGAAAACATTGAATTTTGCCGTAAAGGTAGGAACTTTGATCCAGGTAATTCTTACCATGCTTACCGTGTTGATCCTATCTTATTGACAAGTGTAGATCATGATTAGCCTATCTCATCAAGATCTGCACTGTTTGCCATTTAGTCAATACATTTTTAATTGGTATCTATTAATAATTGATAGGAATGTCCAGATTGAAATATAGACAGGTATGTTACAGATATTCAGAGGGGTAAGGGTTGAACACAATCTGTTTAGGTGATGCTGAACTGTGACTGAAAGCTTAGTCTGTAAATTATAAACCAGTTTCTGGCTGTGTATCCGAGTTGCTCAATAGAGACATGCCATTTACGTCAACATTTTGAATTTGCACAAATTGTTACAGATTCAGGTGTTGTTAATGTTTTCAAAGCAGGTACCAGTTGCATTTAAGTCATGTCTGTTTTTTTGTCTGTGGTAAAATGGTTTAGATTTTTGGTAACTATTCCAACTTAAGTTGCTTTAAAGGTAACTTTGAAGTATGCAAAACATTGATCATTACAATAAACAAGAATGGGAAAAGTTGAACATTGTTGCAAACATGTTACATTGCAATATTTTTAAGGCACAAAAAACCTTGAGTACTTGTGCCTGAGTTCAGACAGTGATATACAATATAACACACTTTGAAATAAATATTTTAGGGTTCTTAGATTGGATCTTATTCTAATATTGGATTGAACAGTGATTAGCAAAGACAGACAGAATGACGTTACAGATAGACAGACATACAGCTACACCAATTGACAGGCAATCTGCCAACAGACATTCAGACAGACTTCCTATGGATGAACAGACATACCAACTGGCTGGTAGATAGACCAACAGATACACACTGACAGTCCCAATGCCATGGACATGAACTTAAGCTTAAACATCACTAAACTACAGGGTGAATGATTCTTGGCGGGAAGCACAAATTGAATATTTTGAGTCTGCTTTGAAGTTGTTTTAAGCTCTTATTGTCGGGAATAGTAAAAAAAAGATTTTTTTTCGATGAATAGTAAGAATTTGTTTCAGTATGCCTTTTAAACTTCAGAAAAATAATCCTTAAAGTTACCTGACTGTTAGGGTAAGAGTCGGTTTAAGTTTTGAAGACCTGGATCCTGATCTGAAGAGCCACCAATGAACAGACAGACAGACAGCAAGTTTTAAACTTTACCAAGTAAATAATAATGTTGATATTTACAGCTTTAGCACAGGCCCAGAACCTGCTGTATGAACTCAACAAGGACCTTGAAGCAATAAGAGAGCTACCTGTCAACTCAGATACATTTGATGTAAGTATTCAAGAAAATTGTCTGGTTTTGACGGTGTTAAAGGTGTTTAAATGATTTGATGTTCAGTTGTTTTATCTTAAATTTGAAAGGTTAACACTTTTTCTCTTAATGTGTCAGGTAATATTTAAGAAACCATATTGATTTCAATGATAAAGGAATTATAAGGTCTGAAAGTCCTCAGTCAAGTAATGTGGCAGCATAAACAAGATAAGGTCTATGTTGATAAGTGTAGCATTTCTACAGCAGTATAACGTAGTAGAATTATTTCCTCTGGGACTGATGAATGTTTACAGTAGTCGTTCCTAGGACCTACCTCCTTGGTCTAGTGGTTGAGGTCACTGTTTTGTACTTTCTGGGACCCACCTTCATGGTCTAGTGGTTGAGGTCACTGTTTTGTACTTCCTAGGACCCACCTTCATGGTCTAGTGGTTTAGGTCACTAACTCATACTCCCTAGGACCCACCTTCATGGTCTAGTGGTTTAGGTCACTAACTCATACTCCCTAGGACCCACCTTCATGGTCTAGTGGTTTAGGTCACTGGCATGCCACCGTCATTGTCTTGTGTATAAGGTTGCAGTGTCCGGCTGGTACTTCCTAGGACCCACCTTCATTGTCTTGTGTATACGGTCGTAGTGTCTGGATGGTACTTCCTAGGACCCACCTTCATTGTCTTGTGTATAAGGTCGTAGTGTCTGGCTGGTACTTCCTAGGACCCACCTTCATTGTCTTGTGTATAAGGTCGTAGTGTTTGGATAGTACTTCCTAGGACCCACGTATAAGGTCGTAGTGTCTGGCTGGTACTTCCTAGGACCCACCTTCATTGTTTTGTGTATAAGGTCGTAGTGTCTGGCTGGTACTTCTAGGACCCACCTTCATTGTCTTGTGTATAAGGTCGCAGTGTCTGGCTGGTACTTCCCAGGACCCACCTTCATTGTCTTGTGTATAAGGTCTTAGTGTCTGGATGGTACTTCCTAGGACCCACCTTCATTGTCTTGTGTATAAGGTCGCAGTGTCTGGCTGGTACTTCCCAGGACCCACCTTCATTGTCTTGTGTATAAGGTCTTAATGTCTGGATGGTACTTCCTAGGACCCACCTTCATTGTCTTGTGTATAAGGTCGCAGTGTCTGGCTGGTACTTCCCAGGACCCACCTTCATTGTCTTGTGTATAAGGTCTTAATGTCTGGATGGTACTTCCTAGGACCCACCTTCATTGTCTTGTGTATAAGGTCGCGGTGTCTGGCTGGTACTTCTTAGGACCCACAAACTGTAAATTACAGGATAACAGTTTAGATGGTCATTAAGCTTTAAGAAAACAATGTTTTGTTCCCAAACACTGTAGGAAGGATAATATTAAAATTTGCAGCCAAAATAGTCCTTTTATCTTAGTTTGTTAAGAAAGAAGGAATAATTTCACAAAATCATTAAACAAATACATCATTGCATAGGGTGTTGGAATATATATTGTATTACAACATTACAAAATCATAATGTGAAAGTGAATTATAATTAACATAATATTTTATATCAGACTACACTGTATATATTGCTTAAAAATCTAAAGGCTGACATTTGTACTGCCTATTGTATTAAATGCTAATTTTATATTCTGCATGCTTACTTAGAAATGCTAGTTTAGTTATGTTTGTAAATTTAGATATAGATATTGAATGTTGAATTTTAACCCAGTGGCCAGGCTAGATTTCTCGTCTGACAACTTTGGTTTACAGTGTTTGATCTTAGCTTCATGGCATTGATAAATGACCTCAAGGTGTGTGTCCTGTATATTCTAAAGGTTTCTGCAAGCATGAAACTTGAGCTTCCTATGTCTGACATTGCAAAAACTTTTTTTCCTGAGACCAGTCTGAAATCTCTAGCATGTGATTGGCTTACATATGGCTTATTTTCAAAACTGACCAATCAGAAGCTAGAGGAATGAAACCTGTCAAAATATTTGGCATCTGATTGGCTTAATGGTTTAATTTCAAAACTGACCAATCAGAAGCTAAAGGAATGAGAACAGTCTTAAATCACTGGCATCTGATTGGCCAAAATACGGCTTAATTTCAAAACTGACCAATCAGAAGCTAGAAGAACGAGGCCAATCTCAGAGAGAAATTTTATAGATCTATAGGCTGACTTTGTGATCTGCTTCCAGAAGAGCATTATTTCATTGAAATATTTTAAATGAATTTCATTCCATAGTAATTTACCTTTTTTAAACACCTACACATTTGACATTGTGTAGTGTATTGTTCAATTATAGTAAATGAGCCATGACTTAACTTCTGATTGGTCAGTTTTGAAAATAAGCCGTCTTTTTGCCAATCATATGTCAGTGATTTCTCTTCAGCATTTACCTTTGGATTTTAATGAGGTAAATTGTACAGACATGGTTCTCAATGTTGCTGACCTATACAGGTGACTTTTCATGCTTATCAATTACATTGTTTTACTTTTAACCTTGTCAATGTTTTCCCAATTTATGGCTGTTTCTAGCTCAATGATAGTGACTCGAATGACAAAAAGAAAAACCGAGGTTTTGGAGGTCGAGTCATGAGGAGGAAAGACCATAAACGTAATGCCAGCCTGCAAGAAGCTGATTCAATATCTAATAATAGTAAACAGGTAAACAGTAATGCTTTAGTTGGTACACTTAATTGTAATGCAAATAAGTTGACTGTTCATTTATTGTAAATGCTTGAGATGGTAATTGAAATGCAGTTTACAGTGTACAGTCATGGCAAGCATGTAAACAGTAATGCTGTAGGTGGTAATTGTAATGCAGTTTACAGTGTACAGTTATGATAAGCATGTAAGCAGTAATGCTATAAGTGGTAATTGTAATGCAGTTTACAGTGAACAGTCATGGTAAGCATCACTGGCACCAGAGTACTGATCTGCCCTGTAATTTTAACTTAATACTGAAATATAACCTAAATAACACCCTATCATGAAAGAATTCACAAAACATGGTAAAAAGTCATTTTCTGACAAACCTCCGTATACATTGTTCTATATTATTCACATGGTGTTGAACGTTTTCGACAGGGGGTCCGGTAACCACTCTTTTTGTAACATTCACGTAAATAATTGAAGATCAACAGCGGTCGTGTTTAACAGACAATACATTTATCTACCAAACTGGTAAATAATATTTTTGTCGCGCCGCTTGCGAAAGCTCGATATAGCTGTCCAAATTCAAGAATGACTTTGTCCGGAGCATATCTTTTTCATGCATGGAGGGATTTTGATGTAACTTGGCACAAATGTTCACCACTATGAGACGGAGTGTCATGCGCAAGAACATGGTCCCTAGGTCTAAGGTCAAGGTCACACTTAGAGGCCAAAGGTCAGATACAAGAATAATTCAAGAATGACTTTGTCCGGAACATTTCTTCTTCATGTATGGAGGGATTTTGATGTTACTTGGCACAAAGTTCACCACTATGAGATGGAGTATCATGCGCAAGAACCAGGTCCCTAGGTCTAAGGTCAAGGTCACACTTAGAGGTTAAAGGTCAAATTCAAGAATATCTTTGTCCAGAGCATTTCTTCTTCATGCATGGAGGGATTTTGATGTTACTTGGCACAAATGTTCACCACCATGGGCTACCCTTGTTTTTAGAATTACTTCCCTTTGTTGTTACTATAAATAGCTTATATTGTAACTTTTTTATTACTGGCGGAAGAGAAAAATGGAGGCTACTTTTCTGTAGTACAAGATGCATGTTACATCCAATATTTTGACCTATCTCTACTTGGTAAGGAGTTAGCACTTTTGACATATGGCGGCTCGACATGTTGCACGTGGGCATCTAGTTTAAAAAGCTACCATTCCTATAAAATTCTTCAAGAATATTGCGCTTTTTCGCTCGCTCTGTTTTCCTGGTGTTTTTCTGTCACTGCCGACTTCCGGTTCACCCTTCACTTTCGTAACAATTAGTTTTCATTGAAAATATTCCGTGATATATTTCGCGCACTGTGTCAAATTGCTGTATTTCATAGGTAAACAATGCTGAATTTGGCAATAAATGCCACTGTAAGCGGCCGTAACCTGTTTATTTGTGGACAAGCAGGTACAGGAAAGACATATACTGTAAAAACAATTTACAAATGCAGAACTCTGGTTGCTATGGCAACAAGTATCACTTCTGTGCATAACTGTATGATGTGTTTGAAAGGTCATTAGAGGTGAACGGGAAAATATCAGGAAAACGGAGAGAGCGAAATAACTCAATATTCTTGAAGAATTTTATAGAAACGGTAGCTTTTTAAAAAGTGTTACTTACCAGTTTGGAAGATAAATATATTGTCTGTTAAACGCGACCACTGTCAATCTTCAATTGGTTGCTTGAATATTACAAAAAGAGTGGTAACCGGACCCCCTGTCGAAAAAGTTCAACACCATGTGAATAATATAGAACAGTGTATATGGGGGGGTTTGTTAGAAAATGACTTTTTACCATTTTTTGTATTTTTTCATGATATGGTGTTATATGCAGGGATCAGGAAATTTTGAAATCTCAATCGGTCCGGACAAGTCGAGGGCCCACCCCCCGAAAAAAAGTTACAAAAATAAAAAAAAAAAAAAAAAGAAAAAAATGAAAAATTTGTACGTGATTTATATATTTTTCAACCATCTTTCCATTGTTATGCATGATCATGGAGCGGTTAAAGTATTTAGTTGCCTCCTTTGGATTCCAAAATGTTTCCAAAAACGAAAATGTTAATCTTCTTTCATTATTGATTAGAAAATCTCACGAGTCGATAAAATAAATGCACCGTTCACGTGGAGCGTTCCATTTTCTAAGGGATAAACTCTACATAATTTTCGCCATAAAGGAAAAAGAACGGAATTTCTAAGTAATAAGAAAAATATCGAGCCAGTTTTCATAAACAATATGATAATTTCCACGCGATTTTATATTGAAAGTGTGTTAAATTTCGATTAGAACTGATTCGTTCAAAGTCACCCCCACAAAGTTTTGTAATAATCCATGTGTCAGGTATAGGCAATTAAATTTTTGTCGCCTGGTTTCGCTTTTGAATCTTTTTTATGCCTCTCGGGTTGCCAGACCGATTAACATTATCTTTCGGCTTCCCCTTCCGACTTTCGGAAGCATTTACTACCGGTTGCCGGTCCGGTTTTTGTTTCGTTATTATTCTCCCGATTATCATAGCCGGTTTGCCATTTCGGTCACTTGTTTTTTGAACATCGCAAATATGTGGCGTTGTGCCATTTCAACAATAAATCGAAAGGTATTGAATGCCCGAACTGATACATTATATAGCCGGCACTATTTGAGTATTAAAAATTAACTCTCGGGTTTTTTTTTTAATAATTTCTTTCAACTGTTTTCTTACCGGTCAAAAGTACACGTGGACCGAATCGTTTTTAATTAAATCTAATGACCAATAATGTTGGCCTAGTGTAGGTAATGATTAGCGGCCTAAAGACAATCGGTCTGGCATAGAGTCAATCGGGCTGCAAACACATTAATAAAATCCTTTAATCAATAACGTGTTAGCGCGCCCGAGGACCAATTAGGTAAAGACCGCCGGGTATTAACATGACACGTTTTTGGGGTATTGGATAGGTGCTAATAACACAGATGCTATGTGTAATTACACAAGCAACTCCTTTTGTCATTTTGAGCGATTTTATGACTTTTTTAAAAAAAATCTCGGACCGATTTTTAAGCACTTTTGGTGCGGAATCGTCCAGCAAGTGTCGGTCAGACCGCAATTCGGTTCCGACCCTGGTTATATGGGTATATTATTTTTGGTATTTTGTTAAAATTACAGGGCAGTTCAGTACTCTGGTGCCAGTGGTAAGTATGTAAACAGTAATGCTATAAGTGGTAATTGTAATGCAGAAGAAATGCAGTAGGTTGTTTACAGTGTGCCTAGTAATTGTAAACATTTTAAACTGGTAGCTGGTGAGGATAAATGGAAAGCAAGTAAGCCAGATGTTTTGTATGAAGTTTAATTCATGTAATTGTAAACAATTACACAGTTAAAATCAAGGATTTTGAATGAAACTTAAATTTGTTATAGTTAATCATTGTAAACACTACATCTAGTGGCAATTGAAGAAAGTAATGTCAGGCTACATCTAGTGGCAATTGAAGAAAGTAATGTCAGGCATTTTAAGAAATATATGTCTAGTACTATTGCATCCGGTATATATACATTAATCATTTTGTATTGATCAAAGAAAAGAAAATACATGTAGTATTTGTTATGATGTATCCAAGTGCAGTTTCTGGTAACAGTAAAGCTGTACATTGACATTGAATCTTGTTTGAATCATTGTGCATCAGGTACTGGAATAGTTTTGTAGGAGAGTGAAGGAAAACAGAGGATACAAAATGTTATAATGAAAAAACGGATATTTTGTAATCTAGAATTTATTCCAGCATCTAAAATTACAGGTAATATAAGACAGGGAGGAAAGTAATGTAGACAAATGAGGAGGTAATTGTTACAGTAATGTAATGTAGACAGGAAGGGTATTGTAATGTAAGGCATGCATGAAAGTAATTGTAATCTGATGAGTTGTGGAAAGTAATTGTAATGATATTATTAAAATGTAACATCAGTAGCTGTATAATAAAAAAAATTATGGATAAACTTGAAACAAAAATGATGTTACATGATGATTGTATAAAGTGAAAAATAAACAGGTAATTATGTTTCAAATGACACCTTTTTATTTCTTGTTTAGCACATGTGGTGGATGGTGTACACATATATATTTATTTATTAGTTTGTAGTTTGATAATGGGATTTCTTTTAGCGTTATATGGTCTTTATTTGCAGTGACCAGTCTGGAATCCTTGGTTTCTGATTGGCTAAAGATTTTAATCAGTTTCAAAGCTGACCAATCAGAGCCCATGTATTTTAGGCTGATTGAAGAGAAAGTTTTACTGTTTTAGAGATATGGTTATCCAACTAAGCTTATACTGTAAACTTTGGCTTCAGCTTTATTTCTCCTTTTTCAGTTGTATCTCTGCATCTTTTTCACTTTGAAATATTTTTCCATAGGCTCTCTATGTTCTGACTTGAGGGAGGCATATAAATTTGCTCTCCTCTGTCTGTCCATCTGAATATTGTGCCAGGCACAAGATCTTTACTTTTTAACCTGGAGTCACCAAACTTCAGACAAATGCGTAATGGGATTAGAACTTAGGTTTTTATATTTATATTGGGCGGGAGTTATTGCCCTTGACTTAGCCAAAATTATGGCATTTTAAAGTTTGTGGCATGCACTGCTCCTTTACTAATGGACCTAGAGTCATCAAACTTCATAAAAGTGTTTATTGGGATGAGAAGTTATGCACTTAGATATTTGGCAGGTAGCATTGCTTAGTGCCTAGTTGTCCTGTAGTAAGATTGTTCAAATCGTACCCCTCCAGTCAAGTTGGCCGGGTCCAATGGCCACTTTTTTCAGGTCAGTTGGAGCAAAGCTATGGAAATGTGCTCTTGTTTTGTAATAAAAGTGGCAAGTGGAATCAGCCATGTCCTATAGACACAATTCTAGTTCTACTGGGTTCTTGAGTGTATTTCTTATAATAAAGCTTGGACAATATATCTCTCTGTCTGTTTAAGTTGTAAAAAGTCAATGAAAAGATTGAGGCCCTCAGGTATAACATTAATGTACATGTTGAATAGTTTATAGACAGTTTCTGAACATTTGGTAATTACATATGGTTATGTTTTCTACCGCAACAAGATCACTGTTATTAATTGAAGTATTTAAAGAGAAAAACCACAGTGAAGTGAATATCTAAATAAATACTGAGACTTATTTTTTACATGTTACTCGAAACTGAAAATCCATGTGCTTTGAAGATCAAGGAGTAAAGTATGAACAAATGCAAAGAAAAAATGGACACATATACAATAAACATTATCCAGCATTATATGTCTCTAATAGACCAGCCAAAAACTGCTTGTCAGAAAGTAATTTCTTTCCAAATTTGGTTAATTTTTGCAGATATTTGATTGCTAGGTTCTAAGTACCATATACATGTAGCATTATTGTTGTATTTTTATTTTTTTTATATCCTACATAGAGACGAATATACAGTAAACTTCATTTGTAATGATATCACTTGTAACGATGCTGGGGTTGCAGTCCCGATTTGGGACCTATTCAAATAAAAGAAAAAGCTTGTGAACATGATAGAGCATATTTTGCATTTAGTCATCATGAAAATGTATCAGAATATTTTTCTTAATGAGCAATGTTACTCAGGTGAGCAAAATTGGGCCATCTTGGCCCTCTTGTCATAACATTTAATGAAAATGATGCATATTTTTATATACATGTAGTACCTGTAAATAAATCATATACACTCGGTCAGAACGTATTCTATATTATAATTAAGTTGCACACCTCTTCAAGCAGGCATACTATACCAACTTTCAGTTTTGGTCAACGCCTGAATATTGTTACAAGTGGAATTTCCTGTAACCAATGAAATCATCACAAAATATTTGTTTGAGCAGTTGAATACATTGGCTTTAGATAGCTTTATTTAAGTAGAGACTTAAGGCTTAAGATTATTACCTTTCAGACCAGTCTTAGTTTGAATGCATCTAATTGGCTAAAAATGAGCTTATTTTAAGAACTAACCAATCAAAAACTCAATAATTTAGACAGGTCATAGATAATAACTTTAAGACTAAATTCTTTAAGAAGTCTTTTGCTAAGTAAATTGAAATACTAGCTGAGATACTTACTGTTGTGCAAGTACTTTCTACCTGTAATTTTGAGGCCCCAGTCTAGAACATTGTCCAGTATTATCTGTTAGTTTTGACATTTGTTGTTCTACTATGTATGTCACATTTTCTTTAACAATATTTTATTCCGTACATGATTTTTCTCTGTTTAGTAATAGCCTCATATACTGTAGAGGTCATGACCAAAAGAGCAGTATTTAGCAATTTTTAAGTTTATTCAGTTTTAGAAAAATTGACTGGTACACTGAAAGTGTTCCGGAGCTCCAATGCTAAATGATTGTATGATAAAAAACAACTTTAAGATAAATCTTTCAAAAATTTCAGAACTGTTGCAGGTAATCTTTGATAAAATGAAAGAAAACTATTCAAAGTAATCTGAAGTCCTGAAATTTAAAGAATCAAAGACTCTTGTAACTGATCTTGGAAAGTTTTGATAGGGTATAGAGCATTCATTAAGTGAAACATTTGAACAATAAACAAAATCTCTGCTCCAGAAATGAAGGAAATTAATTCTGTATCCTACAAGTAATTGGTGTTTTTCCACGATCAGCCGCTTGTTTTTTTCCTGTTCCTTAGCTTCATATGTTAATATAGCTTCATTTGTTTTCATTCCTACATCAGTGTGAATATGAGGTTTTTTATTTTCAGAATGCATCGCAACCCAATACCCCACAGATCTGTGCTTCGCCACCAAGCTTCAAGATTGCCAAGGATCAATTACGATCGAGTGCGTCAAATCCAAATCTGCATGCTGAAGATCGGCCACGCCCGTCAAGTGCCCCTATGCAATTGTCACCACAGCATCACGCAAGAATTGCAGAAATGAAACTGAGAGAAGGTTTTATGACAAGAGCTGATCAAAGTAAGAAAATGTTTATTCAAAATGTTGGTTTGTTACAATTTTAATATTTCTAAATATTTTTTGTTGTATTTTTTTTTGAGGCCCAAAAAAGGGTAACCATGTTTATCTGCTCTCTCGATAATCAACGATAAATCAAATATTTCTAAATATTAGGCCATAGATGTAACTTATTCTGACTTATTTTGCAGTGCTTGTTCACCATCATGTCCTCAGTCTAAAGGCAAGAATATATTATTGCTGAATTATGGCACTTTTTCCACTTCTGGTTAAGTTTTTTCATGCCAGTCAGTATTCTGTTTGAACCATTTAACATAATGCTTTGAAAGCAGTGCTTCTTTACCATCATATCCTCCATCTGTAGTCAAGAGAAAATACCTCTTAATTGATTTGGGTTAATTTTCTACTTAGAAAACATTCTTATTTTGAGTTTTCTGTAAAGGTACATGTTTTGGCTAAACATTTTACATATTGTGTTGAACCTTGCTCTTCTTTACCATCATGTCCTCCATTTGTAGGCAAGAGAAAAAACATGGACATACAGTTGCTAGAAATTACATATGTCAATTATATGTCACTAATTGTAGTTGATTATAGGTGGTACATTGTAAAATAACAGCATCTAAACTAAGAATTTTTTTGTAAGATTTATCTAATGAATTTTAGTACATGAGACATTGAGGATGCTGCTTCATTCTATGGGAACAGAGCGTGATCGCTTGAAGCAGACAGTTGATATGGACAATGTTACCATGACAACAGGGTCTACACTTGGGTCATCACATTCAAGTGCGGCTGTAGCATCATTGAAACAAACTTTGGCTGAGGTTGGTGTTTTCTAAGTAATCTATAGACTTTGGGTCATCTGCCTCCATGGTTGAGTGGTTAGAGTCACTGTATTCTCATAGGTTGAGGGACAGTGGTTCGAGCCCTGCTACCAACAATGAGAAGGTTGGCAGTTTCTTATGGAGGATAGGAGTCTAACACTGGTTCATCACAGGAACGATGGTTAGATAAACTGCCCACCTGTTAAAATTACTAAAATACTGTTGGAACAGGCGTTAAACTCATACAACAAGTTTGGGTCATATTCCAGTAGCAACTTGTGTGATTTCTTAAGTATTTTAACTTTAGTCCAAAAGTTTTAATTATTATAATTCTCCCAAAATTCAATGATCGTGCATAATTTCATCGTTATAAACTATAGTCATTGAATATTTGATAAAGTTTCAGCTTGCTGCTATGCACAGCATCCTTTTAAAATCATCTTCTTAAAGAAATGTTTTGTTTAATCTAAGGAAAATGTTAGACCTTGAGTAAGATGCCCCTTCTGACAAACTTTTGTCAAGGCAAATCAACTATTAATGTATCTGCTTAGAAAATGTAGCTTAACCAAATACTTTGGAAACTGTTTAAAATTATCAAAGAAAACCTGGAAAACTATACAGTGATATACACTTTATTGAGAAGAGGCTAGCCTGGCACTTATAGCAATGGTCAATGGCTCAACTTGTGATACAACCTCTGTGGTAAAGCCTTCAACTGTATAACATAGACACCTGCTTATTGTATCCCTTAGTTAGCTAGCCGCCTGACACAGGTATAAATTTGTTTTACATTTTGTAGGTGTGTCAACAGAACAAAACGTTAAAAGCTCGTCTGGCGAAGATTCATAAAGAGTCATCATTAGCAGATGTACACCTGTCAAGTCCTCCCAGCAGTCCTGTAGAACACAGGGTAAGTCCACTAGTTGATCTGGTAATTGGGTCAGATAGACTGATCTGGTAATTGGGTCAGTTAGACTGATCTGGTAATTGGGTCAGTTAAACCCAATTTGGGTTTTTTTTCACACCCCCCCTCCTTTTTTTTAAATATTTAAAAAAAAAAAAAAAAAAAAAAAAAAAAAAAAAAAAAAAAAACCCAACCCCCCCACCCCCCCCCCCCCCCCCCCCCCCCCCCCCCAAAACCCCCCCCCCCCCCCTGTTTTGATCTGACGATTTATGCCCTTAATTTGGTTAAAGTTTTTATAAATTAAATACTTGAATACTATCAAAGGTATTATTGAAACTCAAAGGTAACAGTTAGACCTGAGGAAACTCTGGTAATTGAGGTGCAGTTAGGCCCCTTTTGATCTTAGTAATTTTTGTAAAAGTTTTTGTATTCTGCTTGAATGTACAAAAGGTATGACTTGAAACTCAAAATATATGTTTCCGTCATCATGCTAAGAAAAACCCCATTGTTTTGATCTATGTCAAGGTCATATTTGAACAAAATGTATGTTTATGCCCCTTTCTCCTTTTTGTACTTAGTTTTTGTCTAATATGAAAACTTAACAGGTTTGAATGCTATTAATTTTGCCATGCAGTATTTCTTAAGATTTCTTCATCAAACTTTTCAATCAAATATATCTGCATTTCTTATGACAATATCCCCCACCCCTGGGTGGCTTGAATCCGGGTCTGATGCGTACCAGGTCTTGAACCAGTTTCATATTTTTGACCTTAATTCTTAAAAACAAAAAAAAAACACCCCCTTTTTAAAAAAAAACCCCCAAAAAAAAAAAAATTTTTAAAAAAAAAGTGCCTTTTTTTAAAAAAAAAAAAAGGGGGGGAACCAAATTTTGTAGGTCAAGGTCATATTTGACAGAGTTATGCCCCTTTTTGTACTCAAATTTTGGCTATAACTTTGCCATTTCTTAAGATTTCTTCATCAAACTTTAAAATTGTATTGCTTATGACAAAAGGGTCGTGTTACTGCCAAATTTAGCCCCTTTTTGTCCTTAGATTTTGTCACGAAATTATTGGTTATTCTGACAAAGTGTAAGAGGGCGACACAAGTGTTCTACTGAACACCCATCGAGTGATGTGAATGCTCTAGCAATCTTATGGAATCTAACATGTCATTAAAATTTATTGCACACATGTACACTGATGTTTTATTGAAAATCGTTGCTTACATTACATGTTATGTATAATTGAATGATGTTACATACATGTTTTCTGGTGTGATCTTGCATACAAAGTCATATTTCTTGATGTGCAATTGAACAATGTTGCATACATGATATCTTACATATGACTGAACGTTGTTGCATATTTATATCATCGAATATGTAATTGCAAATGTTGTATCCATATAGTGTAATGTATAATTTCAGGTTCCTCACTTAACACAGTCTTTCTCTGCGGAGAGTTGCTCAATGTCCGAGTACTATGACGCAGTCGAGCAAAACAACGTAGAATCTGTCAGTGACTCCTCCTCGGAGGTAAATAGTTTAACCCATTTCTACCTAGGTTTTTAAAATGGGATCTTCTGACTTCCAATTTTGGCAAGTCTATTTCTGTAAATAGGGGTGTTTTGTAAAATTTGGATCTAAAAGGCTAACAACGTAAATCTTGATCAGATGACGTTACGTTTGTTGTCTGCTTCGGAACACAGCTGTTTGAAGGTAGGTATTTATTTTGATAGTCACTAGGCACAAATAGCTTACCACATTTTGTAGCCAATATGTGTCAAGAGTTTGTGTAAATGATGCTTACATCCATATTATATAAGATTTTTGACTGAAGCTTTTTGACAATGTAACCCTAATCCTACATGTCAATAAAAGGGTTGTGAGGTCAAGCCTTGGTGTTACCAATAGAAGGATCTTTGGTTACCAACATCAGTTTGAAATTGGAAAGTGTGTGAAGTATCTGTAGAGAAGAAAGTCTCATGTTTTTTTTAATGCATGTACATGTATATTAAAGTGTCTAAATATAGTAAACTTTCTACAGTTAATGTTATTGCTGGTAGAATTGTAACACTGTACAGATAGAAAAAAAGAAATGCTTCCTGTTTCATTTGAATTTCTGCATAAATAAGAAATACTTTATAGAATTATATGCAGGAGTGGGATTGCAAGTGTTAAGAAGTTAGATACAACCTAGACAGTGCAAAGTCACATTGTCTAACAAGCATGCATGTTTTGTTTTCAGAGCAAAGTTGATTTCTTCTGGCTAATGGTATAAATATAGGAAACATCTAATAGCTATGTTACTCATTCATATCACAGGGTTTTGTAATTCTTGGAAGTCACATGAAGTCACTAAGTCTGTGATTAATGTAGTTGTCTGGTTACTGCACACTCCAGACACCTCATTTTGCAGCCAGTCTTGATGAAAAACTAGTATGAGAAGTTTTTGTCTTAATGGTTTACAGGGCAGGTTTCGAAACTAGGTCATGTGGGACCAAAGTCAAAGGCATGGTTTTCAGGTCAAAGGAAAGGGAAACTTAATCTAGGGAAACATTCAAAACACTTTACACTCAGTTATCATGAAAATTTATCAAAATGTTTGATTTGAAGATCAGTAAGTTAAATTTGAAACTGGGTCACATGGGGTCAAAAACTAGGTCAGTAGGTCAAATAAGAATAGTGTGAACTCCCTTGAGTATTAAATCATAATGAAAATTTGTCAGAATATTTGTTTATTTGTGATCTCTGGGTCATGTTTGAAAATGAGTCAAAACTAAGTCACAAATTCAGATCAAGGACAAAAACTCCCAAGGCCCATATTTCATACCCAGTGGTCTTGAAAACTGGTCAGAATGATTTTGTTGATGATCTCTGTGTCAGGTGTGAAACTGGGTCATGTGAGGTCAATTATGAAAATATCCTCAGAACACTTGATATTTTATCAGAATCAACATGGAAATTGGTAGAAAGTTTATATTTGATGATGTCAAGGTCCAGTTTGAAACTTGTCACATGGGTCAAAACTAGGTCACATTATCAAATCAAAAGAAAAGCTTGTGAGTACTCCAGAGACCACATTTTATTAAGGGCAATTCCATTTTGTAAGTTAATTGGGGTCCTTCTGTGATCAACAGTGAAAGAGAGTTAAATGAGAAAAAATACAAGTAAGCAAAGCCCTCTGTTATATGCTGAAAGTGCAAAATGTATAATATTTTTGACTGATTGGGTGAATTGCTAGTTATTTAAGATATGATATATGTTTGGAGTTACAATGTTTTAACTTTATATATTATTGCCAGTGACTAATCTGCTGGAGGTTTCCAACTTTTAACAGTGTAACATTGCTGATTGACCTGAACTCTCAGTTTTTAATAAAAAATTACCTTAAATGTTTTTATACGCCCGAAGGGACAAATTATGGGAACACCCGCAGTGGGCGGCGTCCACACTTTGTCTGCTCTCTAAGTCAAACAGTTTTCATCTGCTCTTCACCAAACTTGCTTAACAAAATCAACCCAGGCACTTTTGGATTATGGCCCTTGAATTATGTAAAATTGGCCAAATTAGCCATGTCTGCTCTGTATGTCAAACAGTTTTCATCCAATCTTTACCAAACTTCATGAAAATATTTGTGGGCATAATATCTAGGCAAAGCTTGATAACCAGCCAGATCACCCTAGTCACTTTTGGATTATGGCCCTTGAATTATGTAAAATTGGCCAAATTAGCCATGTCTGCTCTGTATGTCAAATAGTTTTCATCCAATCTTTACCAAACTTCATGAAAATATTTGTGGGCATAATATCTAGGCCAAGCTTGATAACCAGCCAGATCACCCTAGGCACTTTTGGATTATGGCCCTTGAATTATGCAAAATTGGTCAAATTAGCCTTGTCCGCTCTCTATGTCAAACAGTTTTCATCCAATCTTTACCAAACTTCATGAAAATATTTGTGGGCATAATATCTAGGCCAAGCTTGATAACCAGCCAGATCACCCTAGGCACTTTTCAATAATAACCAGCCAAATCGCCTTAAGCACATTTGGATTATTGCCCTTGAATTATCGAAAAATGACGAAATTAGTCTTCTCAGCTCTAAAGTTCTAACAGGTGAATTAGCCTTGTCTGCTCTATAGTTCTAACATGTTTTATAAAACCTATGAACTGCCAGACACTGAGGTATGCCTCCTTGACGGGCGTATTTTGTGACAGTTTGACACTCTTGTTTATAAACTGATTTGTTTTCTTAAAGAATAACAAGGTAAAATTTAAATGCAAATTTTTATCTAATTTGAAACTCAGCTAAGTAAAAATGCAGTTTCCTTGAACATAATTATCATTGGAAATCACAACATTGTGGGTTGAATCACTGACAGAAACATGAGCAACATGTTCAGCACAAGTCCATCATGCATTCTGTATTCTGTAGGTGAAGGTCACACTGACTAGTTTAATGTTAGACAAAGGAACAGCCTCTTCTATCTCTGCTGTAACCTCAGTATACAGAGGGGGGATTTACATGACTTCAACAAGTGTATAGCATAAGGAAATGAGAAGTCACATGAAGGAAAATTCATATATCTTAGAGGTCAAGCTTATACATACTTAGAGGTCAAGGTTATACATGTACTTGGAGGTCAAGGTTATACATGTGCTTAGAAGTCAAGGTTATACATAGAGGTTAAATGTATCAAGAAGTTACAGTATTTCTTTGACAGACTTATTTAAATCTGACAGCTAAGTGGTCATGGTAAGTTTTTAGGATGGGTGGATGTTGTTTGTTCATTGTCAACGTTTTGCTTCAAACAACCATCTCCTACTAAGCCACTGGACCAATGTCAGTGAAACTTCACAGGGATGTTCCCTACATAAAGCCCTACCAAATTTGATCAAACAATTAAATTCCATGCAGAACTCTGATTGCCATGGCAGTAGTAAATAAACTCTTTAAACAACATCTCTGAAACCACAAAGCCTAGAGCCTACATGTTTGGTATGTAGCTAGCATTGCCTTGTAGACCTCTACCAAGATTGTTCAAATTATGGTCCCCAGGTCAAAATTGACCCAGTGCAGTGGGTCACTTGACTTTACATAAATTTCTATAAAAAAAAATCGTTAAAATCTTCAAAAATCTTTTTGTCCAGAACCATAAGGCCCAAAGCTTAGAGATTTGGAATATAGCATTATGTAGTGGACCTCTATGATGAGCAGTCAAATCAGGACCCCCAGGTCAAAATTGACCCTTTCTGCTATTGATGACCTAGTATTATAGCCAATGGTAGACAGGTGAGCGATATAGAGTCATCTTGGCCCTCTTATTTACACATGTTTAACTGTTGACTATTTTAGAGATCTGATGAGGAGATATCCAGTGATATAAGTGATGACAACGACACCGAAATCAGCATGGCACACAGTGGTAGGTTATTCAGAAATCATTTGAGGGTCACGGGTTCAAACCCCGCTACTGATCATGTCTCTTTATGTGAGTAAGGTTGGCAGTTTCTCATGGACGATAAGGTTCTAGTACTGGTCCTTCCCAGGAACGACAGTAAGGTAAACTGCCCACCTGTAGAAATGACTGAAATATGGTTTAAATGGCTGCTTAATCTGACAAATAACCGAATTGTCTGTTCTTTGAATACCTTTGTTCTTTTTAGCTCTCCCGACATTCCCCTGCTTCTCAATAGCAGTACTTGTTGATGTATAGGCAGTCAGGTAAACTGTCTAGGTACCAGTATGAATCTGTTGACCTGAAATTAATTACAAGTTCCAAACTTTAAACAGGAATGACCATGAAAAACAACCAATGGTTGCAAGTTTTAAAGTGGCAACTGCATTTAACTAATATCAGATAGGCACCTCAGTGCTGCAGCTTTGTTTTACAACAGGTGAAGTACATGTATATACTTTGAATAGTTTTTACATTACTATACAGTGTATCGAGTATGCTACATTAAAAAATAAAAAGTTCCTGACATGAAGTATGAGTAAATTTGTTTAACCAAATACAAAATTATTAACTATCTTCATGATTCTCACTACAGCATCTGAGGACAATATCCTGACCAAGTTTCAGACAGGTCGCCGATCCAAACTACCTGTTCCGAAACCAGACAAGGGAGACGTGTCATTGTGGAATCTTTTGTTCCGAAATATTGGCAAAGATCTGACAAAAATCTCCATGCCTGTAACACTGAATGAACCATTGAGTATGTTACAAGTAAGTACAAGATTTGTATGCTTGTGTTCAATGGACTACAGTTTCATAGTATGCAGGGAGCTAGGAAGATAGTTGGCAAGGTATAGGAGAAGGCATTAATAATGTTGGTAATACTGCCTTTTAGGATGATGAGGTTGACTGCAATGATGATGTTGATTATGATGATAATGATGACAAAAATAGTGATTAAACTGGTGATGATGGTGACAATGATGCTGATATTGATGACATTGGCTTTGATAATGATGATGTTGATTATATGATGATGATTTTCATTGAAAACAGTGATGATGATGATGATGATGATGATGATGATGATCAAATGATTTTGTTGCTGATGATGATACTAATAAAAAGGAATGGTTGTATATGTACTAAATAAATGGTAGTGAATAATAAAATACCAATGCTGATTTGTTATCTTCAATCAGAAGTGATGAGAAGGATGATAAACTTACTCTGTATAGTTATTTAGTATTATTATATGCATGCAAGGTTATCCATCTCATTTCTGAGACCAGTCTGAATTCTATTTGATTTGATTGGCTAGAGGCTAGTTCAGCTTCAAATCCACCAATCAGATAGCAGAGATTTTAGACTTGTGGCAGAAAAAGATGTTTATAATTTAACTTGTTTATCTATTTACAGCGCCTTTGTGAAGAGCTGGAATACAGTGATCTGATAGATAAAGCAACTGAATACAATGATCCTTATGAGAGAATGGTAAGTGGACTGTGTTACTGATTATTTTCAAAATGGACTGTGTTACTGATTATTTTCAAAATGATAAGTGGACTGTGTTACTTATTATTTTCAAAATGGTAAGTGGACTGTCTTACTGATCATTTTCAAAATGGTAAGTGGTCTGTGTTACTGATCATTTTCAAAATGATAAGTGGACTGTGTTACTTATTATTTTCAAAATGGTAAGGTGACTGTGTTACTGATCATTTTCAAAATGGTAAGTGGACTGTGTTACTGATCATTTTCAAAATGGTAAGTGGACTGTGTTACTGATTATATTCAAAATGGTAAGTGGACTGTCTTACTGAATTTTTTACAGTCAGACAATAGGTTATCAGTCGTCTATCATATTTTAGAGCTTTATCCTTGGCTAACACCAGATAATACATGCCACTATTGATGCCAGAATTGGTAAGTTATGTCAAGTCTTAAGCGATAGTGCAAGATGGAAAGGTGCTCTAGTTCCAGAGGCACCCTTTGCTCTTTTACATACACGATGTATAGCACAGATTCACAGGACCTGGGTTAAAGGTCTCATTTGAAAGGCCATTAGTTCTGCTAGTGTCTGAGGGGGGATGGAATCCCAGAGTCCTTGATCACAAGTCCAGCAGGTTTTCACAAGACAAGTCCCCAAGGAGCCTTATTTAAGTTATATGAACAGGACTTTTTGTGGTAACTATTTTCTGATGATCAGTCTCAAGTTACAGTTTCTTCATTTGATAAATGACATCTCAAGAGCATTTTACACTGAGAGATTCTCCTGTAAATATCGTTGTCATAATCATTACAATAGCTGAACTTTTTGTGCTGTGTGCGAAAATTGATAAGAAATACAGCGTTAATGGCGTCGCCCAGTACCATTATTTTTACTGGGCAAATTTCATTTTGCAAAAGTCAATTTTCTTTTAATTATTGTATTGAAAGATGGGTAAGCCAAATTAAGCCCCACTTTTTGCTCTTTGTGTATATGTATGCATACCCGTTCAATTTGGTCTGGTTTGCTATTGATGCCCCACCGCCTGATCGAAAATAAGAAATTTTCTGATTTTTTTCAGCAGATAGGATATACAGAAAATATACATTTTTACAATTTTGTTACCCAATAGCATTACAGAGGTTTTTGTTGGTGTTTCTGCAAAACAGAACTACAATAAATGAAATTACAGTCTACATACTGGTAGAGGCATCCCCATAGAAAAGAGAAGAATGACAGATTGTACAGTACAGTCACTAGTCAAAGAAATAGTATTTATTACATTAAGCGTGTCTCTCTTTCAGATTTATATCGCCGCCTTTGCAGTGAGTAGCTATGCAAGTTCATGTTACAGAGTTGGCCATAAACCGTTCAATCCACTTCTTGGTGAAACATACGAAAACATACGGGAGGACCGAGGTTGGCGATTTGTTTCAGAGCAGGTATGTTGCTACAAGACCATCCCTGGAAAATCTGGTGCCCCTTTTTTGACCAATACAGTCATTTAAGGGCCACTCTTGAATTAACTTGTTACAGGGCCTCGCTTGTCTTTTTTTACCAAATAAGTAATTTAAGGCAAACTGATTTAAATTTTAGCTGATATGGTCAAATTCTCTGTGGTAATTTTTAGATTTCTTTGCCATTCTTCAAAATTTGGCATATTGATTGTCATTGATGATTTGCAGGGTGGGCCCAGTCTGTTTCTTGTCAATACTAGAAATTTTCAAGTGTTTTTTGGGTTGTTTTTTTTTGAGGCCCCAAAATGGGGTAACCCCATTTATTTTCCCTGTCATATTGGCTAAGTAAGGGTTGAGGAGCATCCCTTACTCACCTTACATAATATACATGTATATATAAATACAGTGACAAAAGAACACATGATTAACTTGATGAAGATATAAAACACTTAAGAAGAGTATTGGGTACTGAAACAACTTTCAATTTTCTTTCATTATGAATAACATATACATGACCTAACGTGTATAAGTACTATCACTCGTGATAATCCCTTGCATGTAACGAAACGCAAGTCATTAAGAGTGAAGATTCCATTATTTCAGATTCTATGAATTGAGTTGCTTCCCTTTACACACAAAAGAAAAACTATTCAAAATTTTCTTAAGTATTGACATGTTAGATTTGTCTTTTTTCCATTCAAACTGATTAAAAAACATGTTTTTTGTCATGATGTAAGTATAATTTTCATTTAAGTGCCTTTTCTTATGTTTTAATATGTTCCTGCTTTTCCATATGTCGTACCATTTTGTTTCTAGTATAATAGTATTAAGTAGTTTACATTTAACAGGGCTATAATAATTATATACAAAAAGGAGTGAAAATCTCTCTCTTGAATATCAAATTTAAATACTTGGTTCGCGATAGTATTTAGCACTGGAAAAAGGATTGTCCATACAGCTTGTTTGCATTCCCAAAACAGATGCTTTTATGTTTTCCTTTTATCTTTACAGTTGACACACAAACCTTCTGAATTTCCCATTAGATTTAATTAAATTTCCAAGTGTTAATTCCTTGATTGATAAAGGTGGTGAATATACCTAGATGTATGATGGTGTTGAAATAAGTCCATTAGTGGTAAGATTAGTGGCTATGCAGTACCATAGTAACAGGCATGTGTTTATTGTGTCCACAGGTCAGTCATCATCCTCCGATATCAGCATGCTATTGTGATTCCAAACATTTCAAGCTGTGGCAAGGTAAGAAACATTTTCCATAACAGACCTGCTTATAATACCACTGCCAGACACCATTTTGTAGGGGGACAATATAGGGATCACTTTGTCACCCTGTTTGACCTGCGTCCCTGGTTGAGTCATTAAGGTCATTGAAATTGTTAAATTTGGCTCTCTTAAGATTTTAAACACCAGTATAGAACATGTCCTGTCTGTAAATTCTTCAGGTGATAACTTACCTACTGGTATAAGCATTCCCGTTAGCTACATGTATGCATGGTAAAGTACAGAAGAATAAACAATTTACAGACAGGTCTTGTCGTATGCTTTTAACAAAAAAAAACAAACTTCCCATCTGTCACATGTACGTACAGAATTAAAGGGTGTATTATTTTGTTTCAGATGTGCAAATAAAGACAAAATTCTGGGGCAAGTCTATGGAAATTCAGCCGCAGGGTGTAGTGAACGTTGTGTTGCCAAAGTGAGTACAAACTGTAAAGGCAAGATATAGAGGAACCTCTGTTAGAATCCACATGGATTTACAATCATCTTTATAAAACAGCCACTCTGATGTTTACCACCCCCCTCCCACTTATACTAAAGGAAAGCAAGTAAATGTTTTTGAATTAAACGAACATACATTAAGCAGTCACCTACTATAAGTGGGTATTTCAGTGGTCTCCCATTACTACCTTTGAAACACAGGTTTCAGCATATTCACTATTATAAAAATAAAGGTACAGCATTAGTTTATTTTGTATTTAGTTTAACTTTCACTTCATCTACTAATTTTATCAGTAGATAATATTAAAAGTTATTTGTGTTTATGAATGCAGAGTACATTGGGTTGTTTTCTGTTATTTCTACAGATTTAAAGATCATTATAAGTGGAATAAAGTGACAACGTGTGTGCATAATATGCTGGGAGGTCAGCGCTGGGTGGATCAGTTTGGTGAAATGACAATAACCAATGGAAATATTGTGTGTAAATTGACTTTCACAAAGGTAAGTTCACATGGTTACTGCTCAAATAGTTAAGGTAACAAATTCTGTATAACTTTTTTTGAGACAACCCCTGATCTTAGTTCTGATTGGCTGGTTCATACCAAGCTCTCAGTTCTGATTGGCTGGTTCATACCAAGATCTTAGTTCTGATTGGCAGGAATACCAAGCTCTCTTCAAGCCATGAATGAGGAGCTTGGAATTTTAGACTTGTCACAATACAAACCTTAAGAACCAGGCTTAGACTAAAACAAAGTCAGTCCTTTGCAACAACAACAAAAATCCATCCATCTAAACAATAACATTCATCATTGATGAATTTGGACTATTTGTTCAGTTTTGCAAACTAATTTCCAAAATTGCTATGACTGACCTTGGTTATGACCTTTTGAGACTTCCTTGTTTTAAAGTGCAATGATGGATGAGGTGAGCGATATAGGGCCATCATGGCCCACTTGTTTTTTAAACCACTGCCATGTTTTGTACATCTTCAGTCTTGTTTTGTTCATTTCTATGCCATGTTTTGTGTATATGTCAGGCAAGTTTGTTTTTATCTAAGTCTTATTTTGTTTATCCAAGCAATGTTTTGTTTATACCTGAGGCTAGTTTCCTATTACCTCAGCCTGGTCTGTCCATTCCTTGGAGTAGTTAATTTCATCTTCAAAACAATTTCTGTTTATTTTACAGGCTAGTCATTATTACCAGTCAGACAAAAGACACGAGGTGTATGGAACAATCCTCAATCCTGAGGGTAAAGTTGTTCACAACTTGTTTGGTAAATGGAACGAGGCTCTCTACTGTGGGCATGCACCCTCTGCAAGATGTATATGGAGACCAGGTTAGTATGTGTAATTGAAATATGCATTTAGGGCAGCGGTTGTCTTGATTGCAAGTCAGGCTGGCAGGGATTAATTCCATTTCCAGTTGAGGGAAGGTGATTGGTTCAATGCGAGTGGGGCAAGCAGTGGTTGGTATCATTACTAGTCAGTGAATTAATCAAGAGCCAGATCCTTTGCCTGGTAGCTCATCATTGGAGATTTTCAGTCACTTGTAGGAAGGGAATATCTATACAAGATCACTAGACCGCTAGATACTGATAGGTATCTGCTGGAAATGCATCTCAACCAGAAAACCAACCAATCAAAGCATTGAAGAACTAAGTACAAAGTGCAGATTCTAGTTTTCATGTGAGTATTCTCCAGTGCATTGGTTGATGCATTCATCAGTCAGTGCAGAGGTCAGTACATTCTATGCAAGCATAGTAATTGGTGCATTTCTTTGCCAGCTCAGTGGTTAGTGCATGTCTGTGCAAGCAAAATGGTAAGTGCATTTTTCTACCAGCTCAGTGGTTATTGCATTTGTCTGCCAGTTCAGTGGGAAGGGCATTTCTTTGCCAGCTCAGTGGTTAGTGCATTTGTCTTCCAGTCCAGTGGTAAGTGCATTTCTTTGCCAGCTCAGTGGTTAGTGCATTTGTCTTCCAGTCCAGTGGTAAGTGCATTTCTTTGCCAGCTCAGTGGTTAGTGCATTTTGTCTTCCAGTCCAGTGGTAATTGCATTTCTTTCCCAGCTCAGTGGTTAGTGCATTTGTCTTCCAGTCCAGTGGTAAGTGCATTTCTTTCCCAGCTCAGTGGTTAGCGTATTTGTCTTCCTGTCCAGTGGTAAGTGCATTTGTATGCCAACTTATTGGTTAGTGCATTTGTCTTCCTGTCCAGTGGTAAGTGCATTTCTTTGCCAGTTCAGTGGTTAGTGCATTAAAAAAAATTTTGTCTTTCAGTCCAGTGGTAAGTGCATTTGTATGCCAACTTATTGGTTAGTTCATTTCACTGCCTGTCCAGTTATAAGGGCATTTTTCTGCAAGCTATGTAGAAGTGGTGTTCAATTTGACAAGTATAAGAATGCTCTGATGTTCAATTGTTTTTACAAGTGCTGAAGAATGTGACCACATACACCATCTGGTCATGGTCTGCACTGTTTATGCTTCAGTTGATTAATTTTCATAGAGCAACCTAGTATACTATAAATGGTTCTTTTCTAATCTAAAACGATGGAGGAGAAATGTAAATAACTGTGTAAGGGTTTGAAATTAGAAATACTCACATAGACTATGCGACTGTTCTTCCAGGTACAATGCCGGAGGACTATGAGATGTACTATGGATTTTCCCGATTTGCTATGGAACTGAATGAGATTTTACCTGATGAGGCATCCATTCTAGCCCCAACAGACTCGAGATTTAGACCAGACCAGAGGCTGTTAGAGGAGGGAAAGATCCAGGAGGCGGAGCATGAGAAATCTCGGATTGAGGCTTCGCAGAGAGAAAGAAGAAAGAAGAGAGAATCATTAAAAGAAGATTACAGACCTATATGGTTCAAGTAAGACCATTTTGTGTAGAATGTGACACTTTATTGACCTTTATTCTCGAGCCTGCTTGAGCTCCTTAGTAAAACGCCCCCCCCCCTGGGCGCCTCCGGCGCCCCCCCCCCCCCCCCCCCCCCCCCCCCGTCCATCCGATTTTGTCCGGACCATATCTTTTTTCATGCATGGAGGGATTTTTTGTTACTTGGCACAAATGTTCACCATCATGAGACGGAGTGTCATGCGCAAGAACCAGGTCCCTAGGTCTAAGGTCAAGGTCACACTTTGGAGGTTAAGGTCAAATTCAAGAATGACTTTGTCTGGAGCATCTTTTTCATGCATGGATGGATTTTAATTTAACTTGGTACAAATGTTCACCATCATGAGACGGAGTGTCATGCTCAAGAACCAGGTCCCTAGGTCTAAGGTCAAGGTCACACTTGGGAGGTTAAGGTCAAATTCAAGAATGACTTTGTCCGGAGCATATCTTTTTCATGCATGGAGGGACTTTGATGTTACTTTGTACAAATGTTCACCACCATGGGCTTCCCTTGTTTTTAGAATTACTTCCCTTTGTTGTTACTATAAATAGCTTATATTGAAACTTTTTTATTACTGGCCGTAGAGAACAAATCGAGACTACTTTTCTGTGGTACAACATACATGTTACATCCAATATTTAGGTGTATTTTGACCCATCTCTACTTGGTAAGGAGTTAGCCCTTTTGACATATGGTGGGCTCGACATGTTGCATGTTGGGCATCTAGTTCTCCTTTTTATTAATAAAAGGTTGTAGTAATGTAGCCTCTGAATCTGTGAAATTGAGTAGTGGCGGTTGTGTAAGCAGTATCAATATTAAAATCTTGATAAGGATTTATGCTAGACAAAGGAATCCAGTGAAATGGACTCAAGGAAAAAAAACAAGGGTTATTTACAAATGTAGTGATCTACCTCATGCTTGTTTAGGATCAGAAGCAATTTTTTATTATTCAGCTTACGGCTTCAGAGACATGGTCATCATTTGCAATAAAAAAGTAAAGAATGACGGCACAGAAGAACTTCATGTTGTGAAGTACTTTTTTAAAGTCTCATGACCCATTTACAAGCAGCTCTCATTTTGTCAAGAAAGATGTCTTACTGACAGAAATGACCTTTATTTGTACCAAAAACCTTCTTAATTTTATTTTTAAATTGATGAGTACATATTAGAAACATAGCTCAGTATTTTTTTCAATGATATTGCAAAAATAAGAAAGGCTTTCTGGCAACTCTTTTTTTTGCTGCAACTTCAAGTTGGACAACATCTCTGGATTTGCGAGTGAAAAAAAAAAAACCATGTAAATATGTATAGTTTATCATAATTTTACAGTGACAAAGCATAAGGGTCTATTATTTTTGTGTAAGTACATTGTACATTGAATATTTTCAAAGGATGTAACTTCCCTTGTATGCATGGTCTACAGTACATTTCATACATTGGTTGTAAACTTTTATGTACGCATATGTCTATTGTGACACTGTCATATTATCCTACATTCCCTGTACTTATTTCTTGCAGGAAGGAGAGTATAAAAGGAAAGGATTTCTACACCTATGACAATAAATACTGGGACTGCCGAAAGGAACCAGGCTTCATGAAGATGACACTACCTAAGATTTGGTGACCAATGTGTGTTCATGTAGTGCCTAGATAGAGTTAATAGATTATCAAGGTCTGCAAACAATGAGTATCACATTTGTTGCTACATGTAGCTTTCATTTGTTGTCTGTGTTAGAACAGTCACATCTCTGAGAAAAGACCACTGCCCAGAAGGTGTGGAGCGTTTTATTGACAAGTGGTTTTACAGTCATTTCTGCTAGTGTGCTGTTTTCTTCCTTTAGGTCTTTATTTGCAGTGGTCTTTATTCCGAGGTGATCTTTAACACAGGGTTGACTGTATATAGTGGAAGCCACATTGATCAGTTGCATGTAGCAGCCAATATTGTTCTCTCTAAAACAGACAATTTCAAGATGAATATAACTGTATTACACAGCTGTGTGTTTTAAACAGTTGAATATACTTACACCCTTTCAGTAAATACACCTTTGTTAAGTTAAGCATGCACCTGCCTTTAGTTGCCATTCCCTTTAACCCTTTGACCAGATTGCTAATTCAGGTTCAATAGTATGTTACAATTGTAGAGTCCTATCACAAGAAAGAAGTAAATCAGGGATATTATGTGTCCAACATTCAAGGGGTATACCTTACAACTGGTAGATTATTTTCTCAAAATATTAAAAAATACACTTAATATGCATAGAAACATTAATCAATGCGTTTTTCAAGAAGGAAATATATCTGGGAATGTCATATTTCTGCACAAAATTCCAATATACCACCTTTTGCAATAAATCACTTTTCACCCAAAAGTTAAAACCAACTATATAATGAAGGTTTAACAGCACAAAAACACATCTTGGTCAGCTTAATTCACCTGTTATTACTGCTTTCTTTTGCTGAATCTCTTATGTTTTGAGAGAATTATTTCCATTAATATATTATAGTTTTTAAGTTACTGGTATTTCAAAATGTCTCTTTCTCGCTTTGATGTTGATTCCATCTGGAGTGAGTCTCAAGAACAGTTAATATAAGTTGTAAGAACTTGTTCTGCTATCAAGATTACATGCATTATCTAGTAGATATAGTTTACAATATGATGTAAAAATCAAGTGAGTACATATCAGTTAGGCTAAGAAAGAAATGTTTAGCTGGATCATTTTACAAAAAATCAGGCAGTGGGGCATTATTTATTGTCATATTTCATCATAAAATCTAGGTATTTGCAATGTGTTAGCACTTAGCACAATCATTTACTTACCAGGAAGATAAGCTTCTTAGACCTAATCTAATTATGATTTTTCTGAAGAACATTCAGTTGTTGCACTGTTAGCACCCAACATATGGAAAATGGAAGTTTTCAACATATCTTGTAAAAACAAATAAAGTGATGCTTAGAACATTAATTTTCCTGAGTGAAAAATCAGATACAGTCTATTTTACTTATAAAATGTGCTGTGAATCTCTCTCCATGCCCACAGTCTATACCTTCACCATGGTAACAGCAGTAAAGAAAGCTGTCTTTTTTAGCTCCCCCTTCCTGCCATACAACTTATTTTCAGGGTTTGAGGGTGGTACTGTCTGGCCGCACATTTTTTCTTGACTGTTCATACAGGGGACATATCTGAAGTAAATGCTTTCCTGTTTGATCTGAAAGACCACATAAACATTTTGATGATGAGAAGAGCTTCTACTTCTAAATACATATCAGCCTTGAGCATGTTGTGTCCTGTGTGAAGAACTATTAGTTACCATCTATCTATAAGATGGTTTTAATCTTTCAGCATCTTTGCCCTTGAAAGAGTCTTTATCACAATGAGCTTTTCCTCTTTATAGAATAACACTATATGACTGTCAAGTGTTAAAACTTCCCCACACAATAAATGGCATCTTGGTACTTGCTTAAAAATTGTCACACTGGTTATGGAAATCATGATGCTTTTGAATGTAGTCCCATATTGCATTATTTTATGTATTCACTTGTATTTGCTTAGTATTTTATAAGTTGTTCATTGTTTTACATGATTTGTTTACTTAAGATTGGAATTCCTTTCTAATGCAGGAACCCTTGTTATTATTTCAGGTAAATAGACGCTAGCCCCTAGGGTATTAGCCACCAAGCTCAATTTTGCACAAGCAGACATTAGTCCCTTCATAACTTTTTGCAAAGGTTGACATAAGCCCTTTCATCAAATTCAACTACAAAATAATTATGTCTATTTACTTTGTCAAAATAAACAAATCTCAGTTCAGCTTTTTATGCCTCCCAAAATGTGCAAAATATAAAAGGTGGTTTATTTGTCCGCTTATGTAAAGTTGAGCTTAGGGGCTAATATACTAGGAGCTAAAGTCGTTCATTCTTTATTTCACACTGTGAGCAATACCTTGTTATACAACGATAGAGATTCATTGTAAACTGTCACATTTTTATAATGAGCTATATATACATGTATTATTTATTTTGGCAATCATTACAGAGGGTAAATTTATAAAGAAATCACATACAATTTTCTTTTTATAATTGAAACTAACATTCTACAGTTTTTGAAAGTCTTTGAAGGCATAGCATAGCACAATAGAAAAGACACTAAAATTTCACAGTTAACATTGCTACATGTATATAGGTTAGCCGTCGAAACTTACACAAAATATAGGTAAACTTCCAAAATCATTTGGGTCAAACTCTCAATATAGTTAAGGATAGCCAATTAGTAAACTAGTGTTCAAATATATTTTATGTATTATACTCAGTATTTATTATCATCAGAGTGAATTATGAAAGGAAGTGAAACAAGAATAGAACTGTAAAAAGGTGCAAAAAACTTACATGAAAGCATGGTAGCTTGACAACGTAATCTGCACTTAGTGTGAAAGATTTCTGCATGCCCTGATTATACTAGCAATCTCATATACAGATCTGTGTATGTATCTGAAGGGAGGAATATTGTTAACATTGTATGTACTGAAGTGACTTGTTAACATTGTATCTAAAGGAACGATTATTGTTAACTTTTCTGTCCATCGTGACTTGTTTGTCCATAGAAAAAAATAAAAAAGTGTTCAAAGATTTAATTTCAAACTTGGAATTTAGGTAGATGGCAATGAGGATTTGATAATATGATAAGTATTGATAAGGAAAGATGTTATGAACGAGAACTGTAACTCTAGTAGAAGTAAATTTGGAGTTATCTATGTTTTCCATTTCTCTTTGTCCATACATTTCCTCTACTAAAAAAGTGAGATAAAATGAACAACACGTCAAACATTGGGGTGGAGTTGACTACGTGTATATTTTAATATCTACTGGTTTCCGTCCTTCCTGGACCTTCATCATTCCTCTACTGGTATAAAAGATTATCCCGTATAATCCTACCTGAATTGAAGAAAGGTTAGAGGAAAATAAATTTAAATGTATAATTTTTCTTTCTGAATCTTGAGTGTTTTATATAAACAGCGATCAACTTTATCTTTCACAGCTTGGTTTTTGTGGAATCTTATCTTTTTATGTAAATGAAACAAAAACATGGACGGCTTGAGAGTTCATTGCAAAATATATGTACATGTATCGAATGCACATGCTGAATGAAGGTCACAGGGTACATATTCAACATGCGCATGATGAGCTAGTCTGACCACTCGCCATCTGGTATACTGCGTATCATTTATCCAGTCAAAATGTTCTTCAAAATACATCTCTGAAACCATTTGATGGAAATTCATGAAACTTCATGATTTATTGCTCACTCTTGGATGGTTTTCTCCCAAAACACCACAAAGAATTCCATTCCATACAAAATTGTGGTTTTCATGGCAACCAAAAGGAAGAACTTTTAAAAAATATCTTGCCCCTCAGTGCTAGGCCTTGTTCATTTGACAAGTGTATTTGAATCATGCACCTTTGGTTAAAATAGGCCCCTCCTGGGGATTCACTTATTGTTTACATTTTGTCATATAGAACTTCTCTAAGACTTCTGAAAACAGAGGAATGGTATGATTTCATGTTGATTTTGCAGAATGTTTTTTGGTGGCCATGTACTTAGATTGCTTAACCTATGTTGATTTGTGTTAAATATGACCAATAGGGACATGGCTAAATTTCCTTGTATGTCTATAATGCTGCAAAAGTTTTCACTCTCTGCATAGAATGACTTAATTTTTTTAAAGTTTTTGTTAAGAAGACTGCAACAGATGTAACTATAAGTTTTACCATTGACACCTGGGAGTTTCAAACTGAGCAGATGTGAAATTTCATCATGATCTACCTATTGAACCACTCTCTCTACCCCACAGCAATCAGTGCAGCAATCAGGGCAGTGGGAAACAATACACTACAGTCGGTAAATAAAACAATTGGAATGGACAAGTTGTAGGCTTTTGGGCTGACAGTTTCAATATATAAACTTTCCAGTACAATTCATATACTAGTAACTACACATATCCGTGCTTTGTGTTTACTATATACCTCTTCAAGCGTATAAATTTCAAAGCAGACAACAGATACAGTGTCGTCTGATCAGGATTGGAGCATCACCCCTGTTTGAAGCAATAGACTTGCCCAAATTAAAATCAGAAGATCCCATTGTAAAAACTTATGTATCCGGTACATGTATAAATGGGTTAAAGTTAAGAGAAGTACGTATGTAAAGATAATCAGCAACTTAGAAGACCTCTCACCTTGTTGTGTTAGATACATATAGAGCATTGCCATGCTTACTAGGGTTTGGCTTTTATTATCAGTTATGAATGATTTTGTTACTGTTATTTATTCATTAAACATGTATTTTACACAAAAGTGAATTGCAAAATAAAGTTTTGAAAATCTACACCACATGAGTTTTTGTTTTATTTGTATTCGATGCCAGCTTGGCGGCCTCAGTGATTTTTAGCTCGACTCAAGACCGTTGGAGATATTGTTTTGAAACTTACAATATTTATTTACCATCATTACCTCCATCAACAGACAAGAGTACATAACTCTGTCAATGTTTTTGTCAGAATTATGGCCCTTTTTCAACTTATAAAGTATCACTTGCTGAAAACCCCTTTAGATATTGCTGTGAAATTTGGAATACTTGTCTGGATCATGACCCCCATCTGTATGCAAGAGAAGGTAACTTTGTTGAGGTTTTTATGTATATTGAAGCTCTTTATCGACTTAGAATCTCGGTTAAGTTTTTCGTCCCAGTTATCTTTTTGACTTGACTGTTTGAGATATTACTTTGACAGTTAGAATCCTTGTTAACCATCATGATATGATGAAATTCCCCATTGTAGGCAAGAGAAGGTAACTCTATCAAGGATTCCAGTTTTCGACTTAGAAACTGGGTTAAATTTTTCATACATGTTCACTTGTTGACTTAACCATTTCAGATATTACTTTGAAAGTTGGAATACTTATGTACCATCATGACACATATCTGTAAGCAAGAGTAGATAACACTGAAATTTGTTTTGATTGCACTAAGAAATTCCTAGTTAAAGTCTTGTGTGCAACTGGCACTGTCATGCACATTACAGCCGTGGCAATAATTGTACAGCATTTCCCGATAGTATAGTTTCATACAGACGTTTTACACTAGCTAAAATCTGATACACCTTTAAGTGGAAGATTCTAGGCAGTGATGTAGGTTGTCGAAAAGTCAGTCAGAATAATGGCTTTCCAGATATCACACTCTTGGGACAACGAATACGGACCTCACTGGCATATTTGGTCATAGTTTCGTCAGGCCTCTATGTGTACACTGGCGAAATGATAGTCTACACAATGATCTACCATTTCATGGTGAAGCACATGGGACAGGAGGATTAGGAGTAGTCGGGTTGTTGCGGAATTTACACATGTCATAATTTTAGGATGGATCTCTAAATATTCATCTTCCGAATAACACTGATAACAATAATAATCAACATATGCAATGTTTATATAGCTGTATCAATTAACGTGCCGATAACAACACGCCAAATAATTTGTCCGCATATTTATTCCGGTTCCCTAAGGTCGCTGTCTAGGGAACTGGTTCCGGTTCGCTAGACACTTCCAAGATTCTATTATGAATAACCGCTCAAAATAGGGGTTTAAGTCAGCCCGGATAGCTCAATAGGTAGAGCACGAGACTTGTAATCTCGGGTTGTGGGTTCGATTCCCAGGGCTGACCAACTAAAATTACAAACAGTCTTTCGGATGAGACTTTAAAACCGAGGTCCCATGTATGGGTGAAAACCTGGCATGATAAAGAACCAGGGGTGTCTCTGGAATTGGGACGCTTTCTGTATCTTGCACTATCCCCCGAAAACCTAAAATAACTAAAACTCTTCTGGGGGCGTTGGTCATATGGGAAACCGGTACCAACGATAAAACCCATATACCATAATTAGGGGTGTACCATATACCTAAGCAGCTAGGTATCGATCGATAAATACAACGTGTACTACCCGACCTTTATTGTGAATTGCATTGTTTAAAAAAAAGTATTTACATTCAAAGTTTGTAATTAAATAAATACATCTCAATGCCGTTTGATTTAACATAATTTGTAACAAAGTTGAAACGGAAATATAGGTACTTTCCGTGACTGAATAGAATACGATCGCACATCTTGAAAATTTAGAATCTAACTTCAAACATCATTTTAAAACGATTTTAATATTACAATCCCATCCTTACGGTGTCGATGTAAAATGGACATATTTAAATAGATATGTACAGGTATTTTACGAACATGGTGTGAACAGATATCCCTTATACAATCAAAGGACTGGAAGTGCTGGAGGGTCGATTGTCTCTGAACACATGTGTAAATATCAGGGCAACCCATGCATGAGTAAAGTTATCAACAAACTGGAGACACAAATGTCCACAGAGTTTGACCTTTAACCATATGTGTAAACTTTACTTTTGATAGGAACCCATGTGCTTACCTTTTGCAGTCAGTGACTACATGTATGTTCAACTACCCTATAAAATATCATAGCTGTGAATGGTAACTGAGAAGTGGGTTTTTACAAACCTAAACTGAAAATTCAAAGTTTGCACAACTTTTGATGTCATTCAAAAGTTATGGGATTTGCCCATAGGGTTGAGTGTATTGTGTCAATAATACAAAATAAATTCCTATCCTAAATTGTAGGCAAAAACTGAACAATGAGCAAGATCAAAGAAGACAGAGAGTAAATTAATAACTGAACAAGAAAAACAGTGATACAAAGTATCACAAACGCCCACAAACAAAACTGACATGTAAATATTCTAGAAATTGGTGATGATTGATGTTGAGGCATGGCCCCAAAAGAACCCAAGGAAACCAATTCTGGTTGTACAAGCAAAACCTGACACGACTACTGACTGAACTTTACTGTTATCGAATAATATGTATACAGTATGTCTTATTAACATTATCCTTATAAGTTTGACATGAATGAAGTTTTCTATGATTATTTGCTGTAAAACATTTAAAATGGTTTAAAGTCTTAAAATTATAAGTAAAACAGAAGAAAAATGTAAAAAAAAAAATTGTATTAAATGGGTTTCGAACTCGCGTCCGCCGCAGTAAGTCAGCGCAAATTCAATTTCCAGCATCTCTACCAACTACTCTATGTCCGCCGAATATACAGTTATTGGTAAAAAACGAGTTGTTATAAATTTGTATGTCCAAGTCGTTCGTTCGCGCATTAATAGTATTTACGATTAATTACACATTTAAAGAACTAATATTATTCTATTCTGAAATGTTTTTAAATTATTTAGATTTATTACTATATAATTTTGAAAACAGAAATCGCTATAATGCCTAACAACTGTTTATATGGAACTACTTGTTTGTATGTTGTGCGTTCGGCCGTAAGGGCGATTATACTCTGTTAACTTTAGGTCGATTTTAACAATCGACCCAAAAAAGAGTGACATCGATGAGTGTACAGAAATTTTCCCGAGACATTCATATGCAGCTCCCCAGAATGTGATCGAAAGAGTACAAAAGTTATTCTTTCACGTGTACTCATGTATACAAGTTACTACATACATGAATTTCACCAACTTGCGCCCATCCAGTGAGTTGATATGTCATAGAACTGTTACACTATTTATTATCATAATAATTAAGGTATGTGTGTAGCCAATGACACTGAAAATAAATTTGCACGCGAGAGTAAATATAGCGGTCACACTGACGACATGTACATTGTAACGTTCTAGTTGGAAACAAAATGTCCGTGTCAACTTGAGCATTCAGTTTTTAATCACACATATATAGTTTGTCGCTTTCCCGTCGTTTTATTGATATGAAATTCGTTAGTATATGTTTTCTTTATCATTGATTGTATGTTTTTACATCAAAACGTAAAGTAAAAATATATAGTAAGTTAAAGCTGCACAACATGATGCTATCAAGTTTGGTCAATGAACATTCACAAATTTCCATATTTTCATCATGTATAATACATGTACATATTAATGAAATAAACAAATTGTATATCCTTTGAACGGCCATAACGTAATAAACCGTATACGCGGGTTAAGACAGGGTTGGCCTTCCATAGAAGTGACATTTACCCTATTGAACACGTTTTGTCTGTATGAATTTAAAGGCTATGCCGACAGCTTCTGAATGTTGAAAACTCGGACGTCTGAGGCAAATGCTGACACTTTAAGACAACCTTGAAAATGACCTTGGACACAATTTTACCAGGTTTGAAAATTTTCGTTGTACAGGCCCCTGTCGGATAGTGTTTTGAGCGCGTGCAAATATTTTTTCATAGACATAAAGCAGACATGTTGTACTCAAATCTAGGTATATTGGCATCTTATGAGAACGCTTAAAATCGACCTCTCGTTATGTAGGCGGGCCAATGGAAATTTTACTTTCATGTTACAGCTCAATCTATTTGCTGACGTATACAACACGCGCTGTAAACCCAAAGTAGCATAACGTGGTGTACAGTGTTTACAAAAACACATCCATGTCTGTCGAGTGTGTAACAAAATATGCCGGCTGTGCAAAGGATATAAGATAAAATCACACGTCTGCCATGGCTGTCGTTTCATTTTCATGTCCAAATTTTGTTGATTTGAATTTTTTTCCGAGACTCCAACCCCAACTCTTTCCCGAAAATAAAAGGATAGGAGAAGCCATAGACTTTCAAAGTAAAACGTTTCGTTTTCACTGTCGGGCTGGCATTACATGTAGACTGGAAATATTGAGAAAAGAAATTCAATTTTGAACAAGTAAAGATTTCGGCAGGCAGGTAAATAATACGACATAAGCGTTTGAAAAGATAACAAGTGCTGCGACATTATCAATTTCGGAAAAAACATTTTCTTCTCATTTTGGCAAAACATGGACAGGACGATGTGAAAAGGGCATTTTATGAAAGAAGTATGATATGATCATCAATTTTGTAGGATGGCGTACTGCACTTTTGATGAAAATTAAGCAGTTATATCTTAAAGCACTGAATTGTACATAAATGTACAAATATTGTCATACGCATAAAGACAATTCAAACAAGGCTTGAGAATATGCACCCAAAACTGTTCTTTTCGGTTTTATTTTTAAAAAAAGTATATCTTGATCTACTAGTTCTAGCGTAAAGTTCCGGGAACATAATACATTTATAATAATTCATGAACTTGCGGTAGCGATTTAGATTATCAGCCAGAGATATCATTGAATCATTCACAAAGAAATGACCCCTGTCCCTGAATCACCGCAGGAATACTACACATGTAAAATTATATATATTTTCTCCCATATAAACAACATCTCGGCGGATTGTAGCTACTTCAGACCGTTTTGGATTTTTTGCAACGGACTGTAAATATTACAAATACTCATATCAAACGGTAATATAATAATGTGTTTCATTTTCTTATTTTGGAATCCACTGACACCGTCGTGTGACCTCGTAAGAAACCTCGAGTCTACGGGTTCAAACTCTGGTTATGAAAATTGGTTTTACGGCACAAACTGTCAACAAATATAACTGAGTAACACGGATATTTCATACTGAACTTGATTTGGGTACAAGCTACGCTTTTCTGACCTCTCGGGATAAACTGAGGTGTAACCTCACGACTTTGTGTATCACGGCTTTGAGAAGCTATCGTTTGGTAATAAATTACCCGTTGCTTCAAAACTTTCTTAACTCTATGTCGCTACGCCAATTTTACAGAAAACAATTTATGTCAAATTTAGGTAAAAGTATCGTTTTGTTTTCATTCATGCAGATCGTTTTCTGGTTCTGTTACTTTCGAGTATCAAAATATTCGGACGTAGCCAACGGACTGGTGATTGGACAGTGCATAAACTGTCACATGTAGTTACTTTCCGGGTCATGTACAGTAAATGCAAACTGGCTGAGATAGAGATTTAAGATAGCACTTATTCAGATTTTTTTTTTTTTGAATCATGAATTCTTGACAAGTCCACTTAAAATAGTCGAGTGGTTATGATCGCCGGTCAGAGTTTTTTTATGTCACGCTAATAACGTGAATAGTTGAGAAAGACGACACTGTCTTTCGGAGGATGAAGTATTTGATTAAATTGTAAATCACTACCGCTGAAGTCTTTTTACCTTGTACATAAGATCTGCCACATTTACTTGTCTTCATTTTGTATTAAATGACGTAAAGAAATTTTTTAATTTAAGCACCTGTACTAACGACGCGACTAACGACACCCCTATTTTAGGCGGTAATTTTATCGGCAGATGTATCGGTTTTTTGTCAGAAAGAAAGATGAACTAATATGAAATGCTGCAGATCAATGGCCACGGTTGTATATCATGAACCACTTGAAGTATTGATTTAAAACTGCTGTAGTATTCAGGGATATCAAACATTTAAGTTACGGTAGATAACTCTACTTAATATCTTGCTTCTTACAGCCCTTGTTTATAAATACAGTTCCTTGTTTTGCCTTTTACTGCCAAAGTTTTGTTTTATTGGCAAGCCTAAGAAAGTTGAGTGCGCTGTCCTACTGACGCTCTTGTTATGCTCTCTGAAAGGGGAAAATACTCTGTGTTCGTGCATTTGTGTGTCCGTCCCATTCTTTCCGGCTTTTGTCGCCTTTCGGGGCACGGCAGGGTTAATGCTCTGGAATACCAATCTGAAGGTCCATGGTTTGAATTCAGGCTGGGGCACTGAAAATTTCAGAAATGCTTTTTAGTGTTTCCCACTCATCAAGAGATGAACTGTTTAGAAACCCAGAGGTAGTCTCGCATGTTTTTGTGCTATACACCTGGCACGTAAAAGAACCAAGGGGTCTATACGGAAAGAACAAGGTTCTAGTACCTGGATTCCCTTGTACCTATCTGCATCAGACTCTTCAACCTGCACCTGTCAGGAGGTCATGAATTCTACTCCAAGAAGAAATCCTAGGTTCATGTTCATGTACAGTACCAAGAAGATGTGGGAATAATATCAGCATGTTCCTGTTTGATAATTTTTCATAGCGTTATGGCCATTTGTTTTTTCTTAGCTCACCTGACCACAAAGTGGTCATATTGGGCATTTAGGATCGATTGGTGTCCGTTTGCTTCAAATTACTTCTGATCATAAACCACTTCATGGGATATCATATTAGACCTGGCCAGAAGCATCCTGGCATTAAGCTCTCTCATATTTGTTTAAATGTTTCTGTGTGACAGAACAACATTGCTGCCAGAGCTAAAAATAAAAATATCTTTGAAAATCTTCTCCAAAACCACAAGGCCTAGTCTAAGAGCTTAGGTCTTTGGTGTGATGCATTGTCTAATGGATCTTGGCTACCCATGACTTCCCCTAGGAACAAGTGACTTCCTTAGCAATTATAAGCTCCTTAGCAACAAATTTGTCACCTAGCAACCTGTGAGTTCCCCTAGAAACCAGTGACTTCCTTCGCAACCATTGGTGCCCGTAGCAACTAGGAAAAGTTGACTTCTTTTGCAGTCACAGACTTCCCCTTATGACCAGTGATTTCCTTAACAGTCTGTCCTGCCCCTGGCAGTGTTGAATCAGTGACTTTCCCTAGCAACCAGTGACTTCCTTAGCAACTATTGACTTTCTTTTTAGCAACATGTGACTTACTGGTAGACGGGTGAGCGATATAGAGCCGTCATGGTCATCTTGTTGGCTGTAAATAATTTAGAAATTCTTGACTAAAAAAGTGCGGGATTAACATGATACTTCACACATTGATAGAATACATTAAGAGGGGATGCAGTTACCAAAACCATAACTCTAGCTGACCCCATTGTTTATTTATCTCCCTTTATGAAAATATGCTTTTCCGGAGTATAACTAAAAAGGTATTAAAGAGATTAACTTGATACTTCACATTGACAGAGGACATCAAGAGAGAGTGCAGTGATCAAGAACCATAACTCCAGCTGACCTCATTTTTTTAATTATCTCCCTTTGTCGTATGAAATGATGCTAATGTTCGAAACATGATTCCAAATTTTAAACCATGAAACAGGTTTACTTGATATTTCACATACTGATAGAAGATATGAAGAGGAAGTGCAGTAACTAACATGAACTCTACCTTGATGATTTGCTCACTGAATGGAATTGCTCATTGAGTCAGATACTACCTTAACAAGCAATAGTTAATTATAGAGATTATCCGTTACCAATCATTAAACTCGGGGAAATGTCAACAGCTCAGCAAATTTAAAGATGCCGTCATACTGAATGGTATATGGGGGACAAAACATCTTGTAATTATCACTGCAGGCGGATAAAGTGCTGCATGTTCTCCGTCATTGCGTCACACTGTGTTCTAAGCTCTATGAAAGTGACATTTGGCGCCAGTGACAATTAAGTTTAATTAAGCTGTTGATAGACAAACAACTCTTTCGATGATAAATAAAATTACAAAACGCCTATAGCATATAATATCATATTTAGATCTACTATGTGAAAGTGACATCTAACAGTGGTGACAAATTTTATTTATAGACATAACAACTGCAGCACCACACTCCCTAGCAAATCAATTTACTTTAGTAAATTAATTTAACGCATCTACATTTTCACTGGTCAAGCGATTGTTTGCTCAGCACTAAATTATAAGCAGTCCGATGACCGAAAAATTAAGGAAGTTGCTGCTCGTCCGAAAACCGGACGACTATAATTTTTTTCTAGTACCAAACTAATGACTGACTAGCTGACTAGTGGCCTATTTCACAGGATTAAAAGAAGGACAAACAAATAAACATCAGTATATGCGATACAAATACAACAAGCATTCAACAAGTCTTACATAAATTGAAAGCATGTGTCTCGAATTGAAAACCAACGACCGATGATAAGATTATTTCATATTGTCCAGAAATCATATGGCTATTGAAATAAATCCACAGAAAATAAAAAATGGTGACGAATGTCGCTATTTATACAGAAATAAACTGTAAACGTCGTGATTTACAAGAAATATACAGAACCAAATACGGATGAACTGTTTCATTCATTATCAGTGTCTGCTGCCACCAGGAAACCTGTGAATATTGTGGATGTACCAGGGTATATGCGCTCGTATTCTGAACAGTACCCAACGTAAACAGTATCTCCTTTGTTCAGGTGAAATGTTCCCGCAGCAGTTGCTGGAAAGCTAAGTCTTGAATCGTGGTCTTTGTGTGCGTATATCTGTAACTTCGGACTACTGTTAACATATATATAACAAAATATTCCTTTATAATCTTTCTCCCGTCTTATAGTGAGCGTAGCAACAAAATGATATATTCCAGGTATTACGCATTTAAATTTTCCTGTTGTGCTGCTGTATCCACTACCATAGTTGTAGTATACGTTTGGAAATGTGACAACCCCGGATCCTTCACCTGCCTTTATACCCCAGGCAGTGAATGCGACCTGTTGACCTGAAAGTTATAATATCATGTGTATAGACATTTGTGTTTTTATCTGTTTTAGTTAATTTTCAATTTTAAACTCCCGTGATTACTTTTGAATGAAATACTCATATATAGAGTAATGTTTTTACTGACAGAATAGTGACATAACTCATCCGTAGTAATCTTTTTACTCTAAGTCAAATATTGAAGCATGTCAATCTTTAGAATTAATGTAGATTCATGTTGAAAAATACATGTAATTATTAATATGTACAAAACATATATTTTCGATTTAAAAACAACATCTAAGGAATGTTTCTTTTGCAAAACTAATATTTGTCAAATTCACCAATTTTAATATTCATGTAAGAGTAAATGTAACTTCCTAGAGAGATCAACGGTAGTTAGGTACGTATGACTGTAATGTTTGCACGTGTAAATGGAACTGCTTCGATTAGATCAAATCACTAAAAATATAACGGCTACATATTATTGACTGTAATGTTATAAAAAGTAATTTTTTAAAAGATATAAGGGAATGTCAAAACAATTATATCAAAGGCTTTATTACACGTCATCACAGCCTTTCTATTTAATACATTACACACGATACACAAATAAGGCAGCTCTGGCGTTCCATAGTGTTGCGTAAGAGGTTTTGTCTAGTATAGTTTTAAGTATCTACCTGGACAACGGTTGTTACCACAACTGCCTGTCATGATACTGTTACCCTCACAGTGTCTGCCAAGCAACGAAGGTGACGGATTAGTACATGTTCTTGTTCTTTCGCTGATGCCACTCCCACACGATACGGTGCAAGTACTCCAAATACCCCATTGACTCCAACCACCATCTACAAGATGCAATAAGGTTTGCGACAGGCTATTCATTTTGCAACAAGTTAGATTCAAGACTGTATTATAAATTAATCCTTTTGACACAAAACTAGCTCTCATTGACTTATTGTACGTAGTGAAAAGTAATAAAAACGACATTTTCCATCTGTAGGCAAGACCTAAAGCCTTGTTGCGTAACCTCGGCAAATCACAGAATATTGCAACGTAATCTAAGCAAATCGCATAATAAATGCAACGTAACCTAAATAAATCAAAGAACAAATGTAACACAACCTAAGCAAATCATATACTAAACGCAACGTAACCTAGACAAATCAAAGAATAAAATTAATGTAACACAACCTTGGCAAATCATATACTAAATGTAACACAACCTTGGCAAATCATATACTAAATGTAACACAACCTTGGCAAATCACATACTAAATGCAACGTAACCATCGTAAATCACATAATAAATACAACATAACCTAGACAAATCAGATAGTAAATTTGCATATCCTTTATAACCCAACGATTCATAAAATAAATGCCACATAACATGGGCTATTCACATAATAAATGCAACGTATGCTAGATAAAATCACACTTGGTGATGGCCTTGACTAAACACTTTACCAAATTGGCAATTGACATTGAGCGAAATTTATGATCTTTTTAGACTTTTATTTATAAATACTTGTGTAACTTCACTTCGAATTGACCACAGTTTGTGCCTGAAAAACATACTAAAATATTTGATTTTACGATCATTTCAAAGGGGCCATGTAGTATACATGTTTGTATTTAGTTGAAAATGTCTGAATAAAGAGTGGTAAATACTTTACAAAACCTAAGTATATTAGTATTACTATGGATATGAACTTATTGGATAAATCATGAATTCTATATTTACCCTTTTTGTTTGTAATAAGCGCATCATCCAGCTTTGAAACTTTTGTGTGCGCCTCCAGCAAATCTTGTTTAACATTTTTTAAATCTGACGAGACGGATTTGATTTCTAAGTCTGTTTGTATTTCTATTTCATGAAGCTTGGTGTTGAAGTCTTGCCTGAAGTCGTCTTGTGATTCAGTTATGTTTGCCACGCACTGTTCAATCAGCTTAATTGATTCTGCTTTAAAATTAGCAACGGTTTCTTTTACACTAGCCATTTGACTTTCCGAATCAGAAATAAAGTCAATCCTTTCCTTTTTCTCTAACATCAGTCCTTTCATCACAGTGTTAGCCAAATTTCTCTTGACTTCAGACTTCTCATTTAGGATATCATTCAGTTTGACATCAAAATCTGAAAACTTCGCATCCATTTTCTCAATTCGATCTGTTAAAATACAAAGGTTATAATAAAATGAATACAATGAACACAGGTTACAAGATAATGTTTACTGTTACAAATTACATGTTGTATAGCCTTGAAGTTCTGTAAATAAAATAATTGGAGTTTACAATCTGGAGGACGTCTGTCACGTGACGTAATGGCGATCTGTTCGAAAAATATTAGCTCTCGGACTTTTGTCTGTTTTAATACTTTAAACTGTTTTTAACTTTACGCAATGATTTACAAAAAATAATTTAACGTTCATTTTGACACACTTATTACAATAAATTGGTCGCGCCTGACTACAATTTATTTTTGTAAATGCATCAAAATGAACACTTACTTACACTTAGTGGTTTATTAGATAACCTGATTAAAGCAGAGAGAGAGAGAGAGAGAGAGAGAGAGAGAGAGGGAGAGGGAGAGGGAGAAGGAGAGAGAGGGGGGAGAGAGAGGGAGAGGGAGAGGGAGAGAGAGAGGGAGAGAGAGAGAGAGAGAGAGAGAGGGGGAGAGAGAGAGAGAGAGGGAGAGAGGGAGGGAGAGAGAGAGAGTGTGTTGAATTATCTGTGTCCTGCTACTGCTACTTGGGCACTGGTGCGGATCGAACCCGGGACCCTCCGTTCTGAAGGGAACGTAAGGCGGCTAATGTTACTAGATACTATGTCCACTTTATGTATTTGCTTTGTCGTTAGAAGGTAAAGCTTAGTTCTTGCCAGCATTGCAAAATGAGGTAATAATTATAATAGTCATTTCTTATTGTGGCACTTCGTCAGATAATTATTATAAAATATGTCGAAATATTTCAGTTAATGTCCATCTTGATTCGACATACATGTACCGTTAAATGGTAACATATTATTTAGTAAAAGTAGGGAAGCGTTTAAAGGGCCACCAGTAGCGAGACTTTTTTTGCATATTTCGCTTTAATTATTTCCTATTAATGTGAAACACTTGGTCAGAGCAGATATCGTTTGGAGCAAAATTTTGATGGATGGCGGATGTCCGGACGGACGGACGACGGAAACTGTGGGCGATGGAAAAGCTCACGCCGGCACTTCGTGCTATGTGAGTTAAAACCTACAGGTAGTTCTATCAAGAACTCTGGTTGCTATGGCAACAAATAGGAAAAACTTACAAATAGTCTTCTCAAAATTTGGAAGGCCCAAAGCTTAGAAATTGGACATGAATCTTTGTGTAGAGGACCTCAAACACGATTTATAAACTGAAACCTCAATGCACAAAGCTTAGATATTTGACAAGTAGCATTGCCTATTGAACCTCTACCAATACTGTTAAAACCATGACCCTTGGGTCAAAACAGACCCCGTCCCGCCTGTGTGTGTGGAAGGGGGTGAGGTCACTATATTTTACATACAGGAAAAACTTTTAAAATCTACTTCTCTGAAACCACAAGACCTGCAGCTTAGATATTTAGCATGTAGCATTGACTAGAAGACCTCTACCAAAGTTGTTCAAGTCATGACCCTGGGTCAAAATTGACCCCACCCGGGGATGTCACTTGATTTCACATAGGCGTATATAAGAAAATCACCTCGGGGGTGGGGCATAAAAACAGAATTAGGATTTATTTTTACAAATAACGGTGTTTCTTTGCAGCATATGTGCTTGAGAAATTCTAACATCCATATTGATAATGGAATTTAATTGCAACAAAACGTAGGTAGTGATACATTGTAGATATGTTGAAACTTGACCGGGATGGTCACTCAAATATATAGTATATACCTGTCAGTCCTACTTCCAGTCCTTTGGCTGCGGCTGGTAACGACCTCTTAGTAGCTTCAATCCTACGTACTTTCGCATTCAATTTCGAAGTCTCTATCTTTCGTTCTAACATCTCTTTCTGAACAATTTCCATTAGGGCGTTCCTTTCCAAAATCTCATTCTGAATCATTTCCTTCAGCAAATGTATTTCCGTGCAGTCACATGTTTGATCGCATTTCGTCATTAAAATATTTAATGACACGATAAGCAAATATATGAGAATCATTTCGACTTTAATATTGACAACACATTAATGAGCTATCTTTCGGAACTATAGACAGAAATTCCAGCAGCGTGATTAAAGAGTAATAAAGTTTTGGGACTATTCCACAAACGTACTCTCTAAGATTTACGATCAAACTGCTGTATTCCAAGTACTTGTTCTGTTTTTATATGTTTCTAAAAATACAGCCTGTGCACTACGGAAACGTATATTGACCCCCTTTATATATGTTCTACATTTTCTTAACTTACCAAGATATGCGTGTATTGTATATAAGTTATCAAATACTTGAGACTAAATAATATGTTGAAGTATAACATAAGGGAATCTAGGAGATATTTGTGCTGGTTGTTATTTTTTGTAGATGTAGGTTGTTTTTTTATATGTTGCAGTTCGTGATATTTTTGTCAGCAAATATCATTTTATGAAAATAAGCTATTAAATTAACCGGGAATAAACATAAGAAAAATATATGACATGTTGTACTAAACTAATGAGTTGAATATATCCTGCAAAAATAGAAGTGACAGAAAAGACAAAGATATATATCTTCAATATTTTTAACTTTCTCCAACTTTAAGTTTATATTCATTTCAGCACAAATAAATCATAAATTTTCACTATGTAGATCTAATTCAATAACATTTGTAAAAAGGATATGAATTGCTGATCAACACTTATTTCTTAATTTAGGTACAAAAGAACAACTGTAAATCAGAACTTTGTATCTTCGTTCTTAGGTAGACCAATAAATACGGTGAAATATATATACGCTCAATATAGAAAAATAATATTTTTTATGAATTTAATTTATATATATAAAGGGGGTCAATATACGTTTTCGTAGTGCACACATACAGACCAACCTCTTTAAAATAAACATTATTTTTAAATGAAGCTCATATTTGTATTTCTTTACACGTTTTTAACATAAGAATTACTAAATATTTATCTTTGTTCACGGCCTACCGCTCTTTGCAGATTCCGGAATGTTTTACTTTATCCTTCAGCAATTTGTCTTTTTATATTTTCAACATTTAACTCGGGTTCGATATAAAAATTTGCAAGATATTGCCCCCAAATGAAAACTTATTTACTAGCAGCGATACTTCAAAATTGTTATATAAATTAATCTTTAACATTTAATATTGATACAGTCCAACATTTCTGAACGACACCTCCCTAGAGCAACAACCTCCCTACAAAGAATCACATTCTATTCCCCCTTTCTTCAATTACGCAAGAAATCAACCACCTCTCTACAACAAACACATTTTTGTGTTTGCAAGGGTGTTCACTCCTGAGAAGTTGCACTGTATTATTATTATTTCGCATTAACCATTTACTATACATGTAATGTACAATGTCGAAACAGCTACAAGTTGTGAAACATCTTATTCATATTTCGTTTAAAAAAATTGAGTACAAATATGGCCCTAAAGTCGCAGGCTAACTGTACATCAAACACCAAGTGTCGACAACATTTTCACACGCTCTGTAATCTTTTTATCAAAAGATCTTTTCCTGAGCTGTTTTTGTTCAACAATTTAAGGCAGTTGTAAATAACGTATGACTTCCGAAACTCTTGTTTTAAACATTATAGGTTTTAGTTATTATGTTCTTAACCGTTTTTAACCCATTCATGGTTAGTGTCTACCTAAATACATAATGTTTCAAAAAGCTACGCTCCTAAGAAGACACACAGCAAACACAGTGTCGTCAGATCAGGATATAATGATTAAGCCTTTTGGATCACAATTTAGCAAAACATCACTGTTTAAAGAAATAGAATTGCCCAAATTTGAAGTCAGAAGACCCTATTGTAAAATCTATAAATGGGTTGAGGGGTACAAGTTAACAAAAACAAAAATGAAGTTTGAAACACTTTTAATGTTGCCAGCTTAACTTTTACTTATATGATATTTGAACTGTTAATTACATGTATTCAGTTCTCGAGTGATGCATTGTCTTTTACAGATTTTATCTTTTAAGTGTGCCTTCTTCAATAGCTACATGTATTTATAGCTATATTCTGTATTTTCTTTTCACTTAAATATCCTTTAACTTGGGTTTGAAGTTTATATCTTTATATACTCACAACAATTCAGAGGAAACATGGAAGATATTTTCTTCCATTGCGTGCGCACGCATCAACTCTGGTGTATAAAGACACGTTCATCATAACGTCCATAGTATAATAGTGCACACATGTGCGGAAAAATTATATGACTGCATAGTAAGAGTATTGCCAGAGGTTTGCAAAACTAATCTGTAAGAAATGTCACTGAAAAAAACAGCACATTTGTGCTACGGCCTTAAAACTAGAACGTTCTAAATTCATCTCTAAATAGCGTGAAAAAATATACCCTGCATCCTGTTCGCGTGATCAAATTTAACAGATGGAAGATATTAAATCGCTCAAAGATTACATTTCTCTAAGTCGGTCGTTCGTCTTGCCAGAACTAGAGAATATTTACAACGCAGTTTTATCATATAGGTTTTTTTTCTACTTCTGTGCCAAATGCTACATAGAGTTAAAGCACATGTCCTATAGAATGCTCAATAAATGTTACTGCTTATACACAATACAATGATTCTGAAAGATTTACTTTCTTTCATGTCATAATCTACGATTTGCTGGTTTGCTCATCGAATCTTTTCAATCGGAACTCCTCGGTGATGAATGCTTCACCAGGATGATGAAGGATGACGGAATTCCCCGAGGAGTTCCGATTGCGAACCTTGTCTGTCCGCAGTTTTAGCAGCTTTTGAACTGTCGAGCCTCAGTGTAAGAAATCGCTCATTTTGTATATTCTTCTTTGTGATGTCAATGGATATCCTGTCTACGAAGACGTTTAACAAAATATACCTTTTCGAACAGCTACGTTCCAATGCAGACGAAAAATACAATGCTATCTGACCAGAAATCAAGTTGTTACCCTTGTTATCATAATTCTTCAAAACGCCTGTGTATTCAAGGAAATAGACTAACCTTATTGGAAGGCAGAAGATCCCATTGTTAAGGCTATAGATTCCAATGAAAGAAAGTTGTATTTGTCTCATAAATAACCCCTAAGTGATCGAGGAGCATTTATTTGATTAACTATTTATTTAAATGTCTTATATGATTATCAATTTATATGAAATAATGGGACGGTTATAACATGCGGCATGAAAGTACCCTATATTATGATGAACATTCCTTGTATTTTTAAATTTCAGATTGTCAATCACAGAGAATCGCATGATGATTGACAAACCGCGTGAAATTGCATGATACATTTGTATTTCTAAATTACTTTTAGTTGTTTCCTCTTTCTACAAACTAAATATGTAATATAACATTGTTGAAATACCGAGATATGATATGTGAACAAAAACAAAGAAGAAACAAAAGTAACAACAGACAAACAAATGTGCTTTACCGATCGTATCACATCAATTTAGATCAAACGCCCAGCAGTGGTTATTTCCCCTAACTCTAGTTGTGGGTTATTTCCCCTAACTCTAGTTGTGGGTTATTTCCCCTTACTCTAGTTGTGGGTTATTCCCCCTAACTCTAGTTGTGGGTTATTTCCCCTAACTCTAGTTGTGGGAAGCTCTTGTTCCAGAAAGTTGTATTTTTCTTGTTTAATAATGTAAATTTAGACAACTTTTATACCAATCCATGATTACTGCGTATATACAAGCTCATGTTCTATTCACATAATCATTATGTAACATGCAAACCGTTAGGGACGAATAATCAACACATGCATTTTGTATCAATTTACTACGGAATCCTCTTAGTGCCATTTAAAATGTTGCCCGTCGCCCCTCGACATGACAATAATATACGACCAGAATTTAACAAGTAGACGAAAAAGTATAATTTTTTGTCCAAGTATAGATCCAAATCTATGTTTTCGCTAAATATAATTATCTTTTCTTGTTAAGCTTTAACATTCACGGAAAAAGTGCCACCGGGCGGGTCGTTTTTCTATCATAATTTTAATAATATATTTTTGCGATTTCACTTTTTTCAAGTGTACATTATGTTGAAAGCAGCCTATATTCGGTTGCAGCAATTTTAGCGTGTTTGATCTATTACAAAACCATTATTTCTGCAAAAATAAATGTCCCGAACCCAAAAACGTAGGCAATGTTTTACGTCAAAATGTGCGCATTTTGCCGTATAGCGCGTTACGTGTGCTGTCAAAGTTTCTAAAAAATTCTGTTACTATGCGGAGAAGGATTTGCTTTTTGTAAAATGATGAAATAAAAGAGGCATATGTTCACGTTGGATCTTTTGTTAAAAACCTTTGAAAAGTACGATCAAATGCTGATAACGCGACTTTGGAAACGAAGCTACATTTGTATATGGCATTACATGTTGTTATAACAAATGCATTCGTGTTAATACTAGAACAATTATTGCGTTTTCTGTATTTTTTTGCAGAAAATTCTGTGGGACGTACATTCATTAAAACCTTTTCAATTGTATACTTCTTAAAAATAAAAAAATAAATATTTCTTATGACTGATCTTTGTGTTAATTATCAGTTTTTATAACTCCCAATTTGAAACGTGTTAACATTTCCTCTTCAGTGTGAACATGAAGGTTCTGCGGGTCCAAAACCGTACTTCTATAGTAATTCCAGCATCCGAACCAGTGTAAATATCAGACCTAAAAAGTCAAAAATTACAGTTGTTTCGTTTTTTGAAAGTATCTCAGGTCCTCGTCTGCGTCCTAAGCCCCGAATCTGGAGACTAAGCTATAGATGTGTATTCCGACAAGCAAGTAGAGCAAATAAATTGTTTTGTTAAGATGTACTGGAAATAAACCAAATTTGAGTCAGAAATTGTAATTATAGTGGTTCACATGCTGACAAAGAGAAATATATTACATGCCAACTCTAAGTCTGGACACTGGGTTGTGGTTGCTGTCGACCGCTGCGCAGCTTTAATACTGCACAATTTCTTGTTCAGTCTCAAAATATGTAACTTCCGTTCTAACATCTCATTCTGGACAATTTTCTTGAGCGAATCTATTTCTTGACAATCGCATATTTGCTCAACTTTCGTCATTAAAATATCTTATAACAGAATAAGTAAATATATGAGAATCGTGTTCACCTTGTATAAATTCTTCACAAAACTATATAGTAATTTCTCGGACAGATTTCTGGCAGCAAGTTTCAAGAGTTTCTCAGAAATGAGAGCCTTCTGCGAAATCATTTTCCAAGATTGTTAATCAGGTCAAAGCACTTTACATTTTTTTCTTTCAGCTTTCTGTGCTTCTTAAAATAGAACTCACGATCACTCGCAAGCTGCATGTAGACGCAGAATTTCGCGCAGTGGCATGCGTAATTAATGCAGGATTTGCAAATTTGAAATCAGTGAGACCACTGTTCACAGAAGAATAAATATTCACATGAATGTACTAATTGTTACAATATAATACATGACAAAAGTGACTATAAACATGGGAAGAGACTCTAATGTAGTGAATTTATTATAAGGTAGAAATCAGGAATCGAACCTATACCGTAATCAATATCATAAAAAGTTGTAAAGCAACGAACTAGAAATCGCCGGATATTATAGTCTTTGAATCCTAATATTACAGTAAAGTCCGTATAAAACGACTCCGGATATAGCGAAATTCCGGATATAAGGAACACATTTTCTGTGCTCGATATTCTCATTCTTTATCTAATATATAAATGCTATAAAGATATACAATGTAGCTTACTCCGGAACAAAATTAAGGGGTGTCACTGGTGAGGTTTTGGATTTTTGCACTTCTGGAAATTTACATTTGTTATATTTTAAAAATTATGATTTAAAAAGAAAAGAAAACAATCTCTTAGTTCGCGACTAAACTAGGAAACGAAGTTAGACTTACATAGGCTTTAAAATTTGTCCTTAAGATAAAATCGTTTCTTGGTTTAGCCGCGAACTACATAAAATTTGTGACAAAATGTTAGACAGGTTGAGAAATACCTTTTTTTAGCCAGTAATGAAAAGAGATATGAAAAGCTATTGTGAACAATGTATGACATGCGCCGCACGGAAACCAGCCAAACTGACAAAGGAAACAAATATATTTTAGTTATGACTAACGTGTTCACAAAATACAATGAAGCCGTAGCTTTACCCGACCTGGAAGCAAAACAATTGCTACAGCTTTTGTTGACACTTTTATGACCAGAATGTGTACTCTACTCACAGATCATGGTATTAATGTCGAGTCGGCACTATTTAGTGAAACGTGTGATATCATAAGCTTTCAGAAAATGTCAACGTCTGTGGCCAGACTTCAAGTAATTTATATAGTGGAGAGGTTTAATCGTACGTTATTGACAAAGCTAACTGCATTCTGTGCTGACAACCAAAGAAATTCGGATTGTTACTTATAAGTTATGATGGCTTTCCGAGCGTATAAGAGTGCAGCTACAGGTTACAGTCCAAACATCGTGTCTTTTAGTAGAAAGGTCACATTATCTACACATTACATATAACAGCGGTCGTGTGTCTCCCAGCAGGGAAAGGACACCATAATCCAACTCATTCTGAATCTGCAAAGGAATATGGAGAAAACTCATGAAATAGACAGAAATACCTTGAAAAAATGGCCGTCTATCAAAAGCGCTGTTATGACCGATCTGCAAAAGACACAAACCTGTATATTGTTTGAACTCTCTAAAAAGGCGTGTTCAAAATTGGCCCCAAGGTGGCAGGGGGCAATACATAGACTGTCTAACTATTGGTACTCTGTGTCACTTTTGTTCGTGTGAGTCTGATATTAATGGACGGTAATTGCTCCCGTGAGAAACATGAGAGTTCTTTTTTTTTGCGGGAAACTGAACTAGAAAATATGGCGCAAAGTCCCGCCGCCAGTGAACAATAAGACTACAGTTGTATAAAAAAATGTCTTTAGCCATGCGAGACTAATTACATTGTAAACACAGTCCGTGAAAGCAGATCACAGTGCGTGTTATGAGTTTAAATACTCCAAATACTCTTTAAAAATGAAAAGTCAAATTTCATAGTATATTATTACAATAAGGTTTCATCATACAAACTGAAATGTTGGTTTAGTAGCAACTTTAGTCTTTAATCTTCTGTATATTATCAGTTAATTTGATACTTCTGGTGAGTAATACAAGTACGTGTTGTAAGTGTTGTAGTTCAGTACAAAATACTTACAAGTTTATGTTGAGACTGTATTCAAATTTTGTACGTATTATACAATCTGTCAATATTCAAATATGAAGAAGCACGCGTGTTTTCATGATTGTATGATTACTATTGTATATTATTGTACATTGTAGATAATAAAACTGTGACAATCGCAAAGAAAAACAAAAATTGCACGTATTGATTATCAGTCTTAAAGACTTAGGGAGGATGTGGTATGTGTAAGGATGTGACACTTTCAAACTCATACATTTACTTACAATGTGAAATCATATTGAAGCCCATTTGACATAGTGATATCCGATCTTGGAACTTGATGTCTGCTAAAAGTAAACACAGTTACGTTAAATGATGCGAAACTGTATAAAATCTTACATTTCGCGAAGTGTTTCTCTTCAAGAATTCAATGATGTAGCAAACCAATTTACCGTTTTGATGATTATGCCTCAGATTAAGCCCTCTTCACAGTTTGTCCGTATAAATTTTCAAAGTTCTATACATATATTTTAGCATGAAAATAATGTATAATTCCCAGAAATCCACCAAATATACTATTTAATCGCGAGATATTTGTACTATCGCAAGCTAGGATTTTACGCTGCATTTTCTTATGGCAATTTGTGAAATAGGGATTTCTGCTTTTGAATCCAGACCCTGTTTGATTGGTGGATTTCACTTTTGTTCTCGTAGTTTGATAGGTAGATGTTTAAACCGAAGGATATTAATGACGATCACCAACTTATTAAAGCAGTTCTAAGCAATAAATTCCAAATCGAGTAACTATTCAACTGTATTCATCACTTCTAGACTACCCCGTGCATTACAGAGTATAATGTAGCACATCTTATTTTTGTGTACAACTTCTATTCGCTATAATCCTGGAATCCTATAAAAAATTCTAATCGGTCTGATAACTGCGAAAACGGGAACAATAATAAATGAGAAAATTATTTGCTTTTACAATTTTATTAATAGAAACGCTGGCTGACCTGTGGACCTATATGAATGAGTGTAAATAAGAATATGATTTTTTAGAATTTTATAAATATACCGCACGCTTTGCATACAAATTTAACTACTTTTTTTATTTCAAAGAAAGCTATATCGGTAAAAAAACTACTTAGATTCAATTTGAGTCTACACGTGGACAACAACTACACAGACGAACAGAAATATATCTGCTTTGCAGCTGAGTTAACAAAAACTATATAAACTTTAAAGTATAAACAAAATGTCAAAAGCCACTTTATTTTCTTCAAGTACTTGTAAATGTAGTTCAACCTGCTCTTGACTTCAATTACACAAAGAAATCCCAAGGTCGGTCGGGACTAAAACAATCTAGAACACACAAACGAATAACGAAGATCGGATACTAAAATAAAATGCATATAAGGCAAGGCCAACGAGCAGTTTGAGGTTTCAGTTTGTTTAAACCGTTTAATGCCCAAGCGACAAATCTAAATAAATCAAATCAATTTTCTGCTGTTGATATTGGTTTTTCATCGTAAGTTGTGAAACTTTGACACACAATAGAAATATGTTATTATACTTAAGTAGTTTTGTCGATTTGAAGACGTTTGTCTATAAATATAGTACTTCTAAGAAAAAAGAAAAAATATACTAAAGTATGTTTTCTTTATCTTAAACATAACACATATATGAGTAAGAGTTTTCACGTGACTAGAAATTTTCCTGTTATGGTCTTGACTTATATAGCTAAAACACTTCAACAGACCTCACTCAATTGGCCTCTATTTCGCCCAATCAGAATATCTGTTACAATTTCTCCTGCGTGTAAAATTTTCTCAAAAGTCATAACGATTTCAAAGAAAGCTATATCGGTACCAATTAGTCTAACATGATGTGAAGTAGACAGCCAATTATTTATCATCCTGGGGCAAGGTCAGCTGCGAAACGGCTGCAGGATATATGTAAACAACTCTGCATACGATAAACTTATTTCTGTCTTTGTGCGATCATCGTGTAATATAAATCAAAGCGCTGAAGGCACTGACGTTTTGTGTGTCTCAAGTCAAAGCGCTGAAGGCACTGAAGTTTTGTGTGTCTCAAGTCAAAGAGGGTTTGATGACCTGTCTGTTATTTAAAACAGAAATTAAAAACAAGTGTGACATGTTGCAAACAGTTTTGCAAAGCAAATATCACGGGAACATAATTATTAACAGAATTCAGAAAAATGTCTTGTTTCAAAAGGGAAAGAAGCAACTTATTATATTACAGTTTCAAGGAGGTAGTTTGATGACTGAGAGTTATCTAGTGATACTGCTAGTTGACTGGCAAATGATGGAAGTATGCGTTTTGGCTACCGGAAACTAAAAACAAGAGTTTACTACCAAAAACTTAAAACAAGAGGTGTTCATGGGCAAGTGTCACTACTGAACTGACTCGACTGTTCTGAATAAGTTTTTTTGTGAAAAATACCAGGTATCACGGTTTTGGAATGGCCTGACCTTTGATCTACTGACCCCTTATATAGGGATCAGCGACTTTGTGAGGAAGTTGCATGGAAGTGGAATGAAAATTGTGACCTGTAGAATGTTTTCAAGGAAAAGTTAACGGACAGACGCATAAACCACCAAGGCATAGGCTCTGCTGTACTTTGTCCGGTAGAGCTAGACAAGAGGCCCTATATCACTCACCTGGCTAACATTGGCAGTACAAGGTCAACAATAACATCAAAGGGACAATTTTGATCTGCCGTTTTTGATTTGAACACTATTGATAGTGGTCCACTACACAAGGCTATATTCAGAATATCTTAGCTCTGTGCCTTCTGTTTTAAAACAATTTTTTTTTAAGTTAGCCCTGTATAGCCTATATGGAATCAAAGGATCCCTGGCAGGGTAAATTTTTCTGGGTTTCATAATTGGAACAATCTGCATAAACTTCAATAGGGCAATATTATATGTCAATCGTCTAAGCTGTAGGACATATGGTTCAAAAGAAGAATACTTTACATCAACAAAATGTTTCCTATGTGAGCCTATATAAAATCAGGTTTTGACAATGTTGACATTTGGGCCATGAGTTGAACAATGTTGGTAGAGGCCCACTAGGCAATTTTACATGCGAAAATGCCTTAGTTTCAAACCTTGTACTATCAGAGATTTCTTAAAGTTTTGTTTTTAATGTAAAATCAAGTGACCCCCACCCCAAAGTTTGAGGTCAATTTTGAAAGGGGGGGGGGGGTCATGATTTGAGCAAGCCTGGAAAAGGTCCACTAGGTACAGCTATATGTAAAATACCTAGGCTGTAGACTGTGTGGTATCAGAGAAGAATAGTTAAGTTTTTCCTATTTATTGATTGCGTGGAACGGAATTCTGTGAACATCTATAATAGAGCTTCATACAAGGATCATGCCAACAAGTTTCACCAATATTTTACCTGTATTTAGAGATATGTTGTCAAAAAAAAAAAAGAAAAAAAAAAAAAAAAGGGGGGGGCCCCCCCCCCCAACCCCCCCCCCCCCCTTCCCAAAAAAAAAAAAAAATGCAAAAAAATAATTAAAAAAAAAAAAAAAAAAAATTAAAAAAAAAAAAAAAAAAAAAAATAAAAAAAAAAACCCCCAAAAAAAAAAAAAAAAAAAAAAAAAAATAACTGTACCAGATGACACAGATTGCTCTTAAACCAGGCGCTAGATGAGACAGGGTTTAACTGTATAAAAGGGATACTATTGAAGAAAATAAACAAATTTAAACAGTTCATGTGAAAATATATCTTTATTTAAAGATAAACTATGAAAATTGCATTGAGATCATACAAAGTCAAAGTCAAAAGTTTATTAAATGTAGCAAAGGCCTCCGACCCAAAATACACAACATATATTTATGATAAATGTTATCAAATCAAATATTTGTGATCCCACAAAATATACACTCACTTGAGTTTGAATACCCTACACGTTGTTTAAAAGCTTCTCCAGATACACAGCTGTTTTGTATAATACCTTTTCATTATCTGAACCAAGTATGTCATAAAAGCTCTGTATACTTCTGTCAGTTGTATACCAATTTAAGAGATACTGATTTCGGATCTCACTGAAAAAATACGTGATATTCACATTCAACAATATTAGTGTTACGGCTGTTAAGACAAAAATGACATGTACGAGATTCGAAAGGGGTGTTGTTGTGCCTTCCAGTTTCAACATGTAAATTATGGCTGGAACAACGAAATTTTGACATTGCTTGCCTATATTTAAACGGCAGATTTATTGTGAGGTAACGTTAATAAAGTTTAAAAATATTTATAATGGTGACATCTGCCTGATTCATCGATAGCCTGTTTCCAGTTTTGAATATGACATTCTAGGAGTCTCTGACGAAAAGTACTTATGAAACAAGAGCTGTCCCTCCCAAGTGACGAATGCCCCCGAAAGAGGTGCCTCACAGTCTGTGTCCTCTCCATGTGCTCAATAAATGTGCTATGTAATTTTAAAATCCTTCCATGCATGACAGAGTAATCATGCATACAGTATTCCATTACTTTAAACACTAAGTGTGACCTTGACCTTTGAGGTAGGGACTTGGGTCTTGCATGCGACACATCCGCTTGATGTGCTAGACATTTGTGCACAGTTATTTTAAAATCCTTCAAAGCATAATAAAGTTATAGTCCGGACACAAATGTATGCATATAAACAGGATTCCATTACCTATAAACTCTAAGTGTGACCTTGACCTTTGTGGTAGGGGTGTGGGTCATGCACGCGACACGTCGTCTTGATGTGCTAGACATTTGTGCCAAATTATTTTAAAATCCTTCAAGGCATGACAAAGTTACAGTCCGGACACGAATGTGTGCATATATGCTTATATAGAGGAATCCATTACCTTCAAACTCTAAGTATGACCTTGACCTTTGAGCTAGGGACGTGGGTCTTGCACGCGACACGTCGTCTTGATGTGCTAGACATTTATGCCAAGTTATTTTAAAATCCTTCAATGCATGACAAAGTTACAGTCCGGACACGAATGTGTGCATATATGCTTATATGGAGGAATCCATTACCTTCAAACTCTAAGTATGACCTTGACCTTTGAGCTAGGGACGTGGGTCTTGCACGCGACACGTCGTCTTGATGTGCTAGACATGTGTGCCTAGTTATTTTAAAATCCTTCAATGCATGACAAAGTTACAGTCCGGACACGAATGTGTGCATATATAGAGGATTCCATAACCTTCATACTCCAAGTGTGACCTTCACCTTTGAGGTAGGGATGTGGGTCTTGCACGCGACACGTCGTCTTGATGTGCTAGACATGTATGCCAAGTTATTTTAAAATCCTTCAATGCATGACAAAGTTACAGTCCGGACACGAATTTGTAAGTGGGGACGCACGGACGGACGGACAGACGGACAGACGGACGGACGGACAGACCGTCAGACGGACAGACGGTGCGATTTTAATATGCCACCCTTCGGGGGCATAAAAATCAATATCTCCAACGTCATGTGAAACCCAGACGTAACCGAATCCATATAAAAATAATAACTGTTTTACCTGAGTAGCCTAGGTGGTCCTACCTACATTATCCAAGTTTCTTCACAAAATTCAAATATTCAAATATTTTATTAAAGTCTCTTTCATTTACATTACAAATTTTATCATAAAAATCATATATATTATATGACTTACACATTAGTAAATGACCACTCTATACAGAGTTATAAGATACTATCACAGATAAATTAATATACAATGACATATTGCACCTTTAAATTACAATTAAAAATTAATAAGTTATATTAATATAGTATATTATTATTTACTTGGTAAAACAGAAGAACTGATTTTACTTCCACTGTAAGAAGTATCACAGCACTTTATGTATTAAGACTATTTATACAGTGTAAAAGTCAGGTAACCATTGCTAATCTTTAACTAAAAACTGCCATAGAATGAAGCAAGAGTAAGAAACTGAAAAGAAAAAACGGCACTACTGCGCAAGTAAAAAATAGCCTTAAAAAATCGAATATCACCCTTGATCAGATCAAGGATGAACTGATTAGCAATGATTACTTAAAATTAGTCTCATCAGTGTATGAAAAGCATTATCAATATATGAGACCAATGATATAGAAGACATATACATGAATGTATTTGCTAAAAATCATACTGATAATTAGCTATGCAAATGTTAAAATATTGGTAACATTTAACATGTAATAACATCGTTTAGGGTATCTCGCGTTTTCCATCCGTATAAGTTTATACCAGTATTTAACACAGTTTGAAAAGTATGTTAAACACATTGGTAGTCTACCACATTCTCCCAAAACAATGACATTATTCGTTGAGTTTTTTACTCCTAGACATTTTTTACAAAAATTAATATGGATGGTTTCCATTTCGGGCGAATATGTATATCCCCAGATCTGAGATCCATAACATAGTACTGGTTTTACCATAGCGTCACAAAACTGAAACATCAGCTTAATATTAAAATATCCAAATGGCCTTTGGTAATTATACAAAGCAAATATTGACTTTTGTGCCTGTGACGCTAACTTTTCTTTAGCTGCTGTCCATGATAAGGTTGGCGTAAATAAAATACCCATATACTTGTAAACTGACGTGACCCTAACTAAATTGCCTCGAAAAACCATCTTTCATTAAATCTTAAGGGTCCACCATTTCTAAATACAATTATTTCCGTTTTACTGAGGTTGAGTTCCATCCCTGTTGAGTTACAAAATTGTTCTATTACATTGAGTTGTTGTTGTAGCTTGACTACAGTTTCTGCGCAGTTTGCAATGTCGTCTGCAAACATCAAACATAATATGTCTGGTATCGAGTTATCAATGAAGATACTGAACTGCATTTTTCACGCAGTAAAGAGGATAACTGGTCAATGAATAAAGAAATAATCACAGGGCTACTTATATCCCCTTGTCTTGTACCAATGTTACACGGGAAGTAATCCGTTAATTTCCCCGTTGATGTTTTAACACAAGATTGTAAAGTTTGATACATTTGAGTAAGGATTCTGAGAAAATTACCTTTTACACCTTTAGATTGCAGACTTTCAAAAAGTATTTTATGGTTGATCTTGTCAAATGCTTTACTGAAGTCAACATACAGACAGTAAAAACGACCACCAGGTCTAGATAAATATTTCTGAGCCATGGCTTGTAAACAAAACTCATTATCAATTGCAGAATAACCACGTCTAAAACCTGCTTGGGCTTCATCAATTTTTCTTATTGTCTTCAGCCCAAGAATATAACCGCGAGTTCATTATGTTTGAAAATGTTTTGTACAATGTGGTAGTTACAGATATACCTCTGTAGTTTCTTGGATCGTTTAGGGCTCCTGACTTATGTATTGGACTTATTATACTTTGACCCCACGAAGTGGGGAAACTCCCGCTTATGAATACCTTATTAAATAGAGTGCATAGTACAGGAGCTATTACATCGGCTGTATACCGTCATTACCTGGGCTTTTACCTGTTGCTAATTTTAAGATGGAGTTTTTTGTTTCCTCTATAGTAATTTCAGAATTCAGAAATTGGTCGCCGGGATATTCATCATTAATAACAATAACTTCTGCAGTCTCATCAAATAACAAGCTACTAAATTAAGTAAACCATTCATTCGTTGAAATAGTTAAATTATTAACGCTCTGTTCGGGTCTGGATTTCTTAAGTACTTTCCATAAAAGATTTATGTTTTTACAACAGTCAACGAGTCTTTTCCCGTTGATAAGTTGTTTACTGATATTCTAAAATGCCTTTGCTTCCTTAAAATCATGTTTCAAAAACATGCGCAGCGCCTTTGATGCTTTGCATCAAAATTCATCTTGTTAATACTGTAGTATTGTTCGACCTTGAATACACTCGCATGTGTAATGCAGCCTCTTGATATACCGTAGTTAATTTGCTAACTGCCCTATTAATGTCTGTATTTGTAAGATTGAGAATGGAGTGTCTGTGATATTCAAAAAGATTGCCAAGAGCATTGAAAAAGGTCTGGCACTTATTTTGATCCCATTTAAATTTTAGATACACCCTTCCGGATGTACTGTCTGAAGCCAACGTGTGTGTTTTATGGTGCATGTAAATACTAAAATGCAGTCTACATGCTATAGGGAAGTGGTCCGATTCATCCCTTTCCAAGACATCGAACTATTTAATATGATTAAAAAGATTTTCACCAGGAGTATGCTTAGAATAAGTTTCCTCTTGGCAGGTTTGTACATGTACCCATGTTTATGTTTAGTGTAAAAGTCGTTTATTGAAATTGAACGAGAACAATTTCAAATACGGGCTCAGAAACGATTGCTTTGACCAGGGGCCTTGTACATAATATAATAAATCCTGCTTTGATAAGAACTGCTTTGCTTTTTCATTACCTTCATTGTTTACAACAGTATTTTAAGATTTGATGATTTGGAATGAGCCAATCATATGTGTGGTCTCTTGCATGTTAAGATAGTGCCTGACTTTAGTTGCAATTATTTCAGCTTCAAAGGTTTATATCTTTTTTATTATGTTTAGACTGAATACGCAAACCCGTACTTAGTACTTATACAATGGGATCTTCTGACTTTCAGTTGTGTACAAGTCTCTCTTAAATGCTTTCATAAGGTTTGTTGCTGGGCCATCTGTTTTAATTCAAACTTCACCAAACTATTTTTATTTATACCACAATTTAAAGTAAAATCAGTCTCTATGAAACATTTCACTGTACAATCATGTACACGAAATTTCAATTTCTTAACATCAAAACTCATTGAACAAGCGCATCGGTAACACCGAAAGATGCTCCTCGGAGCCTGCGTTTTTAGGATGAACAGCACACAATACATGTGTAGTTTAAATTATTATTTAAGGTATGTGAACAGAACATGAGCTTGTATATACGCAGTAATCGTGGATTGATACCATGATTGTCTAAATTTACACTATTAAACAACTGTTATTGTAGGAATTTAACGCCCTTTCCAGACTTGAGAATATTAACAGGCGGGCAGTTTACCTCACAATCGTCCCTGGGTAGAACCAGTACTAGATCCCGATCCTCCGTAAGAAACACATAAAGAGACATGGGCATAACCTTCAATCTATGAGAAGCTACAGTGATCTCAAGTCAGCGACTCTAACCATTCGACCAGAGTACAAGTACAACAAAATACAACATTTCCCACAGCTAGAATTAGGGGAACTAACCACTGTAGATTTAAGTGCTAGTTCCCTATCAAACTCCCCGCAGCGGTTACTTCCCCTCACAGAAAACAGTATCAGTCAAATCGCTGTCCTATATCGGTATAGCACGTTTTTACGGTGGCACAGAGGTGATATGTGTATGTTTTTAATTAAGTCGTGCGCACGGGATAATTAAGTCGTGTGCACGAGATAATTAAGTGGAGCGCACGAGTTACTATGTCGTGCACACGAGTTACTAAGTCGTGCGCACGAGATACTATGTCGTGCTTACGAGATAATTAAGTCAATTTTGGGAACTGATTTGACTGACTTAGTAACCCGTGCGCACGACATAGTAACTCGTGCGCACGACTTAATTAGCTCGTGCGCACGACATAGTATCTCGTGCGCACGACATAGTATCTCGTGCGCACGACTTAGTAACTCGTGCGCACGAGGTAAATAAAAACATACACATGTCACCTCTGTGCCACCGTAGTGACCTGTAATAAAACAGTTTTTTCAGGACAAAAATACGATAATCAGAGTGGAGTAAGAACAACAACTGGTACATTTTGTATAAATGTATCTTAAAGTGTTTATAAATATGTTCTGAATATATTATTCCGTTAAATACATGTTTTATGAATATTTTAGTTATGAATATAGAATTAATAATAATAAAAATAATAATAATAATAATAATAATAATTGAACTAGTGGTTGTTTTTCACACTAAAAGTAACGTCTGTCTCCCATCACTTAACATTGTAGGATAGACATTTACTACACATTTACGAAAAGGGACAATAAATCCGACAAGATGCAGTTACTACACAAAACAGTTCTACCAAGTTTCAGTAAAATTCATCCAGGCGTGTAGGAAGAGTTGCGCGGACAAACTTTGTAACAGACAGACAGACATCACCAAATCAATATGACTCCCCACCACTAGGTGTGATATATACCTTAATTACTCATATAACTTATTAGAGTTTTCTTATTTCATGGACACAATTCACATAACATATTTTTGTTATTTGAAAATAACCTTACACCATTAATTCCCCAGATTCCCTCAAGCAGACACGAGTAATGAACAGTCTTCATTATAAAGTCATTTACATTATTTAACTGTATGTTTCACTGTAAATTTGTTTACAGGCACACATGCCTCTTAAACATTTTACAAAAAACTTGTATCTTTTACAAACCAGGACTGGCTTTTCGATGATGAAAAATTACATAGCTGCGAATATGCATGATAATTATGATGTTCCGTTTTACACTGTAAAAATGACAATCTTCAAAACAACAGAAATCAATTAGATGTCACTGGTGTTTAGAAGCAGAAATATCAAAACAAACCTCCAACAGAGCAGATGTATTTAACTCAACCCTGTTAATGGCAAATGATTCCGCCTCCGCCTTTGCAACCAGTACAGATCATGAGCTGCCAAAAAATGCAAGATTTTTATAGTAAAAACATTAAAAACTGTCTTAAGAAGTAAAGAAGATAAAATATTCGTGTGCTGTTTTTCATCTCTGCAGTAAACAAGTAATATAATTTATGCACGAACATGATTACTATCTATAGGTAGTGTAATCATTGTTAATATTTCAAAATATTCAGAATCTTGTTTCAATCGGGCCTCATCTAAAAAAAACTAACTTGCAATATCAGTATCTTGAAACAGATGATAAATACAAGATTTCTCATGATGTATAAAAGTGAGTCTCACTTTGGACATACATCATGTACATTTACCTACCCGTAAACTGAATTTTATGCCAGTTTTGTTTAACTTAAAATTTCTAATGTATTGGGGGTAATTAGTAATGAAATGTTGTAACTACAAATCTACTGGGACAGCCGTCAGACAAGTTCGCTCTACATTTGTCACGCGATAATGCATGTGATTATTGTTTGTATACTCTATACAATTTTGCAAGTAGTTAGAGATAATAAAGGTTTTGTTCTGTTCTGTTCTATTATAGAAACAAGGCTTCTACTGTAACAATCCCTTGAAAGGCCCGATACTAAGCCCCTGTTAGGTATACTTTCATCATGTATTTTCATGTTGTATGTAACAATTGGCTAAAACATATATAATTCTGTCTTCTTCTTTTTCTTCTTCTTCTTCTTCTTCTTCTTCTTCTTCTTCTTCTTCTTCTTCTTCTTCTCTGGTGATGGCTAACAGTCAATAATGAACATTATGGCCATGCGTGAGGGGGTAAAAAATGTAAGCTTCCATGTCTTCCCAGCTACTCCGTACACTAGGAAGGACACTGGTAGTGTGATAGTCAAAAAAAGATTTTAAAAAAAAAGAAGATAAATTTTTGGCAAGCATGAAGTGCCACTTTTGCAAGACTACAGAGATATTAACATTAAAAATTTGACTGCTTTCAGCAAAACAGCAACATGGCAACACATGACTTTTTAAGTTTCTATATATCTTTGTGAAATAGTTAACAATGGTTGCTGGAAATTTCAGAAAACATTAATTGCCAATCATCATGATTTTATGACATATTCTAAGATATTTGTTGACTTTTAATGACATCTCTTTTTCTTTGATATTGTAAATTGGAAAGAAAATACTAGTGTAAAGCTTTCAATACACATCATGAACAAAAAAGAAAGATTCTTGTTTTCTAAAACCTGATAGTGCTGACCTACAAACATCAGCAAATACAAGTGGATGTTTTAATAATCCAGGTAGGTACTTACACAGTCTACATGTTTACATTAATATTTCTATCATTATTCTTACTTTTAGTCAGTTATGCTTCGGGGGACTTTGCTATACTCTTGGACGTAAATTGATATTCAAGAACGGGTCAGTTTAAAATCCAACCAAATATTTACTTACTACTTCTTTATCAGTTGAACAATAACAAGGTGCATTATGAATTATTACAAATTCAATATTAATGATAGCTAACCCAGTCTGCAAAATATGATATTATGTTGAATAGCAAAACAGACTGAATAGCTGTCAAAATGAACAAGACCTACAAAATGTTTAAACCTGTCAAAAAGAAATGTCACACTGTTTTTATGTGTCTGGTGATGACTGTATGAGTTTAACTTTTCTACATTTTAGGTTGTTTGTGAAACAGCAATTAATCAATTAATTTGCAAAAATCTGTTAATGACTAAAAGCAGGAGAAATGTTAAAAACTAATGAATTTAGATAATTAATTTAAGAAAATAATTACTTAGATATATAACCTTTTAGAATCTCTAAGGAAGATAAAATTGCCAGAATGTTTTTGCTATTTAAAATTTAAATCATTAATTATTAATACCTTAGAGATAATTTAGAATGTAGAAGTTGACCGAGCAAAACCAAATGCCAAACTGGTGAATCTCTTGCAATACTAAAGAAAGACTACCCAGAATGCAATTTTCACCATTCTTATCTCTAAGCTACTGTACTTAACCAATTTGTAGCAAACTCAATTTGACTAAAATAGAAATAGACAAGCAAAACGAGGCTGAAATGGGACAGCCCAACATAAGGTTTACAGACTGCATGCTAAGTGATAATCATCACTAAATACTACGTTTTGATGTGCTTAAATGTATAATAAAATATTTCAAAAAATGATCAGAAATAAACAAATACAGCTAGAAAATCAATAAATACACACGAATACTCAAAGAAATGACTTCTTTTCAAAACATAATTTCCTATATTAAATAGGCTGCTGTGTCATCTTTACCTTGTGGCAGATCAGGATGTGTATTTACATAACAAAGGAAAATGTCATTTCCATTCTGTTTTGTGTTACTGGTGTGACAATGAACTTGTTGTGTGTTCTGCTAAATGTATAAACATAATAACCATTCATGACAAATACATCAAACTAAATGTATCATTGTCAACTTTATGATTAAAAACAAATAAACTCTAGTGAATTGTTTTACATACTTTTTACTGCATTTTCGACTGAATTTAAAGGTCCAACAGACAAAAAACAAACACTTACGTAAGATTATATGTAACTCTTGTATTTATTAACAGTCTACACAAATTAGTCCTACATACAAAACATATGCACAACTTTTGTTTTTTAACTTGTTTTGCTGATATCCTATGGCAGTCAAAAGGGGGCACAAACCAATCCAGGAATTATGTCATTGAGTATTTTTCCATGTTCTTTGTTGTAGTTATTTATTGTTGTTTATTCAAATCAAAGGCATTTTGACACATCAATGGGTCGCACTGATCCCTAATTGACTGGTAAATTTACTTGACTACCCCTATAAACAGCAAATGGTAATGTCCAAAATGGAATATGGACAAGTCTATTTTATCTTTTCAGAGAAGTTAGAATCATCTGCTACCTTTCAGAATCCTGTCACAAACAATACATCTTTTTTTCCTTTCTTTTTCGCTGTTAAAATGTAGCAATGAAGGGAAGTGAATATTTCAATGCCTTTGAACTGCTCATACTTACTTGACGTCTCCACTGGTATTGCGCAGGACTGAAGCAGCATATGCTTGAGGGACCCCCACAAGGCTTTTACCATCTACTTCTATTATCTGGTCATTAACTTGCATTATGTAATGATACAAGAAAGACGGAAAAGTTGAATTGCTACAATTTAAGACAACCTTAAATTATATCCACATCCTCTATGAATAGATTCTCAATCTGGTAAGTAATACAGTTAGGGGAAGTAACCACATAACAACCTTCTCAAATCTTTCACTCACAGAAATTATCTCCCTTGAGCCAATGAATATCTGCATGAGCTATGTACTTACGAGCACTACTTGATAAGCCCCATACGTTGCCTTTATTAGAAGGTTAATGATGTGCCAAAAGTATTATCAACCTTTATTTTCAGCTAATTACCAATGTTCAAGGTCATTTTACAATTGTTTAAGTTTTGTTTCTCTGTCTTTAGTGGTTATTACGGCTTATACAACCGGAGACAAGTATGATCAGCTTGCCTAGGCCAAAACATTTTTGTGTTTCCGGTCTTTGCCAAAACAATTATGGTCGTTCAGTCGCCAGGCTTTTTTTCCGTTTTTTTGCCTTTTTTGTTTAAAAACACTTGAATATTGGTCTTTTGGATCATTTTCTAATAAAAAAAAAAAGTTTCCGGTCGGCAGTAAAAAGTTCAAGTCGACGGGAGACCGGAGACATACATTTTTGTGTGTGGCTTTATCCACATTACTGACTGCATCTATCAAACGTTTTTCTATCACTGCCCTTAAAGCTTTCTCCAACAAAACAGCCGTGGGTGGAGAAACAAAACTTACGTAATTGTAACGTAACTTCTAAACTATAATGTGGATTGGGATTTCATCATATTCATATAACTTACTTTTTTCAGCCACTTTTTTCTATTTTATAAATATTGTTGAAACATAACATAACACTAAAGTGTCTAGAATAGCGCAATTGCATTGTTCCACAGGACTAGAAAGACCCTCCTGTACAGGCCACTTTAGTGTTTCCTAATATAACATTAAGTGGGGGAGGCATAGAACCACTGCATTGACTGAAATACCCATGCTTCATCAACTGTACAACTTCTCCATAATAAGCAGTTAACTAGCATGAGCAACACAGAATTGCAAATATTACATAGCCAGTCTGCAAAACAAAAGGCAAAACCATTTAATAGAAGAGTGGCAGAATATCTAGAACAGTGGCCTACCAAAAGTTTGATCGTAAGAGCCCTACACTTACTGGTCCTGAATGTACCTAACACCTTACCTTATCAAGACAGCATAACACAACCTTTCTATTTTCCCTAAGGATTTAACATCCATTTCAACAATATTTCAGTTATGTACAGAACGGGCAGTTTACCTCACCATCGGTTCTGGTAAGGACAAACACTACATTATAGTCGTCTTTTAAAGAATTACCTAGTTGAACACAAAAAGAGTTAGACATTTTGTTTGGCTCAAACTCATATCCCCCGTGAAATGCAGACAACTTTAGTAATATATTAAACGAAACTTCTAACGCATCACCTGCTGATTTGTTCTCGTTTAACTTTGTAACCATTCGACCAATGTTTGCAAAATTTTCAGCGTAGAATAAGTACAGTAATTTCAATTTCCACAAATTGGAGACATTTCTGACTGGCCCAGATCATGTAGACTTTTCTAGATATTTAAATGGCACAGGATACCAATGCTGTCATCAGACGTTAGGTCAACACAATCTCGTTTATTGGCAGTTATACGTCGAAGAGGTGGTCACACTAGATATTAGCTAATTTTAGGAGAAAGCTGTGTCAAACCTATCCTAGAGTTTTATGGTAACTTTCTTTCAAATCTGCGAGTTTAAAATTGATCCCTTCCTTAAATACCGTTAATAAATTTCAGATTGTTCTGCAAAACACATGATATAATTGATGCCATCATATGGACCATATATTAACATTTAATTTGATACAAAATATGTGTATGTGCAAATTATAGATTTTCGTACATCGTTGTCTAAGCCCAATGCACTTTTTTGTTACACGAGAAAGAGTCATGCATACTTTCTTTTTTGACTGAGTATACTTACTGTTCACTTCTTTACGCTGCACCACCCTCTGTTAATGTTCTACTGAAAATTCCAAGTTTTTCTAATCCAGCGTCAGCGCCAACTCCCATTCCAATAATGCTTAGTCCCAGGCTTTCTGGTCCTGAAATGCATAAATAAAATCTTATTAACCAGAGAACATTTGATTTTATGTAATAATACGTGACAATTAAAAAAGTTGAGTAGTAAAAGTAAGTACTTAATCACAAGATATGAAATATTTAAATGAGACAATGAAAGAAACAATAATAAATCCGGTAGCGTGGTGGTCGAGTGGTTAACGCTCTGGCTTACCAACGGTAGGTCACCAGTTCGAATCCCGGCCGCGGCACTGGACATTTCAGAAATGCTTTTCAGTGTTCCCTATCCCATCCATGTAGAGATGAACTGGTCAGAAGCCCGGACGTTGTCTCGGGCGTATCGAGGCTATACACTTTTCTGACCGTTTTAACTGTTTTGACAAAGTCATTTTACTTTTCCAACATATTTGATCTTTTGAACCATGAGCCTGATTAGAAAACTATGTCAAAATTTCGATCGTGTAAGTTGACTATCGAAGCCTTTCAAAAAACTTGAACATTTCTTACTACATGCATATCACACTCTGGTTCCACCGCTCACAAGCTCCACTGCGAGCTCGTTCATACAGCACCGGTCCATTTTTCTTATCATAGATGGGGTAACTATGTTTCAATATTATAAACATTTATGTCCAAATAGGTACGGAATGAAAGATATAGTTACCCAGACAAATAAAAACAAATTTATCACAAAATGCCTCATTTTAGCACAAATAATAAAAAGATGCATTTTGTATTAAATCGCCATCCACATCCACATTAATTGTACAACAACAACTTTACATGTTTACGTACTGCAACATACTTTGAAATGCGTATTTTATCAATAATGACTGGAATATATAGTTTAAACTTTCAGGTTAAGTTATAATACTTGCAATTATTATATTATGCATGATTTGAAGTGATTTAATTTGACACCAGTAGAAGGGATTGTCTCTTTAAATCATTGTCAAATAGCTTAATTCGGAACAATCACACCACAGACGTAAAAAATGTTTTGTACTAGCCTGGCACAGCATGAAAAAGGTCGTTTGAAATATTTGGAAATCTGCTCTCTTCCATTTTATTTTCCTCAATGCCTACTTGAAAAATACAGTGGTACTTGAAAAAGCGACTTAAATCTTTCAACTACGGCTATGCATTTATAAATAAATTTTGAAATATATAATCACTATTTGTTGAAATGCGTATCACATTGATATATACATGTGTTTGTAATCGTTTAGATCGGAGGCCGTTCATGGTTCTTCAGGGAATCACCGTGTATGTTGTCGGAAGTCTAATTTGGATCTCACGGGTTCGAGTCATCTCTCTTTAATATAACCAAAACGAGCTTATCATAAAGTTGACTTGACATATACCAATCAGTTATACTCCTTTGACGTACTGTTATTGTTACGCTTCATTTTCTTGCAATTGAAGTTAGTTTACTTCTTTGGCTGTTAAAATGGTAAAACAGTATCCTTCTGAACAGAACTGTTTAAATATAATTTAGTGTAATATATCACATCTTTATTAGCCTGTCAATATAGATATGTTATTCTGGTGCTCAGTTACAAAGTATTATGTCTATGTGCATCCGAACTCCAAAGCATTTTTACTAGCCGATACACAATGCTTGAATGAATAGTGTTTTTCAAACAATTTCATGATTTGGTTTATGGTATGATGACCAGTACAAAAGTGAAAATTTGTCTTAACTAGAACACATATATTTTAAGGAAAAATGGCTCCTAGTTTTTTAATCACCTATAAATTTATATTTTATAAGGGAAAAATCAATGTCTTCATCTATTTTATCTAACAATTTAGCATTACATTGTTCATATATCCGGTAGAATAATTCAAGAGACCCTAGCTACCTCGATCAAGGAATATAATTTTGCCGCTATAAATTTTGAAAACTGTGCTTAATTCATGACATATTATTTTTCTAAATGCGATACAAGATATTTAGACAGAAAATCTAGCAATATGAAACGTGTCCTTGAAAGATTTGATCTCGGGTTTGTTAATTTCCGAAACTGGGTACAAGGTTAATTTTTTTAAAAGCTATTAAGCGACTTGTTTGGCTTTCAGTATGATCTGGAAATGGAAGAAATGACTTTAGTAAGGAAGGAATGCTAGATAGCTGACTGTACCAGTCGTAATTATGTAAATAAATATATATACGGGATTTATAACCATACAGAAGTGTATTCGTGTGGAAGTAATTTTGATTTGGAGAAGAGTCAGTATCACTAAGATTTCGTTTTAGTGTCCTCAATATACTAAATTCCTCTCAATATGTATTACTGACATTCAGGGAAAGAACATGTTACAAGGTGAACTGTTGTATAAGTGACGCAAGGCCGAGTTTGGAATTTATACCAATGCCCCTTATATGCGAATTCAAACGATTCTGTTGTAGCAAGGCCGAGTTTGGTTTTATCATCACAAGGAATGGTTCCATCCTTATAAATCCTACATGTTTTCTTGTTGCACGTTAACCTTGGGAGGAAAATACAATGATCATTATCTCACATTGTAGAAGAACGTACGCTTTTGTCGACATTTCTGTTTTGAATTTGAAACTTCCTTTGATTTTTTCCACGGCATTAGGTAGATACTTCCTGTACATGATTTTCAAATTGATCGAGTGATAAACATTTCATATGGAAGAGAAATTTAAGAGTGGGTTTACCAGAGAAGAGCATTATGGCAATAACCCATGTTAAGTCTACTGATGTTTTTACGCTGAATTAAAATTATTCTCTGCCATTTAATTTGTACCATTCGATCATTTTGAAATTAATGTTACGGAAGTATCTACCACCTGTCTTCATAAATGCAAGACATGATAGCTTGTGCGCACCGATAGCTAAAAATAAGCTGGCAGATATTGGAAGGGTTGATAAATAATGAAAGAAGGAAAACGCCAGGTGGTGCGTTAGAAGTTTCGTTTAGTATATTTATTGAGTACTAAGTCTGTTTTCTTCGATATTGATATTTTCAGGACAAACTGTTGACTTTAACTCTTCATGTTTTTCTAAAATGACCATCATACATTTATCCGTGTAACTATAAATGATATGTCATTCCGTAAATATTTAGATATAAATGTTGATAATATTGGAAATGCTTATCCAGCGGAGCTTGTGAGCGCCGTTTCAAGGTTCTGTGTGATTTTTTTAATTTGTTTTTTCTAGAATACATTGTACATTATTAAGTATACCTTCCTCGCTTAGTGCAGTATGACATAAATACAGTATCGAATTTCCTGTTTGCAGCAGTATGACATAAATACAGTATCGAATTTCCTGTTTGCAGCAGTATGACATACATACAGTATCGAATTTCCTGTTTGCAGCAGTATGACATACATACAGTATCGAATTTCCTGTTTGCAGCAGTATGATATAAATACTAGAATTTCCTGTTTGCAGCAGTATGACATACATACAGTATCGAATTTCCTGTTTGCAGCAGTATGACATACATACAGTATCGAATTTCCTGTTTGCAGCAGTATGACATAAATACAGTATCGAATTTCCTGTTTGCAGCAGTATGACATACATACAGTATCGAATTTCCTGTTTGCAGCAGTATGACATAAATACAGTATCGAATTTCCTGTTTGCAGCAGTATGACATACATACAGTATCGAATTTCCTGTTTGCAGCAGTATGATATAAATACTCGAATTTCCTGTTTGCAGCAGTATGACATACATACAGTATCGAATTTCCTGTTTGCAGCAGTATGACATACATACAGTATCGAATTTCCTGTTTGCAGCAGTATGACATACATACAGTATCGAATTTCCTGTTTGCAGCAGTATGACATACATACAGTATCGAATTTCCTGTTTGCAGCAGTATGATATACATACAGTATCGAATTTCCTGTTTGCAGCAGTATGATATAAATACAGTTTCGAATTTCCTGTTTGCAGCAGTATGATATAAATACGGTATCGAATTTCCTGTTTGCAGCAGTATGATATACATACAGTATCGAATTTCCTGTTTGCAGCAGTATGATATAAATACTGTTTCGAATTTCCTGTTTGCAGCAGTATGATATAAATACGGTATCGAATTTCCTGTTTGCAGCAGTATGATATAAATACTCGAATTTCCTGTTTGCAGCAGCATGATATAAATACAGTATCGAATTTCCTGTTTGCAGCAGTATGATATAAATACAGTATCGAAATTCCTATTTGCAGCAGTATGATATAAATACAGTATCGAATTTCCTAATATACAGTAAAACTTCGTTAACTCGAGCGTCGATAACTCGAAGACCTTGGATAACTCGTAAAATTAATACAGTATCGAATTTCCTGTTTATTTTTTCCGCTCTAAGTTTTGCTCCCTGTAATGTAATCTTCGTTCAGCAATGTCAACAAACAAAATACAATTACAATATATTGTTCTCCATTATTACAGATAAAATTATAAATTGTGTTTTTTTGTCCAAAAGACTTTTGTCATCTTTCAAAAGGTTTTTGACTGTCTAAACTGGCCATTAAAACAATGTAAAATCAAGTTTGAATGGCTTTCAAATAAGTACAATTATCTTACAATCAATGAGTATTGATGAAAACATCAAATTCTTTGATAATTAAAACATTTAAAGATACTTAAGGTCAAAATTGTCTACAAATATATCTGCAAACATTCTAAACTGTATGACATTTGATGGAAAAAGAAATGTACTTTTTTGATTGATTCGCCACATGTCGCGAGGCACAAGCTGGTTCTTTCCTTGAGTTGAGTTTTAACCATATAGTAAACAGAAAGAGAAGCATTACTAGGTATACGGTTAATCTTGTACCGATAATAATTTTGTTTTGTATATAATGTATCACGTAACAGTCCGACAGATGTTGGTGTTATTGCAGCAAATCCGACTACTATACTAATAACCCTATTACAATTTTACCTGCACAGCCACGGGTGAAAATAGCTACTTTTGGTGTTCACGAGTGAAATGAATGTGACATTACATCGATACCAACACATTTTCTATAATTTATTTTATGTTTTAAAGTCAACTTTTGTTGACTTTATTTCAATAAAGTGTCGAAAATCGCGGGAAACGTCATTAAAAGCATAGCACACATGGCGTTTTGATGACGTCGTCGTCGTACGGTTTTTAACATTCATTATGCTCGGTATCCTTTTTGTCATTATTCCGGGTAAAATGTTGTGTTTTCACTGAGTGAACAGTGGGTTTATCATGTAATAATTCATTGTTATATTTCGATAAACCATTGAAAAACATAAAATAAATAATTTTATCACTTTTTAGAGATCGACATAACTCTTATATTTTAAACAACTTTTAGTGGGTGGGGGTAGGGGGAGGAATGTGGATACATAAGTACAGACACACAAAAAACATTATGCTTAGCTGTCTGTGTATAGATAATCGCGCTAACTGAATACTACTGGAAATATGCCGATATGCTCATTTCTTATTTACTGTGCATTAGTACGTCTATACAATTTCAGTATTTTATTTTATTTTTCTCTTAGAGCAGTTATTAAAATCTAGATTGTTCTTGTATAGATATAAAAACCAGAATTAGGAGGGACGAGTTCATTTCTGATAATGAAGTATTTTACAGGTATACTTAATTGTTTTAATGTAGTAATGAACAGACCGAACACGTGAATTATGACACCTTCTTTTTGGGGCTGTGTGCATAGATCTCTGTAGTTTTGCAGGGCCTTTAATAGTAACTGTTACAAATAAGTTTGATCTTACAGGATTTGCAAATTAAGCACAAAGAGGTCTGTTACACGGCTAATGGAAGCTTCTTTAACTACGAACACTACAGAAAACTAAACCAGAAGGTCTAAAACGCAAAGTTGAAGGTTAACATATAAACAAATAATTATGTAACGCACCGAGAATCATGTTACAAAATATCTTCACGTACAAATTGTACAAAATCAAAGAATCTCATACATGTCTTTCGAGAAAAAAATATCTCACATAAAAAATCTCATATTCAGTCACGGTGTTGCTCGAAACAACATGCGGAATTCATGCATGAGCTGTGCGAGGATTAACGCTGATGCACGAGGATCCCGTAGCATAGATACTTTCAACAATATCAAACAACCTTGGCTATAGAGTAGCTGATAGACTAAAGGCATGCATAGATTAAAACTCTATAATTAACGTTGTTTTAAATTATCTTTCATTATAACTGTTTTCATCTGCTAGAATATTGCTGCCGTATCTGCAGATTCTGTTTAAACGCTCTCAAAATGGTGTTAGTGGCTTTCCGTTACTTTTTGAAAGAATGCTATCGTACAACTCAGTGTATGTTTTTAAAATGCCTAAACTTTTCATTGTATACCACCAATATTATGCTTGCCTTGAATACAGCAGTTGAATTAACATAAGAACATACCACCAATGTTAGTTATTTGTAATACATGTTCTTTTATTTTTGAAGTATATGAATGATACTACGCTTGTTAAGATGACGTCTGCTTGCAAACAAAGCCATGGCCTAATACAAATGTAGTACAATCAAAATAATGACCTTGACTTTACGTTTTGACGTACAAAAATAACGTGAAAACTTAAGTTAGTTTCATATTGTTTTACGAATCTACTTCGATGACTTATTTACTTTATTTGATAATTTGAATCAGCTATTATATGGCAGCAAAATAAACGGAATTAAGGTAGTGTTACCGGACAAAATTCTGAGTAAAACGGTAAAATATGTCCAATAGTAGCTGAAAAGCATGTCATAAGCACGCGGTTCAGATCGAAATATCCGTCACCGAGGGTAACTGTTTTGGCGGGAACGAGGCTCTGCCTTTCCATCTGAACCAAATGTCTCATGATAGAAACCTTTTCTTGCATACCGGCTTCACTTTTATACAGATTTCTAAATGCAAACTTAACGAAATAATATACAGCGTAACATCAACAAATATGTTTCTTATTTTTAAGCAGTTTATGTTTAGACTGAATTGCAATATAAGAAATATAACTTTATTCTTCTTAATCTGTTCATAAATACCAGAGAAACGAACATTTATGTTTAAGCTCCCGTGCGAAATGGGTAGGCCGGTAAATGACGTAGTGACGTTAACGTCTCGTGTGCGCCTTCCTTTCAGATAGCACCACGTTGAGGCAGATACATCATAGAATGCATATGAAAGGTGGTTTATTTGTCCGCTTATGTAAAGTTGAGCTTTGGGGCTAATGTACTAGGGGCTAAAGTCATTCATTCTTTATTTCACACTGTGAGCAATACCTTGTTATACAACGAAAAGAGATTCATTGTAAACTGTCACATTTTTATAATGTGCTTCATGTACATGTATTATTATTTTGGCAATCATTACAGAGGGTAAATTTATAAAGAAGTCACATACCTTTTCTTTTTATTATTGAAACTAACATTCTACCATTTTTGAAAGTCTGAAGGCATAGCATAGCACAATATAAAAGACACTAAAATTTTACATTGCTACATGTATAAAGGTTAGCCGTGGAAACTTACACAAAATATAGGTAAACTTCCAAAATTGTTTGGGTCAAATTCTCAATATAGTTAAGAATAGCCAATTAGTAAACTAGTGTTCAAATATATTTTATGTATTATACTCAGTATCTATTATCATCAGTGTGAAATATGAAAGGAAGTGAGACAAGAATAGAACTGTAAAAAGGTGCAAAAAACTTACATGAAAGCATGGTAGCTTGACAACGTAATCTGCACTTAGTGTGAAAGATTTCTGCATGCCCTGATTATACTAGCAATCTTATATACAGATCTGTGTATGTAACTGAAGGGACAAATACTGTTAACATTGTATGTATCTGAAGGGACAAATACTGTTAACATTGTATGTATCTGAAGGGACAAATACTGTTAACATTGTATGTATCTGAAGTGACAAATACTGTTAACATTGTATGTATCTGAAGGGACGAATATTGTTAACATTGTATGTATCTGAAGGGACAAATACTGTTAACATTGTATGTATCTGAAGGGACGAATATTGTTAACATTTTATGTATCTGAAGGGACAAATACTGTTAACATTGTATGTATCTGAAGGGACGAATATTGTTAACATTGTATGTATCTGAAGGGACAAATACTGTTAACATTGTATGTATCTGAAGGGACGAATATTGTTAACATTGTATGTATCTGAAGGGACAAATACTGTTAACATTGTATGTATCTGAAGGGACAAATATTGTTAACATTTTATGTATCTGAAGGGACGAATATTGTTAACATTTTATGTATCTGAAGGGAGGAATATTGTTAACATTGTATGTATCTGAAGGGACGAATATTGTTAACATTGTATGTATCTAAAGGAAGGAATATTAACATTTATGTATCTGAAGGAAGGAATATTGTAAACATTGTATGTATCTGAAGGGAGGAATATTGTTAACATTGTATGTATCTGAAGGGACGAATATTGTTAACATTGTATGTATCTGAAGGGAGGAATATTGTTAACATTGTATGTATCTAAAGGAAGGAATATTAACATTTATGTATCTGAAGGAAGGAATATTGTAAACATTGTATGTATCTGAAGGGAGGAATATTGTTAACATTTTATGTATCTAAAGGGACGAATATTAACATTTATGTATCTGAAGGAAGGAATATTGTAAACATTGTATGTATCTGAAGGGACGAATATTGTTAACATTTTATGTATCTAAAGGAAGGAATATTAACATTTATGTATCTGAAGGAAGGAATATTGTTAACATTGTATGTATCTGAAGGGACGAATATTGTTAACATTTTATGTATCTAAAGGAAGGAATATTAACATTTATGTATCTGAAGGAAGGAATATTGTAAACATTGTATGTATCTGAAGGGAGATAATTGTGAACATTTCTGTCCATCGTGACTTGTTTTTCCATAGAAAAAAATAAAAAAGTGTTTAGAGATTTAATTTCAAACTTGGAATTTAGGTAGATGGCAATGAGGACTTGATAATATAGAAGATAATTGTTGGTTTTGGTGTAATATCACGTTATAATTTCACCAAGTGGGCACCAAAAGTGATATTGTCACGGGTGGCACGAGTGAAAATAACTACTTTTGGTGTTTACGAGTGAAATTAACGTGATATTAAACCGATACCAACAATTTTTCTGGGTTTTTTTATGGTTAAAACTCTACTTTTGTTGAATTTGTTTCTACAAAACATAGAAAATCGCGGGAAACATCATCAGAAAACATAGCACAAATGACGTCATCATCGCATGGTTTCCAGCATTATTTACGCTCGGTAAACTTTTTGACGTTAATCCGGATTAAAGATTGCAAACACAGTGAAAATAAAAATGGTAATCCACTGTTTCAAAACTGTGGATTATCACTTTTATTTCACTGAGAAAACTATATAGTTCACTAAAATAAATGATAAGTTTTGATAAGGAAAGATGTTATGAACGAGAACTGTAACTCTAGTAGAAGTAAATTTGGAGTTATCTATCTTTTCCATTTCTCTTTGTCCGTACATTTTCTCTACTAGAAAAGTGAGGTAAAATGAACAATACGTCAAACATTGGGGTGGAGTTGACTACATGTATATTTTAATATCAACCGGTTTCCGTCTTTCCTGGACCTTCATCATTCCTCTACTGGTATAAAAGATTGTCCCGTATAATCCTACCTGAATTGAAAAAAGATAAGAGGAGAATACATTTACATGTACAATATGTCTTCCTGAATCTTCAATGTTTTATATAAATAGCGATCAACTTTTTTTCCTTCACAGCTTGGTTTTTGTGGAATCATATCTTTTTATGTAAATGAAACAAAAAGATAGATGGCTTGAGAGTTCATTGAAAAATATATGTTTTGTATACACATGGTCACAGGGTACATATTCAACATGCACAGGATGAGCTAGTCTGACCACTCACCATCTGGTATACTGGGTATCATTTATCCAGTCAAAACTTTCTTCAAAATACATCTCCTCTGAAACCATTTGATGAGAATTCATGAAACTTCATGATTTATTGCTCACTCTTGGATGGTTTTCTGCCAGAACACCACAAATAATTCCATTCCACACAAAATTGTGGTTGTCATGGCAACCAAAAGGAAAACTTAAAAAAATAGTTTTCCCCTCAGTGCGAGGCCTTGTTCATTTGACAAGTTTATTTGAATCATGCACCTTTGGTTGAAATAGGCCTCTCCTGGGGATTCACTTATTGTTTACATTTTGTCATATAGAACTTCTCTAAGACTTCTGAAAACAGAGGAATGGTATGATTTCATGTTGATTTGCAGAAATGTTTTTTGGTGGCCATGTACTTAGATTGCTTATTATATATACCTATGTTGATTTGTGTTAAACATGACCAATAGGGAACATGGCTAAATTTCCTTGTATGTCTATAATGCAGCAAAAGTTCTCACTCTCTGCATAGAATGACTTAATTTTGCAAGTTTTTGTTAAGTAGACTGCAACAGATGTAAATATAAGTTTTACCATTGACACCTGAGAGTTTCAAACTAAGCAGATGTGCAATCTCATCATGATCTACCTATTGAACCACTCTCTCTACCCCACAGCAATCAGTGCAGCAATCGGGGCAGTGGGAAACGATACACTACAGTCGGTAAATAAAACAATTGGAATGGACAAGTCGTAGGCTTTTGGGATGTAAGTTTCAAACTTTCCAGTACAATTCATATACTATTAACTACACATATCCGTGCTTTGTGTTTACTATATACCTCTTCAAGCATATACATTTCAAAGCCGACAACAGATACAGTGTCATCTGATCAGGATTGGAGCACAATCCTGCAAAAGACCCCTGTTTAAAGCAATAGACTTGCCCATATTGAAATCAGAAGATCCCATTGTAAAAATGTATGTATCCGGTACATTGTATAAATGGGTTAAAATTAAGAGAAATTTGTCAAGATAGTCAGCAATTTAGAAGACTTGGAAATAATAAATCTCTCACCTTGTTGTGTTAGATACATATAGAGCATTGCCATTCTTACTAGGGTTTGGCTTTTATTATCAGTTATGAATGATTTTGTTACTGTTATTTATTCATTAAACATGTATTTTACACACAAAAAAATTGTAAAATAAAGTTATGAAAATCTACACCACATGAGTTTTTGTTTTATTTGTCTTCGATGCCAGCTTGGCGGCCTCAGTGATTTTTAGCTCGACTCAAGACCGTTGGAGATATTGTTTTGAAACTTACAATACTTATTTACCATCATAACCTTCATCAACAGACAAGAGTACGTAACTCTGTCAATGTTTTTGTAAGAACTATGGTCTTTTTTCAACTTAGAAAGTACATACATGGAACTTGGTTAAGTTTTCCAAAACCATTACAGATATTGCTTTGAAACTCCCCATATTTATATAACATCATTACCTCCATCCACAGGTCTGTGAAGGTTATTGTCAGAATTATGGCGCTTTTACAACTTAGAAAATGCATTGAAACTGGATAAAACCCATTGGTGAAAACCCTTTGAGATATTGCTGTGAAATTGGTAATACTTGTCTGGATTTGTATGCAAGAGAAGGTAACCTTGTTGAGGATTTTATGTATATTGAAGCTCTTTATCGACTTAGAATCTCGGTTAAGTTTTTCGTCTCAGTTATCTTTTTGACTTGACCGTTTGAGATATTACTTTGACAGTTAGAATCCTTGTTAACCATCATTATATGATGAAATTCCCCAATGTAGGCAAGAGAAAGTAACTATATCAAGGTTTTCAGTTTTCGACTTAGAAACTGGGTTAAATTTTTCATACATGTTTACTTGTTGACTTAACCATTTCAGATATTACTTTGAAAGTTGGAATACTTATGTACCATCATGACACATATCTGTAAGCAAAGGTAGATAACTCTGTCAAATTTGTTTTGATTGCACTTAGAAATTCCTAGTTAAAGTCTTGTGTGCAACTGGAACTGTCGTGCACATATATCATGAACCACTTAAAGTATTGATTTAAAACTGCTGTAGTATTCAGGATATCAAACATTTAAGTTACGGTAGAAAGCTCTACTTAATATCTTGCTTCTTACAGCCCTTGTTTATACAGATCCTTGTTTTGCCTTTTACTGCCAAAGTTTTGTTTTATTGGCAAGCACTAAGAAAAGTTGAGTGCGCTGTCCTACTGACAGCTCTTGTTATGCTCTCTGAAAGGTGGAGAATATAGTTACTACTGTGTTCGTCCGTTCGTGTGTCTGTCCCATTCATTTCAGGACTATTTGTCAGCAACTACTGATCGGTGGCACCGTGGTCGAGTGGTTAATGCTCTGAACTACCAATCTGAAGGTCCATGGTTTGAATTCAGTTTTTGTGCTATACACCTGGCACGTAAAAGAACCAAGGGGTCTATACGTAAAGAACAAGGGTCTAGTACCTGGATTCTCTTGTACCTATCTGCATCAGTCTCTTCAACCTGCACCTGTCAGGAGGTCATGAATTCTACTTGAATGAGAAATCCTAGGTTCATGTTCATGTACAGTACGAAGAAGATGTGGGCATAATATCAGCATGTTCCTGTTTGATAATTTTTCATAGCGTTATGGCCATTTGTCTTTTCTTAGCTCACCTGACCACAAAATGGTCATATTGGGCATTTAGGATCAATTGGTGTCCTTCGTCCATCCACAATTGCTTCAAATTACTCATATCATAAACCACTTCATGGGATATCATTTGACCTGGCCAGAAGCATCCTGGCATTAAGCTCTCTCATATTTGTTTAAATGTTTCTGTTTGACAGAACAACATTGCTGCCAGAGCTAAAAATAAAAATATCTTTGAAAATCTTCTCCAAAACCACAAGGCCTAGAGCTTAGATCTTTGGTGTGATGCATTGTCTAATGGATCTTAGCTACCCATGACTTCCCCTAGGAACAAGTGACTTCCTTAGCAACTATAAGCTCCTTAGCAACAAATTTGTCCCCTAGCAACCTGTGAGTTCCCATAGAAACCAGTGACTTCCTTCGCAACCATTGGTGCCCGTAGCAACTAGGAAAAGTTGGCTTCTTTTGCAATCACTGACTTCCCCTTATGACCAGTGATTTCCTTAGCAGCGACTGTCTGTCCCTGGCAGCTGGTGACAGTAATTTTTTTAGCAATCAGTGACTTTCCCTAGCAACCGGTGACTTCCTTAGCAACTATTGACTTTCTTTTTAGCAACATGTGACTTACTGGTAGACGGGTGAGCGATATAGAGCCGTCATGGTCATCTTGTTGGCTGTAAATAATTTAGAAAAACTAAAAAAGTGCGGGATTAACTTGATACTTCACACATTGATAGAATACATTAAGAGGGAATGCAGTTACCAAAACCATAACTCTAGCTGACCCCATTGTTTATTTATCTCCCTTTAGGAAAATATGCTTTTCCGGAGTATAACTCAAAAAGTATTAAAGAGATTAACTTGATACTTCGCATTGATAGAGGACATCAAGAGAGAGTGCAGTGATCAAGAACCATAACTCCAGCTGACCTCATTTTTTAATTATCTCCCTTTGTCGTATGAAATGATGCTAATGTTCGAAACATAATTCCAAATTTTAAACCATGAAACAGGTTTACTTGATATTTGACAAACTGATAGAAGATATGAAGAGGAAGTGCAGTAACTAACATGAACTCTGCCTGATGATTTGCTCACTGGATGAAATTGCTCATTAAGTCAGATACTACCTTGACAAGCAAGAGTTAATTATAGAGATAATCCGTTACCAATCATTAAACTCGGGGAAATGTCAACAGCTCAGCAAATTTAAAGATGCCGTTATACTTAATGGTATATGGGGGACGAAACATCTAATGATCTTGTAAGTATCACTGCAGGCGGATAAAGCGCTGTATGTTCTCTGTCATTGCGTTACACTGTGTTCTAAGCTCTTTGAAAGTGACATTTGGCGCCTGTGACAATAAAGTTTAAATAAGCTGTTGATAGACAAACAACTCGTTCGATGATAAATAAAATACAAAACGCCTATAGCATGTAATTTTATATTTAGATCTACTATGTGAAAGCTGGAGCAGCAATATTAAGATAGTATATATTCGTCCCAGGTGAAAGTGACATCTAACAGTGGTGACAAATTTTATTTATAGACATCTATAACAACTGCAGCACCACACTCCCTAGCAAAGCCATTTACTTTAGTAAAAATTTAACGCATCTACCTTTTCACTGGTCAAGTGATTGTTTGCTCAGCACTAAATTATAAGCAGTCCGATGACCGAATAATTAAGGAAGTTGCTGCTCCTCCGAAAACCGGACGACTAGAATTATTTTCTAGTACCAAACTAATGACTGACTAGCTGACTAGTGGCCTATTTCATAGGATTTAAAAAAGGACAAACAAACAAACATCTGAATATGCAATAAAAATACAACAATCGTTCAACATGTCTTACATAAATTGAAAGCATGTGTGTCTGGAATTGAAAACCAACGACCGATATATTGTCCACAAATCATATGGCTATTGAAATGAATCCACAGAAAATGAAAAATGTTGACTGATGTTGCTATTTATACAGAAATAAACTATATACGTCGTGATTTATAAGAAATTTACAGAACCAAAAATACGGATGAACTGTTTCATTCATTATCTGCTGACACCAGGAAACCTGTGAATATTGTGGATGTATCATTGTATATGCGCTCGTATTCTGTACAGCCCCCAACGCCAACAGTATCTCCTTTGTTCAGGTGAAATGTTCCCGCAGCAGTTGCTGGAAAGGAAATTTCTGAATCGAGTTCTCTATTGATTTTTTTCTTTGAGTATATCTCAATCGTCTGAACACTGTTAACATATACATTACACTGCATTTCGATAAAAGATTCCTGCTTCTTTATACTGAGCGTAGCAACAAAATGATAGATTCCAGGTATTTCGCAGGTAAATTTTCCAGTTGTGATGCTGTATCCACTACCATAGTTGTAGTCTACCCTTGGAAATGTGACAACCCCGTACTCTTCACCTGCCTGTATACCGTAGGCAGTGAATGCGACCTTTTGAGCTGAAAGTTATAATATTATGTGTTATAGATATTTGTGTTTTTTGTCTATTTTAGTAAATTTTCAATTTTAAACTCCCGTGATTACTTTTGAATGAAATACTCATATATAGAGTTATGTTTTTACTGATAGAATAGTGACATAACTCATTCGTAGTAATCTTTTTACTCTAAGTCAAATATTGACGCATGTCAATCTTTAGAATTAATGTAGATTAATATTGAAAAATACATGTAATTCTTAATATGTACAAAACATATATTTTCAATTGAAAAACAACATCTAAGGAATGTTTCTTTTACAAAAATAATATTTGTCAAATTCACCAATTTTAATATTCATATAAGAGTATAAATGTAACCTCTTAGAGAAATCAACAGACTTTAATGTTGTTAGTAGTTAGGTACGTATGACTGTAATGTTTGCACGTGTAAATGGAGCTGTTTCGATTAGATCAAGACACTAAAAATAAAACGGCTATATATTATTGACTGTAATGTTATAAAAAACTTGTGTAACTTCACTTCGAATTGACCACAGTTTGTGCCTGAAAAACATACTAAAATATTTGATTTTACGATCATTTCAAAGGGGCCATGTAGTATACATGTTTGTATTTAGTTGAAAATGTCTGAATAAAGAGTGGTAAATACTTTACAAAACCTAAGTATATTGGTATAACTATGGATATGAACTTATTGGATAAATCATGAATTCTATATTTACCCTTTTTGTTTGTAATAAGCGCATCATCCAGTTTTGAAACTTTTGTGTGCGCCTCCAGCAAATTTTGTTTAACATTTTTTAGATCTGACGAGACGGATTTGATTTCTAAGTCTGTTTGTATTTCCATTTCATGAAGCTTGGTGTTGAAGTCTTGCCTGAAGTCGTCTTGTGATTCAGTTATGTTTGCCACACACTCTTCAATCAGCTTAATTGATTCTGCTTTAAAATTAGCAACGGATTCTTTTACACTAGCCATTTGACTTTCCGAATCAGAAATAAAGTCAATCCTTTCCTTTTTCTCTAACATCAGTCCTTTCATTACAATGTTAGCCAAATTTCTCTTGACTTCAGACTTCTCATTTAGAATATCATTCAGTTTGACATCAAAATCTGAAAACTTCGCGTCCATTTTCTCAATTCGATCTGTTAAAATACAAAGGTTATAATAAAATGAATACAATGAACACAGGTTACAAGATAATGTTTACTGTTACAAATTACATGTTGTATAGCCTTGAAGTTCTGTAAAAAGAAATTGGAGTTTACAATCTGGAGGACGCCTGTCACATGACGTAATGGCGATCTGTTCGAAAAATATTAGCTGTCGGACTTTTGTCTGTTTTAATACTTTAAACTGTTTTTAGAAAAGTTATTTATGCAATGATTTACAAAAAATAATTTAACGTTCATTTTGACACACTTATTACAATAAATTGGTCGCGCCTGACTACAATTTATTTTTGTAAATGCATCAAAATGAACTTACTTACACAAACACGGTTTATTAGATAACCTGATTAAAGCATTTTTATATTTCTTAGGTATCAGGGAAGCTCATGTTGATTTATTCTTATTTATTTAATCTCAATTGCGAAACAACTTCTTACAACTTATGTTAATCGTCAGTGAGACTCACTCCAGATGGAATCAACCGCGATTGAATCAACCTCGAAGACATAGAGAGAGAGAGGGGGGGGGGAGAGAGAGAGACAGAGAGAGACAGAGAGAGACTGAGAGAGAGAGAGAATGGGGGGACGGAGAGAGAGAGAGAGAGAGAGAGAGAGAGAGAGAGAGAGAGACAGAGACAGAGACAGAGACAGAGACAGAGAGAGAGAGAGAGAGAGAGAGAGAGAGAGTGTGTGTGTGTGTTGAATTATCTGTGTCTTGCTACTACTGCTACTTGGGCACTGGTGGGGATCGAACCCGGGACCCTCCGTTCTGAGGGGAACGTAAAGCGGCTAATGTTACTAGATACTATGTCCACTTTATGTATTTGCTTTGTCGTTAGAAGGTAAAGCTGCTTATGTGGAAAAGCTCACGCCGGCACTTCGTGCTATGTGAGTTAAAACCTACAGGTAGTTCCATCAAGAACTCTGGTTGCTATGGCAACAAATAGGAAAAACTTTAAAAATAATCTTCTCAAAATTTGGAAGGCCCAAACCTTAGAATTTGGGCATGAATCTTTGTGTAGAGGACCTCAAACACGTTTTATAAACAGAAACCTCAATGCACAAAGCTTTGCTACTTAACAAGTAGCATTGCCTAATGCACCTCTACCAATACTGTTAAAACCATGACCCTTGGGTCAAAACAGACCCCGTTCCGTCTGTATGTGTGGAAGGGGGTGAGGTCACTATATTTTACATACAGGAACAACTTTTAAAATCTACTTCTCTGAAACCACAAGACCTGCAGCTTAGATATTTGGCATGTAGCATTGACTAGAAGACCTCTACCAAAGTTGTTCCAGTCATGACCCTGGGTCAAAATTGACCCCACCCGGGGATGTCGCTTGATTTTACATAGGCGTTTATAAGAAAATTACCTCGAGGGTGGGGCATAAAAAACAGAATTAGAATTTATTTCTACAAATAACGGTGTTTCTTTGCAGCATATTTGCTTGAGAAATTCTAACATCCATATTGATAATGGAATTTAATTGCAACAAAACGTAGGTAGTGATACATTGTAGTTATGTTGAAACTTGACCGGGATGGTCACTCAAATATAGAGTATATACCTGTCAGTCCTACTTCCAGTCCTTTGGCTGCGGCTGGTAACGACCTTTTAGTAGCTTCAATCCTACGTACTTTCGCATTCAATTTCGAAGTCTCTACCTTTCGTTCTAACATCTCTTTCTGAACAATTTCCGTCAGCGCGTTCCGTTCCAGGATCTCATTCTGAATCATTTCCTTCAGCAAATGCATTTCCTTGCAGTCACATGTTTGATCGCATTTCGTCATTAAAATATTTAATGACACGATAAGCAAATATATGAGAATCATTTCGACTTTAATATTGACAACACATTAATGAGCTATCTTTCGGAACTATTTCTTTAGACAGAAATTCCAGCAGCGTGATTAAGAGTAATAAAGTTTTGGGACTATTCCACAAACGTACTCTCTAAGATTTACAATCAAACTGCTGTATTCCAAGGACTTGTTCTGTTTTTATATGTTTCTAAAAATACAGCCTGTGCACACATACAGACCAACCTCTTTAAAATAAACATTATTTTTAAATGAAGCTCATATTTGTATTTCTTTACACGTTTTTAACATTAGAATTACTAAATATTTATCTTTGTTCACGGCCTACCGCTCTTTGCAGATCCAGGAATGTTTTACTTTATCCTTCAGCTATTTGTCTTTTTATATTTTCAACATTTAACTCGGGTTCGATATAAAAATTTGCAAGATATTGCCCCCAAATGAAATCTTATTTACTAGCAGCGATACTTCAAAATTGTTATATAAAGTCATCTTTAACATTTAATATTGATACAGTCCAACATTTCTGAACGACACCTCCCTAGAGCAACAACCTCCCTACAAATAATCACATTCTATTTCCCCTCTCTTCAATTACGCAAGGAATCAACCACCCATGAACAACACCTCTCTACAACAAACACATTTTTGTGTTTGCAAGGGTGTTCACTCCTGAGAAGTTGCACTGTATTATTATTATTTCGCATTAACCATTTACTATACATGTAATGTACAATGTCGAAACAGCTACAAGTTGTGAAACATCTTATTCATATTTCGTTTAAAAAAAATTGAGTAGAAGTATGGCCCTAAAGTCGCAGGCTAACTGTATATCAAACACCAAGTGTCGACAACATTTTCACACGATCTGTATTCTTTTTATCAAAAGATCTTTTCCTGAGCTGTTTTTGTTCAACAATTTAAGGCAGTTGTAAATAACGTATGACTTCCGAAACTCTTGTTTTAAACATAACAGGTTTTAGTTATTATGTTCTTAATTTTTGAACCCATTCATGATTAGTGTCTACTTAAATACATAATTTTTCAAAAAGCTACGCTCCTAAGAAAACAAACAACAAATACAGTGTCGTCAGATCAGGATATAATGATTAAGCCTTTTGGGTCACAATTTAGCGAAACACTCCTGTTTAAAGAAATAGACTTGCCCAAATTTGAAGTCAGAAGACCCTATTGTAAAATCTAAAAATGGGTTGAGTGGTACAAGTTAACAAAAACAAAAATGAAGTTTGAAACACTTTTAATGTTGCCAGCTTAACTTTTACTTATATGATATTTGAACTGTTAATTACATGTATTCAGTTCTCGAGTGATGCATTGTCTTTTATAGATTAATATAATATATTATATAAGTGTGCCTTCTTCAATAGCTACATGTTTTTATAGCTATATTCTATGTTTTCTTTTCACTTAAATATCCTTTAACTAGCGTTTGTTCACTTAACTATCCTTTAACTTGGGTTTGAAGTTTATATCTTTAACAATTTAAGTTACCTTTAACTTAGGTTTGTAACTTGTATCTCTGCATCTTTCTTTATAATTTATGCCTCGACACAAAGTAATTGTAATTCTGAGTGAAAGTCTTACCCGAGAACCAAACTGGACCAACATCATTTTGTTAGTAAGAAACACTATATAATACAAGTACGGCAAATAACGATAATTGCTAAATAACATGGTAAATGATATAATCATGAACGTTTCTATTATACTCACAACAATTCAGAGGAAACATGGAAGATTTTTTCTTCCATCTCGTGCGCACGCATCAACTCTGGTGTATAAAGACACGTTCATCATAACGTCCATAGTATAATAGTGCACACATGTGCGGAAAAATTATGACTGCATAGTAAGAGTATGGCCAGAGGTTTGCAAAACTAATCTGTAAGAAATGTCACTGAAAAACAGCACATTTGTGCTACGGCCTTAAAACAAGAACGTTCTAAATTCATCTCTAAAGAGCGTGAAAAAAATACCCTGTATCCTGTTCGCGTGATAAACTTTAACAGATGTGAGATATTTAAATGCCTTAGAGATTACATTTCTCTAAGTCGGTCGTTCGTCTTGCCAGTACTAGAGAATATTTACAACGCAGTTTTATCATATAGTTTTTTCTACTTCTGTGCCAAATGCTACAAAAAGTTAAAGCATATGTCCTATAGAATGCTCAATAAAAGTTACTGCTTATACACAATACAATGATTCTGAAAGATTTACTTTCTTTCATGTCATAGTCTACGATTTGCTGGTTTGCTCATCGAATCTTTCCAATCAGAACTCTTCGGTGATGAATGCTTCACCAGGATGATGAAGGATGACGGAATTCCCCGAGGAGTTCCGATTGCGAACCTTGTCTGTCCGCAGTTTTAGCAGCTTTTGAACTGTCGAGCCTCAGTGTAAGAAATCACTCATTTTGTATATTCTTCTTTGTGATGTCAATGGATTTCCTGCCTACGAAGACGTTTAATAAAATATACCTTTTCGAACAGCTACGTTCCAATGCAGACGAAAAATACAATGCTATCTGACCAGGAATCAAGTTGTTACCCTTGTTATAATTCTTCAAAACGCCCGTGTATTCAAGGAAATAGACTAACCTTATTGGAAGGCAGAAGATCCCATTGTTAAGGCTATAGATTCCAATGAAAGAAAGTCGTATTTGTCTCATGAATAACCCCTAAGTGATCGAGGAGCATTTATTTGATTAACTTTGTAATTGTCTTATATGATTATTTTTTTAAATGTTCTATATGATTATCAATTTATATGAAATAATGGGACGGTTATAACATGCGACACTGCCTAACTATATATCAATGAGAGCCATGAAAGTACCCTATGTTATGATGAACATTCCTTGTATTTTTAAATTTCAGAATGTCAATCACAGAGAATCGCATGATGATTGACAAACAGCGTGAAGTTACATGATACATTTGTATTTCTAAATAACTTTTAGTTGTTTCCTCTTTTTGCAAACTAAATATGTAATATAACATTGTTGAAATATCGAGATATGATATGTGAACAAAAACAAAGAAGAAACAAAAAGTAACAACAGACAAACAAATGTGCTTTACCGATCGTATCACATCAATTTAGATCAAACTCCCAGCAGTGGTAATTTCCCCTAACTCTAGTTGTGGATTATTTCCCCTAACTCTAGTTGTGGGAAGTTCTTGTTCCAGAAAGTTGTATTTTTCTTGTTTAAAAATGTAAATTCAGACAACTTTTATATCAATCCATGATTACTGCGTATATACAAGCGCATGTTCTATTCACGTAATCGTTATGTACACAATGTAACATGCAAACCGTTAGGAACGAATAATCAACACATGCATTTTGTATCAATTTACTACGGAATCCTCTTAGTGCCATTTAAAATGTTGCCCGTCGCCCCTCGATGTGACAATAAAATACGACCAGAATTTAACAAGAAGACGAAAAGGTATATTTTTTTGTCCAAGTACAGATCCAAATCTATGTTTTCGCTAAATATAATTATCTTTTCCTGTTAAGCTTTAACATTCACGGAAAAAGTGCCACCGGGCGGGTCGTTTTTCTATCATAATTTCAATAATATATTTTTGCGATTTCACTTTTTTCAAGTGTACATTATGTTGAAAGCAGCCTATATTCGGTTGGAGCAATTTTAGCGTGTTTAATCCATTACAAAACCATTATTTCTGCAAAAATAAATGTCCCGAACCCAAAAACGTAGGCAATGTTTACGTCAAAATGTGCGCATTTTGCCGTATAGTGCGTTACGCGTGCTGTCAAAGTTTTTTAAAAATTCTGTTACTATGCGGTGAAGGATTTACTTTTTATATAATGATGAAATAAAAGAGGCGTATGTTCAAAATGCTGATAACGCGACTTTGAAAACGAAGCTATTTTCCATTACATGTTGTTATGACAAATGCATTCGTGTTAATACTAGAACAATTACTGCGTTTTCTGTATTTTTTTGCAGAAAATTCTGTGGGACGTACATTCATTAAAACCTTTTCAATTGTAAACTTCTTAAAAATAAAATATAAATATTTCTTATGACTGATCTTTGTGTTATAGGCGATTATCAGTTTTTAGTACTCCCAATTTGAAACGTGTTAAAATTAAATTTTCCTCTTCAGTGTGAACAGGAAGGTTCTGCGGGTCTAAAACCGTACTTCGGCAGTAATTCCAGCATCCGAACCAGTGTAATTATCAGACCTAAAAAGTCAAAATTTACGTAGGCTAAGCGTATTTATAGTTGTTTTGTATTTTGAAATCATCTCAGGTCCTCGTCTGCGTCCTAAGCCCCGAATCTGGAGACTAAGCTATAGATGTGTATTCCGACAAGTAAGTAGAGCAAATAAATTGTTTTGTTAAGATGTACTGGAAATAAACCAAATTTGAGTCAGAAATTCTAGTTATAGTGGTTAACATGCTGACAAAGAGAAATATATTACATGCCAACTCTAAGTCTGGACCCTTGGTTGTGGTTGCTGTCGACCGCTGCGCAGCTTTAATAATGCGCATTTTCTTGTTCAGTCTCAAAATATGTAACTTCCGTTTTAACATCTCATTCTGGACAATTTTCTTGAGCGAATCTTTTTCTTGACAATCGCATATTTGCTCACCTTTCGTCATTAAAATATCTTATAACAGAATAACTAAATATATGAGAATCGTGTTCACCTTGTATAAATTCTTCATAAAACTGTATAGTAATATCTCGGACAGATTTTCTGGCAGCAAGTTTCAAGAGTTTCTCAGAATTCGAGCCTTCTGCAAATTAATTTCCAAGATTTTTGATCAGGTCAAAGCACTTTCCATTTTTTTCCTTCAGCTTTCTGTGCTTCTTAAAATAGAACTCACGAACACGCGCAAGCTGCATGTAGACGCAGACTACATTTTGTAATGAATTTCGCGCAATGTCATGCGTAATTAAAGCAGGATTTGCAAATTTGAAATCAGTGTGACCACTGTTCACAGAAGAATAAATATTCACACGAATGTACTAATTCTTACAATATAATACATGACAAAAGTGACTATAAACATGGGACGAGACTCTAATGTAGTGAATTTATTATAAGGTAGAAATCAGGAATCAAACATATACCGTAATCAATAACATAAAATGTTGTAAAGCAACGAACTAGAAATCGACTGATATTATAGTCTTTAAATCCTAATATTACAGTAAAGTCCGTATAAAACGAGTCCGGATATAGCGAAATTCCGGATATAAGGAACACATTTTCTGTGCTCGATATTTTCCTTCTTTATCTAGTATATAAATGCTATAAAAAACATATACAACGTAGCTTACTCCGGAACAAAATTAAGGGAGGTCACTGGTGAGGTTTTGGATTTTTGCACTTCTGGAAATTTACATTTGTTATATTTTAAAAATCATGATTTAAAAAGAAAAGAAAACAATCTCTTAGTTCGCGACTAAACTAGGAAACGAAGTTAGACTTACATAGGCTTTAAAATTTGTCCTAAAGATAAAATCATTTCTTGGTTTAGACGCGAACTACGTGAAATTTGTGACAAAATGTTAGACAGGTTGAGAAATACCTTTTTTTAGCCGGTAATGAAAAGAGATATGAAAAGCTATTGTAAACAATGTATGACATGCGCCGCACGGAAACCAGCAAAACTGACAAAGGAAACAAATATATTTTAGTTATGACTAACGTGTTCACAAAATACAATGAAGCCATAGCTTTACCCGACCTGGAAGCAAAAACAATTGCTGCAGCTTTTGTTGACACTTTTATGACCAGAATGTGTACACCTATGACTCTACTCACAGATCATGGTGTTAATGTCGAGTCGGCACTATTTTTTGAAACGTGTGATATCATAAGCTTTTAAAAAATGTCAACGTCTGTTGCCAGACTTCAAGTAAATTATATTGTGGAGCGGTTTAATTGTACGTCATTGACAAAGCTAACTGCATTCTGTGCTGACAACCAAATAAATTCGGATTGTTATTTATAAGAAATGATGGCTTTCCGAGCGTATAAGAGTGCAGCTACAGATTACAGCCCAAACAACGTGTCTTTTAGTAGAAATGTCACATTATCTACACATAACTTCGGTCAGGGAAACGACACCGGAATCCAGCACATTCTGAATCTGCAAAGGAATATGGAGAAAGCTCATGAAATAGACAGAAATAACTTGAAAAAATGGCCAGTCTTTCAAAAGCGCTATTATGACCGATCTGCGAAAGACAGAAACCTGTATGTTGTTTGAACTCTCTAAAGAGCGTGTTCAAAAATGGCCCAAAGGTGGCAGGGGCCATACATAGACTGTCTAAGTATTGGTACTCTGTGTCACTTTTGTTCGTGTGAGTCTGATTTTAATGGACGGTCATTGCTCCCGTGAGAATCATGAGAGTTCTTTTTTTTGCGGGAAACTGAATTGGAAAATATGGCGCAAAATCCCGAAGCCAGTAAACAATAAAGACTACAGTTGTATAAAAAAATGTCTATAACCAAGTCCAATTTCATAGTATATTATTACAATAAGGTTTCATCATACAAACTTAAATGTTGGTTTAGTAGCAACTTTAGTCTTTAATCTTCTGTATATTATCAGTTAATTTGATACTTCTGGTGAGTAATACAAGTACGTGTTGTAAGTGTTGTAGTTCAGTACAAAATACTTACAAGTTTATGTTGAGACTGTATTCAAATTTTGCACGTATTATACAATCTGTCAATATTCAAATATGAAGAAGCACGCTTGTTTTCATGATTGTATGATTACTATTGTATATTATTGTACATTGTAGATAATAAAACTGTGACAATCGCAAAGAAAAACAAAAATTGCACGTATTGATTATCAGTCTTAAAGACTTAGGGAGGATGTGGTATGTGTAAGGATGTGACACTTTCAAACTCATACATTTACTTACAATGTGAAATCATATTGAAGCCCATTTGACATAGTGATATCCGATCTTGGAACTGGATGTCTGCTAAAAGTAAACACAGTTACGTTAATTGATGCGAAACTGTATAAAATCTAACATTTCGCGAAGTGTTTATCTTCACGACTTCAATGATGTAGCAAACCAATTTACCGTTTTGATGATTATGCCTCAGATTAAGCCCTCTTCACAGTTTGTCCGTATGATTTTTCAAAGTTCTATACATATATTTTAGCATGAAAATAATGTATAATTCCCAGAAATTCACCAAATATACTATTTAATCGCGATATATTTGTATTATCGCAAGCTAGGATTTTACGCTGCATTTTATTATGGCGACTTGTGAAATTGGGATTTCTGCTTTTGAATCCAGACCCTGTCTGATTGGTGGATTTTACTTTTGTTCTCGTAGTTTGATAGGTGGATGTTTAAACCGAAGGATATTAATGACGATCACCAACTTCTTAAAGCAGTTCTAAGCAATAAATTCCAAATCGAGTAACTATTCAACTGTATTCATCACTTCTAGATTACCCCGTGCATTACAGAGTATAATGTAGCACATCTTATTTTTGTGTACAACTTCTATTCGCTATATTCCTGGAATCCTATAAAAAAATTCTAATCGGTCTGATATCTGTGAAAACGGGAACAATAATAAATGAGAAAATTATTTGCTTTTACAATTTTATTTATAGAAACGCTGGCTGACCTGTGGACCTATATGAATGAGTGTAAATAAGAATATGATTTTTTAGAATTTTATAAATATACCGCACGCTTTGCATACAAATTTAACTACTTTTTTTATTTCAAAGAAAGCTATATCGGTAAAAAAACTACTTAGATTCAATGTGAGTCTACATGTGGACAACAACTTCACAGACGGACAGAAATATATCTGCTTTGCAGCTAAGTTAACAAAAACTATATAAACTTTAAAGTATAAACAAAATGTCAAAAGCCACTTTATTTTCTTCAAGTACTTGTAAATGTAGTTCAACCTGCTCTTGACTTCAGTTACACAAAGAAATCCCAAGGTCGGTCGGGACTAAAACAATCTAGAACACAAGATCGGATACTAAAATAAAATGCATATAAGGCAAGGCCAAGGAGCAGTTTGAGGTTTCAGTTTGTTTAAACCGTTTAATGCCCATGCGACAAATCTAAATAAATCAAATCAATGTTCTGCTGTTGATATTGGTTGTTCATCGTAAGTTGTGAAACTTTGACACACAATAGAAATATGTTATTATACTTAAGTAGTTTTGTCGATTTGAAGACGTTTGTCTATAAATATAGTACTTCTAAGAAGAAAAAAAATATACTAAAGTATGTTTTCTTTATCTTAAACATAACACATATATGAGTAAGAGTTTTCACGTGACTAGAAATTTTCCTGTTATGGTCTTGACTTATATATCTAAAACACTTCAACAGACCTCACTCAATTGGCCTCTATTCCGCCCAATCAGAATATCTATTACAATTTCTCCTGTTTTCAGGGAATCGCGTGTAAAATTTTCTCAAAAGTCATAACAATTTCAAAGAAAGCTATATCGGTACCAATTAGTCTAACATGATGTGAAGTAGACAGCCAATTATTTATCATCCTGGGGCAAGGTCAGCTGCGAAACGGCTGCAGGATATATGTAAACAACTCTGCAGACGATAAACTTATTTCAGTCTTTGTGCGATCATCGTGTAATATAAATCAAAGCGCTGAAGGCACTGAAGTTTTGTGTGTCTCAAGTCAAAGCGCTGAAGGCACTGAAGTTTTGTGTGTCTCAAGTCAAAGCGCTGAAGGCACTGAAGTTTTGTGTGTCTCAAGTCAAAGAGGGTTTTATGACCTGTCTGCTATTTAAAACAGAAATTAAAAACAAGTGTGACATGTTGCAAACAGTTTTGCAAAGCAAATATCACGGGAACATAATTATTAACAGAATTCAGAAAAAGAATTCAGAAAAATGTCTTGTTTCAAAAGGAAAAGAAGCAACTTATCATATTACAGTTTCAATGAGGTAGTTTGATGACTGAGAGTTATCTAGTGATACTGCTAGTTGACTGGCAAATGATGGAAGTATGCGTTTTGGCTACCGGAAACTAAAAACAAGAGTTTACTACCAAAAACTTAAAACAAGAGGTGTTCATGGGCAAGTGTCACTACTGAACTGACTCGACTGTTCTGAATCAGTTTTTTGTGAAAAAATACCAGTTATCACGGTTTTGGAATGGCCTGACCTTTGATCTACTGACCCCTTCTATAGGGATCAGCGACTTTGTGAGGAAGTTGCATGGAAGTGGAATGAAAATTGTGACCTGTAGAATGTTTTCAAGGAAAAGTTAACGGACAGACGGACAAACCACCAAGGCATAGGCTCTGCTGTACTTTGTCCGGTAGAGCTAGACAAGAGGCCCTATATCACTCCCCTGGCTAACATTGGCAGTACAAGGTCAACAATAACATCAAAGGGACAATTTTGATCTGCCGTTTTTGATTTGAACAATATTGATAGTGGTCCACTACACAAGGCTATATTCAGAATATCTTAGCTCTGTGCCTTCTGTTTTAATACAATTTTTTTTAAGTTAGCCCTGTATAGCCTATATGGAATCAAAGGATCCCTGGCAGGGTAAATTTTTCTGGGTTTCATAATTGGAACAATCTGCATAAACTTCAATAGGGCAATATTGTATGCCAATCGTCTAAGCTGTAGGACATATGGTTCAAAAGAAGAATACTTTACATTAACAAAATGTTTCCTATGTGAGCCTATATAAAATCAGGTTTTGACAATGTTGACATTTGGGCCATGAATTGAACAATATTAGTAGAGGTCCACTAGGCAATGTTACATGCGAAAATGTCTTAGTTTCAAACTTTGTACTATCAGAGATTTCTTAAAGTTTTGTATTTAATGTAAAATCAAGTGACCCCCCCCCCCCAAGTGCGAGGTCAATTTTGAAAGGGGGGTCAAGATTTGAGAGCCTGGAAAAGGTCCACTAGGTACTGCTATATGTAAAATACCTAGGCTGTAGACTGTGTGGTATCAGAGAAGAATAGTTAAGTTTTTCCTATTTATTGATTGCGTGGAACGGAATTCTGTGAACATCTATGATAGAGCTTCATGCAAGAATCATGCCAACAAGTTTCACCAATATTTTGCTTAGTGATTTCAGAGGATATGTTGTTCAAAGGAAAATGTGGACGGACAAACGACATGTGGCGAGTGATCCTCCTAATAGCTCATCCGGGCACTTTGCACCAAACTACTGAATTGGCCAACGGTTGTAATTAACAACCGTGATAAGTCTGTTGCAAAAAAACAGAATACATTGGACCATTGAACATGCCGCCGATTAAATTACAATACATTTTACATAACTGATGCCAAGGAACTGTACCAGATGACACAGATTGCTCTTAAACCAGGCGCTAGATGAGACAGGGTTTAACTGTATAAAAGGGATACTATTGAAGAAAATAAACAAATTTAAACAGTTCATGTGAAAATATATCTTTATTTAAAAATAAACTATGAAAATTGCATGGAGATCATACAAAGTCAAAGTCAAAAGTTTATTAAATGTAGCAAAGGCCTCCGGCCCAAAATACACAACATATATTTATGATATATGTTATCAAATCAAATATTTGTGATCCCACAAAATATACACTCACTTGAGTTTAAATACCCTAAACGTTGTTTAAAAGCTTCTCCAGATACACAGCTGTTTTTATAATACCTTTTCATTATCTGAACCAAATATGTCATAAAAGCTCTGTATACTTCTGTCAGTTGTATACCAATTTAAGAGATACTGATTCCGGACCTCACTGAATTTCTCACAATGAAAAAATACGTGATATTCACATTCAACAATATTAGTGTTACTGCTGTTAAGACAAAAATGACATGTACGAGATTCGAAAGGGGTGTTGTTGTGCCTTCCAGTTTTAACATGTAAATTATGGCTGGAACAACGAAATTTTGACATTGCTCGCCTATATTTAAACGGCAAATTTATTGTGAGGTAACGTTCAGTATTTAATAAAGTTTAAAAATATTTATAATGGTGACATCTGCCTGATTCATCGATAGCCTGTTTCCAGTTTTGAGTATGACAATCTGACGAAAAGTACTTCAATCAATATCTCCAACGTCATGTGAAACCCAGACGTAACCGAATCCATATAAAAATAATAACTGTTTTACCGGAGTAGCCTAGGTGGTTCTACCTACATTATCCAAGTTTTTTAACAAAATTCAAATATTCAAATATTTTATTAAAGTCTCTTTCATTTACATTACAAATTTTATCATAAAAATCATATATATTATATGACTAACACATTAGTAAATGACCACTCTATACAGAGTTATAAGAGAATATCACAGATAAATTAATATACAATGACATATTGCACCTTTAAATTACAATTAAAAATTAATAAGTTATATTAATATATTATATTATTATTTACATAGTAAAACAGGAGAACTGATTTTACTTCCACTGTAAGAAGTATCACAGCACTTTATGTATTAAGACTATTTATACAGTGTAAAAGTCAGGTAACCATTGCTAATCTTTAACTAAAAACTGCCATAGAATGAAACAAGAGTAAGAAACTGAAAAGAAAAAACGGCACTACTGCGCATGTAAAAAATAGCCTTAAAAATCGAATATCACCCTTGATCAGATCAAGGATGAACTGATTAGCAATGATTACTTAAACTTAGTCTCATCAGTGTATGATAAGCATTATCAATATATGAGACCAATGATATAGAAGACATATACATGAATGTATTTGCTAAAAATCATACTGATAATTAGCTATGCAAATGTTAAAATATTGGTAACATTTAACATGTAATAACATCGTTTAGGGTATCTCGCGTTTTCCATCCGTATAAGTTTATACCAGTATTTAACACAGTTTGAAAAGTATGTTATACACATTGGTAGTCTACCACATTCTCCCAAAACAATGGCATTATTCGTTGAGTTTTTTACTCCTAGACATTTTTTTACAAAAATTAATATGGATGGTTTCTATTTCGGGCGAATATTTATATCCCCAGATCTGAGATCCATAACAGAGTACTGGTTTTACCATAGCGTCACATAACTGAAACAACTGCTTAATATTAAAATATCCAAATGGCCTTTGGTAATTATACAAAGCAAATATTGACTTTTGTGCCTGTGACGCTAACTTTTCTTTAGCTGCTGTCCATGATAAGGTTGGCGTAAATAAAATACCCATATACTTGAAAACTGACGTAACCCTAACTAATTTGCCTCGAAAAAACCATCTTTCATTAAATCTTAAGGATCCACCATTTCTAAATACAATTATTTCCATTTTACTGAGGTTGAGTTCCATCCCTGTTAAGTTACAAAATTGTTCTATTATATTCAGTTGTTGTTGTAGCTTGACTACAGTTTCTGCGCAGTTTGCAATGTCGTCTGCAAACATCAAACATAATATGTCTGGTATCGAGTTATCAATGAAGATACTGAACTGCATTTTTCACGCAGTAAAGAGGATAACTGGTCAATGAATAAAGAAAAAATCACAGGGCTACTTATATCCCCTTGTCTTGTGCCAATGTTACACGGGAAGTTATCCGTTAATTTCCCCGTTGATGTTTTAACACAAGATTGTAAAGTTTGATACATTTGAGTAAGGATTCTGAGAAAATTACCTTTTACACCTTTAGATTGCAGACTTTCAAAATGTTTTTTTATGGTTGATCTTGTCAAATGCTTTACTGAAGTCAACATACAGACAGTAAAAACGACCACCAGGTCTAGATAAATATTTCTGAGCCATGGCTTGTAAACAAAACTCATTATCAATTGCAGAATAACCACGTCTAAAACCTGCTTGGGCTTCATCAATTTTCTTATTGTCTTCAGCCCAAGAATATAACCGCGAGTTCATTATGATTGAAAAGATTTTGTACAATGTGGTAGTTACAGATATACCTCTGTAGTTTCTTGGATCGTTTAGGGCTCCTGACTTATGTATTGGACTTATTATACTTTGACCCCACGAAGTGGGGAAACTCCCGCTTATGAATACCTTATTAAATAGAGTGCATAGTACAGGAGCTATTACATCGGCTGTATACTTATAAAATTCAGCATTCAATCCGTCATTACCTGGGCTTTTACCTGTTGCTAATTTTAAGATGAAGTTTTTCGTTTCCTCTATAGTAATTTCAGAATTCAAAAATTTGGTCGCCGGGATATTCATTTTTAATAACAATAACTTCTGCAGTCTCATCAAATAACAAGCTACTAAAATAAGTAAACCATTCATTCGTTGAAATAGTTGAATTATTAACGCTCTGTTCGGGTCTGGATTTCTTAAGTACTTTCCATAAAAGATTTTTATGTGTTTACAACAGTCAACGAGTCTCATGCGTTCTCCATCTTGAAACGTGTATTTTTTCTGATTTAAAAAAGTCTCCTCCTCCCTTTATAAAAATCAAGGTCTTGATTACAATTAGATACTCTAAACTGCCGCAAAGCCCTATATTTAGTGAGTTTTAATGTATCGCACTGTTTAGGTTGAGTTATTGGCGCTGTATGAATAGGTTTTAATTTTGTACCATGGGGTTGCATAATCGAATAGGGAGCAGTCAACATTATTATTGTAATTAAAAACTACGTATTATGGTTTGAACAAACTCCCTATAATGAATAAATAAATAGTATTAACTGATTACAAACAATACTATACCAAATGCATACGTCTTCGGTCGTTAATTCAAAACTTTAGACATATTCATAGGATATTTAATAACTTTTCCACAAACTTGAAGGTTACGCTTTTTTATAGCTTTGTTTACGGACCCTACGATCAGATAAATCAAAGTTCAGAAAAACGTCTCGATAGTTGTTTTGCTAACTTTAGACATTTTGAAGTTTAAATACATATGTCTTCAACGTAAATAATCAATGAAAACCCATTTTAATTACTACATACTAAAGTATAATGTAGGCATTGTAAAAAAGACCGTTCACCTAACTATGCAATACACGGGGTCTTAATGAAAGTTATGTAAAGCATTGCTAACAACTGACCAATAGTTAAGACTAAAATAATCACGTGGATTTTGTCTGCGTCGATAATCGCCTACTGACCACGATCTGTAGCGTTGTTTAATGGACGTCATCGTACCATATTATACGGAAAGTTGTTTTATGATTCGTTTATTTTTTTGGTTAGACTGTAGTAAATGTGTAGTTTTACTTATTATGTTAACAGTTACAAATTAAATAATGTATTTGTTTTTTCCCGTTGATAAGTTGTTTACTGGTATTCTAAAATGCCTTTGCTTCCTTTAAATCATGTTTCAAAAACATGCGCAGCTTCCTTTAAATCATGTTTCAAAAACATGCGCAGCGCCTTTGATGCTTTGCATCAAAATTCGTTTTGTTAATACTGTAGTATTATTCGACCTTGAATACACTCGCATGTGTAATGCAGCCTCTTGATATACCGTAGTTAATTTGCTAACTGCTCTATTGATGTCTGTATTTGTAAGATTGAGAATGGAGTCTCTGTGATACTCAAAAAGATTGCCAAGAGCATTGAAAAAGGTCTGGCACTTATTGTGATCCCATTTAAATTTTGGATACACCCTTCCGGATGTACTGTCTGAAGCCAATATGTGTGTTTTATGGTGCATGTAAATACTAAACTGCAGTCTACATGCTATAGGGAAGTGGTCCGATTAATCCCTTTCCAAGACATCGAACTATTTAATATGATTAAAAAGATCTTCACATGCGATCATATAGTCTACCACGCTAGCTCAAGCCCCAGATAAGCAAGTAAAATTACCCTGAGAATCGTTAAAACGACCGTTTAAAACATGCATGTCGTGTGTACAACAAAAATGTATAAGTGTTCGACCAAAATTATTACACCGATTGTCTTTACTTTGCCTTGGTACTTCAAAGAAGCTATGCATAGTAACGATATATTTACTGAAGAATATGTAATGTAAATGGGCGGAGACTCGCATCACTATTACTGTAGCAACAGCGATTTGAAATGATTCTTTTTTTATTTAGGCTATACCCTATGACCAAAAGCATATCGTGGAAAGAAGACACATGAACTATTTCACCAGATATGATATATATTGAAAGAGTATATAATGCTGCAACCAAGAATAAAATGATGCTGTTAGGAAATGATTACCGCAATAATTTACTGCCCATGTAAATTGAAGGGAGGTTTGACGTCAAATTTGGTTTTGTCACGTCATTTTTAGAGTAAACAATGACGCTTTAGTTTTAGTTTTTCAGAATGTTGCAATTTTGTATCTACTGGACGTAAGTAACCGAAATTTTTCCATATTGATATTGATTTTTTTTTTCAAAATATGCAAAAAAGATAGTTCCCAAGTATTTTGTCCGAATGCCTATTTTCCCGTGTCGTTGGTCATATATTATTATTTTCGTGTATTTGGACTAAATCATTCGAAACTGATGATTTAAATATATGTACTTTTTCTTCGTCCAATACTATTTTTCTTTCAGTTTTTATTGTATTTGCATTTATGTTGCTTTCAGGTTTATTACTTTTTCTAATAAACTGAAATAAATAGCTGCATGGTCGGATAACGTAGACCATTGTTGAATATTGAAATCATTTCTTGTAATGAGATTAGATTTTCTATCAAAAGATAGTCCGTGACACTGAGACCAAGTGATGAGCTAAACTAATAATTACCTACTCCGTGACCTTTATGAATGCGACCATTGGCTGTTATGTGACTTGTTGATTTACATGGTGATGCGAGTCTCCGCCCATTTACATTAAATGTTCTTCAGTAAATATATCGTTACTATGCATATTCGAGCCATTGAAAATCGCACAAGATACCTGTTCTTCAATTTAAATCCCCTGTGACGTACGTTTTCCCCAACTGATTACATTTTTCTATTCCTTTCTCAATTTCTTCAAAAAGTCATAATCTTTATCATAAAAAATGTTTGAACCTGTTGGTGAAATGTATGCATTACATTATGTAAACATCTTCGTTAAAATGAAACAAATCATGATTAATTTTTAACCAAATAATACCAAATCTATGATGCTCAATAACTGAAATTTTAGATTTCAGTTTATTTCGAAAATAAACGGAGAACCCTCCACTGTACCGACCTTTTTTAGTGCCAGTTGATTTGAGTCCGTATACATGGAAACTGTTATATCCGTTTAAATCCAAATTTAGTAAATGATTTTTGCTTAGCCATGTTTCACAGAATTAAAGTATGTCATAATTTTTCACATAATAAAAAAATACAATACAATAAATAAGTTTTATTTTGAGTCGGCAAGACTGGAATAACAAATACAAACGTAAGCTCTACTTGGACTTTTGAACCGACTATTAACAGGAGTAAACGTGCTAGAAATATTCGTATAAAAACTGTACAGATGAATTGCATTAAATTTAAGGTTAAACTTGTACAAATTTCTTACTAAAACCTGAAAGAAAAACATACGTTTAATGTTAGTTACAAAGTAAGAACTGCGTGATATCTGCTGATCCTGACTAGATGCCAAAATAATGCCTTAACTTGGTATATCGTATCTAACTTTTGAAATTGTAGACTGAACTGTTCTTGTAAAAGAATGTGGAGTTCATATTTTATTCAGTTGTAAAAACGAGATCCTCGTTCCATACATGGAGCTCAGTAAACGCCATTTATGCAACTGAATTTTGAACAGAAGATCATATTTGTTTATTCCATTTTGCTACAAATCATACGAATACATATGAGATCTCATTGCTAGTGAATTCTACAATGTATTAGTAGCAAAAACACCCAGCAGACGCCCTGGTGGAGGTCCGGGGGGGGGGGGGTAATAACACAGGTCACGGAGCTGTTAAATGATTTTGTGTGTGTAAAATCTATATTGGATGCGATAAAATATACCTTTTTATTATCAGGATGAACTGTTATACTGTTGAACTGTTCCAGCCTAACATACCAGTAATGGCTGCTCGTCCGGTTACCTAGAACAAATTCTAGTCAGCAACTTCCTTAATTATTCGGTCACCGAAAAATTTGTCACCACTGTTAGATGTAACTTTCACAGAGCAGTTTTAAATATATATAATATAGGCGTTTTGTATTTGTTTTTTCACCGAAAGAGTATTTTTGTCTATCAACAGTTTAATTAAACTTAATTTTCACTAGCGTCAAATGTCATAAGAACCAAAACACAGTGTAACGCAATGACGGAGAACTTATAGCGCTTTATCTGCCTTCGGTGATAATTACAAGATGTTTGTCTCCTATATAGTTGACAATTCCCCGAGTACATGTATCGTATGTTAGAGTTGTATGGTTGGTAACGTATAACTCATAACTTAAGACCCCCAGGAGTATGCTTAGAATTTGGCAGGTCTGTACATGTACCCATGTTTATGTTTAGTGTAAAAGTCGTTTATTGAAATTGAACGAGAACATTCAAATACGGGCTCAGAAACGATTGCTTTGACCAGGGGCCTTGTACATAATATAATAAATCCTGCTTTGATAAGAACTGTTTTGCTTTTTCATTACCTTCATTGTTTACAACAGTATTCTAAGATTTGATGATTTGGAATGAGCCAATCATATGTGTGGTTTCTTGTATGTTAAGGTAGTGCCTGACTTTAGCTGCAATTATTTCAGCTTCAAAGGTTTATATCTTTTTTATTATGTTTAGACTGAATACTTATACAATGGGATCTTCTGACTTTCAATTGTGTACAAGTCTCTATCTTAAATGCTTTCATAAGGTTTGTTGCTGGGCCATCTGTTTTAATTCAAACTTCACCAAAATATGTTTTACTTATACCACATTTTTAAAGTAAAATCAGTCTCTATGAAACATTTCACTGTACAATCATGTACACGAAATTTCAAAAATACATCTTAACATCAAAACTCATTGAACAAGCGCATCGGTAACACCGAAAGATGCTCCTCGAAGCCTGCGTTTTTGGATGAACAGCACACAATACATGTGCAGTTTAAATTATTATTTAAGGTATGTGAATAGAACATGAGCTTGTATATACGCAGTAATCGTGGATTGATACCATGATTGTCTAAATTTACACTATTAAAGAATTGTTATTGTAGGAATTTAACGCCCTTTCCAGACATGAGAATATTAACAGGCGGGCAGTTTACCTCACAATCGTCCCTGGGTAGAACCAGTACTAGACCCCGATCCTCCGTAAGAAATACATAAAGAGACATGGTCGGTAGCAGGGCGCGAACCCATAACCTTCAATCTATGAGAGGCTACAATGATCTCAAGTCAGCGACTCTAACCATTCGACCAGAGTACAAGTACAACAAAATACAACATCTCCCACGGCTAGGGGAACTAACCACTGTAGATTTAAGTGCTACTTCCCTATCAAACTCCCCGCAGCGGTTACTTCCCCTCACAGAAAACAGTATCAGTCAAATCGCTGTCCTATATCGGTATAGCACGTTTTTACGGTGGCACAGATACGGTGGCATAGAGGAGACATGTGTATGTTCTTATTTATCTCGTGCGCATGAGATACTATGTCGTGCGCACGAGATAATTAAGTGGTGCGCACGAGTTACTATGTCGTGCGCACGAGATAATTAAGTCGTGCGCACGAGTTACTCTGTCGTGCGCACGAGTTACTAAGTCCTGCGCACGAGTTACTAAGTCGTGCGCACAAGATACTATGTCGTGCGCACGAGATAATTAAGTCAATGTAGGGAACTGATTTGACTGACTTAGTAACTCGTGCACACGACATAGTAACTCGTGCGCACGACTTAATTATCTCGTGCGCACGACATAGTATCTCGTGCACACGACTAAGTAACTCGTGCGCACGACTTAATTATCTCGTGCGCACGACATAGTATCTCGTGCGCACGACTTAGTATGTCGTGCGCACGAGATAAATAAAAACATACACATGTCACCTCTGTGCCACCGTAGTGACCGTTAATAAAACAGTTTTTCGGGACAAAAATACGATAATCAGAGTGGAGTTAGAACAACAACTGGTACCTTTTGTATACATGTGTCTTAAAGAGTTTATAAATATGTTCTGAATATATTAGTACGTTAAATCTATCTTCCGATTTGTCAAACCTCTCGCGAGGACTTAGACATTGACGCGCGTCATCTGACAAGAGAGAAAAGAATAAAAGCATAAAAAGAAAGAGTATATACAGGTTGTATTTAAAAACAGGTTAAAAACAGAGCAGGTTTCTAGGGGGACACATGTTCAACCTAAACATGCTTTATGAATATTTCAGTTATGAATATAGAATTAATAATAATAATAATAATAATAATAATAAAAATAATTGAACTAGAGGTTGTTTGTGAAACAGCAGTTAATCAATTAATTTGCAAAAATCTGTTAATGACTAAAAGCAGGAGAAATGTTAAAAACTAAGGAATTTAGTTAATTACTTAGATATAGAACCTTTTAGAATCTCTAAGGAAGATAAAATTGCCAAAATGTTTTTGCTATTTAAATCATTAATTATTAATACCTCAGAGAGAATTTAGAAAGTAGAAGTTGACCGAGCAAAACCAAATGCCAAACTGATGAATCTCTTGCAAATAATACTAAAGAAAGACTACCCAGAATGCAATTTTCACCATTGTTATCTCTAAGCTACTGTACTAAACCAAATTGTAGCAAACTCAATTTGATTAAAATAGAAATAGACAAGCAAAACGAGGCTGAAATGGGACAGCCCAACATAGGGTTTACAGACTGCATGCTAAGTGATAATCATCACTAAATACTACGTTTTAATGTGCTAAATGTATAATAAAATATTTAAAAAATGATCAGAAATAAACAAATACAACTAGAAAATCAATAAACACACATGAATACTCAAAGAAATGACTGCTGTGTCATTTTTACCTTGTGGCAGATCAGGATGTGTATTTATACATAACAAAGGAAAATGTCATTTCTATATTCTGTTTTGTGTTACTGGTGTGACAATGAACTTGTTGTGTGTGCTGCTACATGTATGAACATAATAACCGTTCATGACAAGTACATCAAACTTAATGTATCATTGTCAACTTTATGATTAAAAACAAATAAACTCTAGGGAATTGTTTTACATACTTTTTACAGCATTTTCGACTGAATAAAAACATCCAACAGACAAAAAAAAAAAAAAAACACTTACGTAATATACAAATTTGTCCTACATACAAAAAAGAACAACTTCTGTTTTTTAACTTGTTTTGCTGATATCGTATGGCAGTCAAAAGGGGGCACAAACCAATCCAGGAATTATACCATTGAGTATTTTTCCATGTTCTTTGTTGTAGTTATTTATTGTTGTTTATTCAAATCAAAGGCATTTTGACACATCAATGGGTCGCACTGATCCCTAATTGACTGGTACATTTACTGGACTACCCCTAACAGCAAATGGTAATGTCAAAATGGAATATGAACAAGTCTATTTTATCAATTCAGGGAAGTTAGAATCTTCTGCTGCCTTTCAGAATCCTGCCACAAACATGCATCTTACTTTTCCTTTCATTTTCACTGTTAAAATGTAGCAATGAAGGAAAGTGAGTATTTCAATGCTTTGAAATGCCCTGCCTTTGACTGGCCATACTTACTTTACGTCTCAGGGCTGAAGCAGCATATGCTTGAGGGACCCCCACAAGGCCTTTAACATCTACCTCTATTATCTGATCATTCACTTGCATTATGTAATGATACAAGAAAGACTGAAAGTTTGAATTGCTATAATTTAAGACAACCTTAAATTATATCCACATCCTATGACTATGTTATCAAGTAAGTAATACAGTTAGGGGAAGTAACCACATAATAACCTTCTCAAATCTTTCACAGAAATCGTCTCCCTTGAGCCAATGTATATCTTGATAAGCCCCAGATGTTGCCTTTATTAGAAGGTCAAGACCTGCTTTCAATGATGTGCCAAAGTATTATCAACCTTTATTTTAAGCTAATTATAGATGTTCAACGTCATTTTACAATTGTTTAAATTTTGTACCTCTGTCTTTACTGGTTATCATGGCTTATATGTAGGTAGTGTATGTGTGTGTGTGTGTGTGTGTGTGTGTGTGTGTGTGTGTGTGTGTGTGTGTGTGTGTGTGTGTGTGTGTGTGTGTGTGTGTGTGTGTGTGTGTGCACTTCTGGGTGCTGTGGGGCTCGTTTTGGGGAGGCTGCGTTTTTGGTACGTGGCATTCCCTGTTTGATATTATTTTTGCTTTTATACAACCGGAGTCAAGTATGATCAGCTTGCCTAGGCCAAAAAAAATTGTGTCTCCGGTCTCTGCCAAAACATTTAAGGTCGTTCAGTCGCCAGGGTTGTTGATTTTTTGTTTTGCCTTTTTATGTTTGGAAACACTTGAATATTGGTCTTTTTGATCATTTCTGCAGTAAAAAGTTAAAGTCGACGGGAGACCGGAAACACACATTTTTGTGTGTGGCTTTATCCACATTACTGACTGCAAATATCAAACGTCTTTCTATCACTGCCCTTAAACCTTTTCTCCAACAAAACAGCCGTGGGTTGGGAATAAAAACTTACGTAACTGTAACTTCTAAACTATAATGTGGCTGGGGATTTCATCATGTTCATATAACTTACTTTTTTCAGCCACTTTTTTCTATTTTATAAATATTGTTGAGACATAACATAACACTAAAGTGTCTAGAATAGCGCAATTGCATTGTTCCACAGGACTAGAACCCTCCTGTACAGGCCACATGATAATACTTTAGTGTTTCCCAATATAACATTAAGTAGGGGAGGCATAGAACACCAATAGTAGAGGGTGTCTCTTTAAGTCATTGTCAAAGAGCTTTATTCCGAAATGTGCAAAACAACGTCAAAAGTTTGTCCTGAAAATATCAATACTGCCTCAATAAATATGCAAAAGGATTACAACAATTATCACTTAATCTAAAATGTATAGTATGTTCCAAGAACCAGTTGAAGTTACTGTTTATTATAGCTATAAGTTTTGTTGCAAATGGTCTAGTTGTTTTCGAAAATCTGATGCTTCAAGTGCAATGCTCATGACAGATGAGGAAAGACAGGGGCTAATAACAATAGCTTAGAATGAGCACTCCATGATACCAACTTACTAGGATGATTAACGCGAAAATAGTTCGCATTATCTACTTGTCCGCCATTTTCAAATATGGCGGATAAGTAGATAACGCGAAATATTTTCGAGAAAACCACTTAATTAAGACGAAAGTCAGTTAACTAATGTATGGCAGTAGTATGCCACCATTAGATATGTGTGAACATGTAGTAACTTTAAGAAGTAGCATTTTATGAGTTCGCTTAATGTTACTAGTAATCAATGCGCAGACAGAGACGCCTGTATTGTGTTTTGACACTACAATGAAGCCGTCAAGATCAATTATTATCCACACCTCGGTAATGTACAATGTAACAGTAACATTTTACACGGAGACATAACTTACTAGTATTGACACTGTAATTGTTCAATTTGTTTTAGATTATGGCGTCTTAATGTTGGCTATGTGGAACTCGAGCAGCGTTACGGGAAGAACTGAAGTTGAATCTGGGTGGGCGACCACATCATATCTTTCGTGTGCTTTGTCTTTTATATACCTCCCCCGAGAAAAAAACGTAATAAATGTAGTAATTTAAAGCACATGTGGACAAATGGTGGTAAACGTTAACATGAATGTTTGGCTTTTACATAGTAACAGCTCCGCTTGACTATATGAGAATAGTTGAGCCTCTAGCGTACGATTCTGCCCGGCCAGGTCTTTCCAGCAGGCCGTGAGATAGTGGTTACCCTCGATAAAAGTACATCTAGGTAATACGCTGCCTTGAAAGAGGGTTGGGCTCCCTTTAAGAAATGAACCAGTGTTGATCGCCCAAAACTAATCCACCATCACAGACCTACCAGCGTATTCGTCAACACCTATTGACCCTGCATACTTTTTATTCGCCTCCAGTTTCCGGTGTGCCGACCTACTCCCTTACAAGGCCATGTAAAACAGTGCTACAATATGATGTTAGTTTATGATGAAATGGGAAGAACAAACTGGGCAACTGGAATTAAGCAATTATTAAATGAAAATGGTTTCACCTATATCTGGAACCAGCAAAGTGTAATAAATCAAACTAGTTTTATCAAATCTTTTACAAGAAGAATGTGTGATCAATATAAGCAAACTTGGAATGATTATGTAAGTAATTGTTCTAAGTTAACATCATATAGCCAACTCAAACCAAATTTTGAACATGAACTGTATTTATCTAGTATAACAATAAGAAAATTTAGATGCGCATTAGCGCGGTTACGAACGTCTTCACATGAGTTAGAAATTGAATATGGTAGATATAGCAATACACCAAGGGAAATGCGTTTTTGTAAATTTTGCAAGACAGCTGTAGAAACAGAGTATCATTTTACTTTAATTTGCCCTTTTTATGAAGATCTTAGGCGCCAATAGTTGCCTATAAAGTACTGTACCAACCCGACACATAATAAGTTTAATATCCTTATGAGTACAAAGTCAGAAACATTGTTAAATAAATTAGCAATATTTGTTTACTGGGCCTTTGAAAAAAGGAAACACATTGCCCATGTACAGCCTTAACACTGCTTAAAAGCCATACGAGAATTATTTTATACTCTAATCATAACTATTACGGTTTGTACATAATGTATTTAACATGTTTATAATATGTAATTTTACATAATATGTGTGTATGTATATAAACAAAACATGTAGTTGACCATCTTCAGTAACTTTACCGACCTTATACATGTATATACATGTTTTGCTGTTGTTTTTTTGCATAATCTTTAAAATGGGGAAGATAAAGGTCAATCGATTTATCTTTCTGTTAAAAATAATCCGGTTTCCAAAAGACTGTCCTTTAGTTTCGTTTCGTAAAGGCTAACTACTGGATAGGAAGAAAAATCACAACTGAGAACATACTGGAATTTGTATACGTATATACATTATGTGGTGGTTTATATACTAGTCTATATGTTAATATTGAATATGTAAAATTGTATAATTGTCATGGGCCAGAGGCCAGTATCAAATAAAATCTTTGTCATTGTCATTGTCATTGCCATGTATAGGTGAGTATTTGATCACCTTACTCGGGAGGTCCGACACACCACTAGCATCCTGACTTTTCAGTACCACTAGTAGCCAAAAGTATATGGCTATCTAAGTGAATAATGACACCCTCAAATTTAAACTAGAAAAACAGGTTGTTAAACAATTTGACAAATTGGCAACCAAGTTGGGGCTATCAAACACTTTGGTAGACGCAATTCATGAAATAATCCCTGATTACCAACCTTGGATATGGTATCCATCGGGAAGTACGTCGCCTTACAGTCTGGCACCTGCTGGGATTATTCCTTCCCTTCCGACAGGAGCGGCATCAGAAAGTCAAACCACAAATACAATAGCATTGGCTGAACTGTTGATGCATCTACCCACTGGGCGTGCTTGCAGAAAGAAAATGGGAGACATAAACACCAATAGACAATTCAGTGTAACTTGGTCCGAAGATGGATTGGAGCATATGCATACTATCAGGAAGTTTGAAGTTTTTTTTGTTGCTATGAATTTGGAGTTTGGGAGAGATTGATTTTCCATGGCACAAATGGCCCAGGTGATGACCAAGTTCACCTTTTATATGTTGTCTAGGACAGTACATCCCTCTCGCCTCCAGATCGAAACATTTAACTGTTTAAAACAAATGTATTTAAATGGCAATGACAAAAATAACTTGTTGCCAATGTACTTAGCCAGCTCAAAGTCTAGGTCCAAATCATTGGACAATGTGAGAGGGACTGAAGAACGTTCCAATCAGTCTCGCAATATTCAATCTTAAAGGGACATATCCTACACCTAGCAGATTATATTCTCGAAACATAGATAATGTGTTCAATGAACGTCAAATGATAAATAAAAACAATTTTAAAGAACAACATATGGCGAAAATATGCCCTATTTTGCCACAATTAATCAATAAAGAGGCCTTTTGTAATAAATCGCTATCCACCCATTAATTGTACAACAAGAGCCCCACATAGATTATTGAATAGTTTACGGTACTGCAACACTTTTTTAAAAACGCTGATTTTTCGATAATAACTGGAATGCATAGCTTAAACTTTTAGGTAAAGTTATAATACTTCCGAATATTCCATTACTTATGTTTTTGAGTTTATTTCGTTTGACATCAGTTAAAGGGTATGTCCCTTTAAAAGGTGACAGAACATTTGTAATTTGATTTAGGTAAAAATGAAAAGTACCATTTCATAGTATAATAATATAATAATAATTGGTCAAGTGGCAACTTTAAACTTTAATCTCCTGTATATTAACTTCTGGTTAGTAATATAAGTACGTGTTGTAAGTGTTCTTATATAGTTCAGTGCAAAATACTTACAAGTATGTTGAGACTGTATTTAAATTCAAAAGTGCACGTTCATGTTTTCTAGTATCATCAGTCTTAAAGCTGTTAAAAAAAATAAAATTTTCGAAAATGACATACTAATACATAAACATAAAACTAGAGGCTAAAATCAACAATAGAAGTAACAAGAGCTGTTTGTAAAACACGTATGCCCCCCTTGATGCAAAATTTTTACTATGAAAGGAACAGTTTTTAAAGTAAAAGTCAGTGAGAAATTCGTGAAAACGGCGTCTGTAGAAATTGTAGAACTGAAAAACAGTCTAAAAAAACAATAAAACAGTCATCTCCATAGAACAATATTAGAATTTAACATGGACTTTGACCGTGGTGAAAAAAAGTCACCTTGACTGTTTCAGGTGTATTATTGGGCAAAGACACTTGCTTAAAACAATTTAAAACTAAAAAAAAAGTATTTTTAGTATTAAACTGTGACATTGACCCCTAAAAAATTTTTTTTGCTGAAAACAATTTAATACTCGAAAAAAAAATTTTTTAATCTATTTTTAGTACTGACAAACAATTTTATAATAAAAAAAAGAATCGAAAAAAAAAATATTTTTACCAAAAGTGACCTTGACCCCTAAAAAGATTTTTCTCACCATGCAAGCTACCTACACACCAAGTTTCATTGTAATTGGTCACTCCTAACTCATGTTATTAAGCGGAAACCAGTTTTCTATTTTTAGCAACAGTGGCATTGACATTGATCCTAGTGACCGTAAATGAAATCTATGCTTCCTCTCCTTGGAAACTACATGTACCTACAAACCGAATTTCATTGCAATTGATCACTCCTAACTAAAGTTATTGAGCGGAAAACATTCTACAATTCCGGTTTACTGTGACCTTAACCTTTGACCTACTAATCTCAAAATCAATAGGGGTCCTCTATCGGTTATGACCAACCTCCACATCAAGTTTCAAGATGTTAGGCGCAAGCGTTCTCGAGTTATCGTTCGGAAACCGTTCTACAATTTCGGGTCACCGTGACCTTTAAGTTTGACCTACTGATCTAAATAGGGGTCCTCTGCTGGTCATGAACAACATCCACATTAAGTTTCAAGATCCTAGGCCTAAGCGTTCTTGAGATATAATCCGGAAACGAGTTGGTAGACGGACGGACGGACGGACATACCGACCGACCGACCGACATCTGCAAACCAATATACTCCTCTTCTTCGAAGAGGTATAAAAATCTAGGTAGAAATTTGTAAAAATCGATTGAAAATGCTGGTTTCACGGCACCGCTACATTATATGTTTATATTTGAATTTTAAAAGCATTTGCAACGCTTTAATAGTTGGTAGCGTATTATTTCAAGATATAAGATATACAGATATACTTTACAGGAATTTTTACTGAAACCTTTTTGTATAACTATATGTTCTAAAATATGTTATTTTATACAGTTTGAATAACTTTATTTTTTACCAAAATCAAAAGCAAGCAGCTTTAAAGATTAAGGGAGGGTGTGTGTAAGGATGTGACACTTTCCAGCACATACATCTACTTACAATGTGAAATCTTATTGCAGTAAATTTGACATAGTGATATCCGATCTTGGAACTGGATGTCTGCAATAAATAAACAGTTACCTTAAATGATGCAAAACAGTATCTGAAATCTTACATTTCTCAAAGTGTTTGTCATCCGGACTTACAATAATGTAACAAAACACAAACCTTGTTGATGATTTTGCCTCAGATTTTCATTTTCAAATTTAAATAAAAGTTTCATGAGCGCCTTTATTTTAAATTTAACCCACTTCATAGATTGTCCGTAGAATTTCTCTAAGTTCTATGCATATATTTTAGGATAAAAGTAATGTATAATCCACCAAACATAGCTTTAATCGCAAAATATTTGCATTTTTGCAAGCTTGGATTTTACGCTGCATTTCATTATGGCGATTTGTGTATCTTGAATCCAGACTTTGTTTGATTGGTTGATTTCACTTTTTTTCTTGTAGTTTGATATGTGGATGCTTAAACCGAAGGATATAAATAATGATCACCAATTTCTGAAATCAGTTCGGTCTTTAGCTTCAAGAAATCAACAGTTGCTAAGCAATAAATTCCAAATCGAGTAACTATTCAACTCTATTTCTCATACGTAGAAACTACGGCGTGCATTACAGAGTATAATCTAAAACTATCCGGGAACTTCAGTTGACAAAATAAATAAAATTATAAATTGTTTCAGAAATAAATTCTTAAAACCTAGCCTTATTTTAGATCATTATCGACCATCCTATGTACACTACAAAACACTGCCATAGTATCTTTTTGAAAACATTACAACAAAGACTGTCTTTGGCGACCAGAGTAGAAGTGCCAAAAATTAAGTTGATTATCCCGTTGACATGTGCACAAAAAGATGTATGCTCACTCCTAATTAAAACAATTTCTACCTGGTTTAATTTGGGTAAATGTAATTCTTAAATAGGGATGTTTTGTAAAACTAAGATCCAAAAGGCTAATATGTTAAATCCGGGTCAGATGTTATTAGTCGGCGCTCAGGAGAGCGCCGACTATATTTGACGTTGTCAAAGTTATCGCAAAAGTTGGGGATTGACGATTAATCGTTTTGTTTCATTGAATAAAAATTATTGAAATTTAACCAAAGTATTCACCTGAAACAAATATCATGTTTGATAATAATCAACATTTTCTAAAAAAATCGAACACATAATTAATTAATAAAGTTGATTCGAGCTTGCAACAAAAAGGCGCTCTTACGCAGTAAACTTTCCTAGTTTGGTTCCCAGCGTTGTGTATTGAAACTATTGGATCCCTGAATTTTTATTAGACGGGTTCGACAAGTACAAAAACAATTACAAAACAAAAGCCGCGAGTCACGATGTTAAGAGGGTTTTCAGGAAATTTACATCAAGGCTGTAATGTTTTCGGACCGTATAATGGCATACAATGTACATCCATTGCTCTTAGTGCCCTGTAAACCTTTTCTCATTACAGTTTTTACAGAAACGGCCGCATTCCAACGGAAATAGACACTGTTTTGTTTGGGGGAACGCAGCTTTTTGCGGATATTGTCCACAAATCATTTTGGATATTTAGGTCATATTCATTTACCGCAGCATGTAAACCATAGGAACCATAAGTTTAACGTACAATACTTACTAGACAATTTTTATGGCTCTATTGATAGCAGTGTAGAAACTAGGTCAAATTTGTTTTTATGAAGCATTGTCTCAGGCAGCAGTGATTTCACAATTTCATTTGTTGACAGTAAATAAATTAACAGTTGCATTGTACATAGACACTAGTACTGGTCATTTTTTCATTCTTTATTTGCATCAAAGAAGTACAAATGATGTTTATGATTCTAATGGGTCTGCAGTATTGATAAGCTTTGACTCATTTGATGAATTGATTGTTCATGTATTTGGGGTATATTCAAAATATTTGTATGAGTTATCGCCCATCTTCATTCATGGCTCTGACCGAGCTGAAGTTCTTCCAAGTGACAATCCGAGTACACAACAAAATTTAGAAAAACTGTTTGTGATGCATTTGTACCTACATCTGTTTTCAAAAGTTCATGCAATGGACGAGCTACTAGTGCTGGTGGTTATAATTTATTTGAAGATGACTTTCCATTGTAAACTGCAACAAAATTGAATGAAAATAGTACATGTATTATACTGCAATAAAATTTATACAAAACACTAATCAGAACTATGATGTTGAGAGTATTGTTTCATTTGTCAAAAGTGAAGACTGTTCTGTCTCATTTGACAGAAGTGAAGAAAGTTTGGTCTCATTTGAGCAGAATGTATCTGAATTTGGCTACTCTCAAGTTGTTAATCACAGTAAAAGCACACACAATGTTTTTGAAATTCAAAGTTACTCTGGAAATTCTTCAAACAAACTTCAGTCTTGTTTTCAGGATGACCAGTCTTACTGCTAACCAAACAACAAAGTCAACAAACGAAGAAAAATACGGTTTAAGAGTGGGAAGAATACACTTCGAGAAGTGTTGGGTGTTAGTCTTGAAAACAACACCTTAGTTTCATCTTTTGATCAAGTCGTTTGTGATGAGACATGCATGCGCAATGTTGGTTTTGTTTGTGATGTAGACACTACAGTTAATATATCATTTATTGATTACCAGTCTGATAGGTATCATATTTCTGAATATGAGAGTCGTTAAAGATTGAGACCAGAGTATCAGTGGAAATGTTGTAATAGGTTTCTATTTGTTCATCAAGTGACACATTTCAGCACTTGCACAGATGCTGCTGAAATTTTGGAATTAAATGAGTACTCAGAACTATGTGTAACTTGTAAAAGATACGTGGTTATAAATTCTGTTCCGAGCATTTCAGCAAATGGAAATTTTTTTATTGATGTAGACAAGTTGGAAGAAAATGTTCTGATCCCTGTCAATTCTTCAGGCCAATGTAATGTTCAGATTTCTGATCGTTCTACTATTTTACGGGTTCCAGAAAATCTTGAAAAATCTGTTAATGCATTTGACTTTAAACCATGCCTGGAAATGGCATTTCCTTGGTTGTTTACTTATGGGAAATTTGGATTTAAATATGAACACCCATTTAAGATAACTCCAAGTATGCACTTTCGTGTGCGATTTTATGGTGTATGTGCAGATTTTATGAAGGATTTAACATATTTTCTTCATTCTGCTGTTTCGTAAGATGTAGCATTCCTAAAAAGTGAGATCAATATTCATATAAAAATCAGACAGACAAGCAGTGGTAGAGATGAACCTGTAACTGTTGGTAACATAAAGAATATAGGCCATAACTGTGATCTCTTAGAAAATTCATACATGTTTATGAAAAATATTAAGGGCACTGTAACATATTTCAGAAATATGCTGTATAAACTTCTTGCTACTTTCAGATGTCTTGGCCCAGCAACATTATTTGTAACGCTGTCTGCTGATGATTTGCACTGGTCAGAGTTAGGTATGAGTCTTCAAAACATTGATTTTCAACAGGCAATTGGTTGTTCATTCTATTCATCTATGCGCGCTGATCCGTTGTTGACAGCTACCCACTTCGAACGTAGATTCAAAGCTTAATGAAACATTATATTAGTTGATCTTAAACATTTTGGAGATGTTCGTGACTACTTTGCTAGAGTAGAATTTCAAAACAGAGGTAGTCCTCACATTCATATGTTTTATGGATTGCAAATGTTCCTCAGGATATAAATAATAATTATGTGCAAGAAGTATTATCTTATATAAACAAAACAATTCATTCCACAGTTCCAAATCCTGCGTCAGACCCTGAATTGCATAGGCTTGTTAAACGTTTGCAAGCACACTTTCATTCTCCATACTGTAGCAAAAAACTCTTGTCACAACGTTGACAGACGGGGCTCAATCTTCATTATAAAGATAGTGACAGCAATTTTATCATTGTTTTTGAAAAGTTTGAATTATTGTGTAAATTGCTAGACTTTTCCTATAAAAGAAAGAGCATTGATTTTAGTATTGAGTTTCGTTTATTTTCATGTATTTTTCTTTAAATTCGGTTCAGTAATAAGAAAGTTATAATTTCGTATTTGTGGTTGTTGTAAAACAATATTACTGAGACCACTATAACGGACCTCAATTTATATAACTTATTTTGACCGACATAAATTTTATTCCAGCATTTCATGTCTGCACGGAGGTTATGATTTCCCCCTGAATTTATAGACAGGCGGGAAGATTTAGTATTTAAGAAAAGACTGACGATTAGAAAATTGCCCACACACAGTGTTATGACTTTGGTATTCGAGATGTTATAAAGTTCCTACTTTAGCTTGATCAAGGTAAATGAATTTATTTTTAAAGTTTTCTATTTCGTTTCGTTAATTGTTTCAGTATATAGATTCTTTTCAGTAAAAGATTTTTGTAAACTATTTTCTTTCATATTATGATTTCGGTTTCAAGATGTCGTAAATTTCAAAGTAGCTGAATTTGTTGTAAGTTCCTCGAGGAATCAGGGAAGTTTGTTTTGGTTTAAAATCTTTCTCAAATGCAATTGTGTGAATACTTTGTTTCAGTAATCATTGATTATCTTGTCTAATGTAATGGTTGTACATAGTGAATGTAAGCTGCAGTTTAATTCAGTTAAGGTAGCGCATTGAATTTTCCTGTGGGTGGGGTGCGTGTTTTGCCATCATCAATTTTTTCCTAAATCTTGAAATATTTTCCAAAATTTGGTTTCCCATCAGCTAGATGAACATTCATAGGTGAATTTAAAGTAAACAGAAGTAGTGATTGTTGAATTTCAAGTGAAACATGTTAATTTTTCTTTTCTTATCTTGCTTGTTTACAAACAAACAGAATATGACATACTCACAGGCATTAAATGGAATAAAAACATAGTTTAATACATTATAAACAGAATGTTGTAGAAAAACTTATTGTAAACCTATCCATAAAGGAATACTTTCAATTTTTCCATGTCCACCATGTTCATAATATGACATTTTCACTGGTGAAAACAAATACAAAAGTAGTGCAAAAGTAAGATATAGAGAGCCCTTCTGGTTATACATTATGAACACATAATAATTCACATCTTTGTTGCAGTATCAATTATTTCAATAATTCAACAAAAATGCCTTGTAATGAAAGAATGTAATGTAATTTATACTGTACATTAATGACACTTTAAATGATTATCAAATTCAATAAATTTGAAGACACTTTTTTACTAATTTATTACCTCCCTTTTTCAGTATCATCAATGGTAAGAAAATTTGCTTAAACAAATGAGCTACATGTTATTTCATTATTTAACGCTCATGCAATTATTAACAATGCAAAAAATAATGATGTATCATTGCATTCTTCAAATAGTAATAAAATTTAAAAAAATATTATCACTTTTATCAATTCTAATAGCAGTCTTCAATGAACTTCAGTCACATAGAAGTACTGACTTAATAAATGCTACATACATTTCTAAGCAAATTAATCTGTCAAAATTAATATTACACTGAAACTTGTAGTAAAAACTTGTAATGCTGATGAAAACATTTAAATGAACCTTTCCATTAATATTCACATAATACATGTACAAAATAGATTTAGTACACCAACTAATTACATTGTACCTTGAATTTCGAACTTGTTTCGAACTTTTGAATTTCGAGTGAGGTTGGGTGCGCACCATTAACCGGTTTAAGCTCCCCAGTGGTGTTTTTGCCACTGACCGTTCCAAGGCGGTGCCCCACTGTGTTCGTTTAATTGTTCGTTTTGTCCTCGTGTGTTTGCTTTGTATGCTAGTGTGTGTTGGTAGTGTATATGTGTGTGTGTACATGATTGTGTGTGTGTGTCGTGTGTGTGTACGTGTGTGTATGTGTGTGTGTGTTGGTGGTGTGCACTTCTGGGTGATGTGGGGCTCGTTTTGGGGAGGCTGCGTTTTTGGTACGTGGCATTCCCTGTTTGATATTATTTTTGTTTTAATGAAAGTTAACTTCCACTGATATTGTCTTTTTGTAGGTATTACAGTACATGATTTGTAAAGTGTTTCAATGCCTAACAACCATAGTTTAAGTAACACAACAAAGTTTAACCGTATTTACCATTGATATTATTATCATTCATTGTATACAGTCTACTGCTTCAGGACACCATAAATGACACAGCATATCACTGTAAGTAATTAAGTGCACTGAATATATCACACATCCCTGACAATCTCGGAATATAGTGAATTGAAAATATCACAAAACTGACAGTCTCTGAATACAGTGAATTCAAAATATAACATATCACCAACAGTCTCTAATTACCTATTTCCGATAAAAAACATTATTATACATGAAATAGGAACTGGGGAGTTTCAAAGATTACAACTACAAAGACAATTACATCTTACCATGCTATGGTTGGGTGGAAGTTAACATTCACCTTTACCACTGAAAGGCAGTCCAGTAACCACTTCATATATTTGCACCAATACATATGCACATGTTTTATGGGTACTGCATATATCTATAGGAAAACAATGTACTGTATTTCTGATAATTTCCACTGTGTACATGGGGTAGGAGCTTTAACTTTCATCTATCTGCAATGCATAACATGATGTATGAGTAATATAGTTCGGTTTTCATTTTTTTTATTGCTGCAACAGATTGTGTGATGCATCATTGAATTAAAAACACATCAATGATTTCCCTTTGTAATGCATACAATGAGCGAGTTCGATCAGCAACTATAGTGACTATGGTACAACTAAAGTGTCATCGAACTACCTCTGGTTTGACTAAAATGACGTCATCCGGTCACCACGGTTCGACTAGAGTAAATCGGTGGTTTCTCTGGAACAAATATGGCGGCTAAAGGTAAGAATGCATTTTGCGAGAACTAAAAAATATTTTATATGTACGTTATTTCTTCCTAAAACATTGAAACATTGAAAATTGTGCGAAATATATGAAATTAGACATGCAGCAAGTGAATTGATATGAAATGTGGAAAATTACCGATAAATTCGACACATTTATGAGCTGTTAGTATTTATGGACGATTCGTCGCACTACCGTTTCATACCCTAAGCTAAATTAATTTTAGGTACACTTTTTTCGTCTTTTAAATGCATCTAGACAGCCTATTACAGTTTGTGATCTGTCATAATACACCAGCATGTTGTCATCAACTTCATCATCAAATTCCAGGCATATTACCGTAAACAACACTATTTTATTTGTGGGCGCCGCCATATTGAATAGACCAGAGGCTAACCAAACGCGGTTCGATCACTTTTTCATTAACGCATGCATACTTTGACTTCCGGTACCAAACTATGGTTGCTGATCGAACTCGCTCAATATAACTGTGAAAATTTAGCAAGAAATTGCCTACATACAATTACTTTGACTTTATACTGATTTACCATTACATAGTTTTAATTCAGCATAAGGTATAAATACCATCTTCTTTAGAAAATAAATTGTATTGAATATGACATTAACATTTAAATAGGGGAGATCCAATTTAACCTTCAGACAACATTTGTTACACATCCTTTTTTATGAAAATGTTACTTAGAATATTAAAAAGAATTTTTAAAATGAACAATTGAAACAGACTTTTAAAATATGAGCTAGGGTAAAAAATATGAGGTCAGGACACACACAGAGGGACATTATAATCACATATGCAATAATTTCTGGTCCAACTGAAAAATTAATCCAATGAAATAACCTACTTCTGAAATTCATTATGCCATGTGAAGACTTAAATTAGTATTTATGACAAAAACATAAGAAACGAGAAAAGCATTAAAATATGCTTTCATTTTCATTATTGATAATTTTACCTTCACTCATCTATAAATTTCAGTGAACCATCTTTTAAATCTTTGGACAAGTGTTTTATCTCACACGATGTTTCTTCTCCTTCATACTGTACCTTATACACTGCATTTGGCGAGCCATCTTTGCCTTTATGGTAAAAAAGTATAAATGTTAAATTGAAATATTTCAACATTCGTTCCATATTACAGACATTGTGGCATTCTTATATATGTTGAAATGGGTGTGAACAAAAAAATTTACTAGTGTTACAGCATAGTGAAAGATGTGCATATACAGTGACAGTAATTTAGCATTGTAACAAATGTACATTTTGCAGATCAATTTCATCATTAAAAGCTTTTCTTCTTGTCATGACTACTGTTACCTTTTTACATTCCCAAAGTGTTATTGACATGTATCATACAGAATTAGTTATGTATAGTTTTCATTTTGTGTTCTCAAATAAAAGCTGGCTTACATGCTAATGGTGACTTCATGTGAGACCCCACACCCAAAAATTATACCTTTTACAACACTACCACTGAACCATGGTACCATTTCATCTCCTTCTTTTCCTCATCAACTATCCATTAATGTGAAATTTGTCTTCCCACAAACAATGCATCATTGTCGGGATGGTGAAAAAGTACATTACATTGGAATAAGCCAATTCTTAGAAGAGCTATATGACAAAATTTGTTTTTTATATGATATGAGATATTGTCTTGAAGTGCATGTACTGCTACTTAATGATATATTCAACAATTAACACATTGCATACAGCATAGCAGCATGTCCTGTATTATTATGTCATAAACATACTAAGCAGCCGTACCACTACCAGAACAAGAGAAAGCTGTTATTTTGAACAACTCGTACTTGTATGTGCAAGCATGGGTACTACAATAAGGCTTAGAAGTACTCAAGCAATTGCTAATACAGAAAATGAGCCATCAGTTGTAGTGAAACATTGTTCTAACTAAAATATCTCCACACAACTATAAGCATATTTTTGAAAATAATCATTATACACATACAATAATGCACCCTTTGTAATTTATGAAGAAATTGTATTACTTTCTTAATTTTGTACTAGGCCACTCATTGAGGTTCTAAATTGGTAATACATTGTAGTGGCGTTCTGAAGTGAATTCAGTAAAATAATTTGGATGTCTGCATATCTTAAAATGTTAAATGGAAACAATAACAAGGTTACCTGGTGCACTGTAGCTGATGTTGAAGACGTAGAGGGGTGGTCAGAAACCAATGGGTGACATTTACTTCTAGATGGACCTTGTTTCAGTGTGAAAGTTCTGCATGATGATGGATCAAACTGAAAAACATTATTCCGAACCTGAGAAATGCTCTGTAACATACAGAAGTAGGTATTTTTTAAAACAGCAAACCTCTTGCCATTCTGCAAACTACACCACATATGACAAACTCACTGAAACAAGCAGGACGGGAGACTGTTTAGCAATGTAGTTAGTGATTGCATTAACACCTGAAAACTTACCCATGGACATTTTGGCTTCCTAATTCCAGATGCAGTCCCATATCTCGGACATTATAGTACAGGTAGAATGAAGTTAAAATAAAATGACTTCAATTTCATCAACATGCTCTCCATCAAGCTCTGTTTATAAAGATTCTTTCAATGAAAATATCATGTGGATTTGATCGTCTTAGAACAAAGTCACACCAAGGTTTATCCATAATATTCAACTGTCCTTGAATCTGATAAAATATGATGTGTGTCCTTTTCAAATGCAGCTTGTTTTTTACATTTTCCAGATAAAAATTGGGAACTTTGGTGACAGCTTCTTTAATCATGAATTTGTTAGTTTGAAGAAGATTTTAAATTTCCAGAAGACCCTGCTTATTTCCTTCAGTCACTATTCCATCTCTCGATGCTCCCAAAAATGGATGTTCTTTACAAATCACTAGACCAGTATTTTTCACATCAACATTTTCTTTTATGTTCTTGTACTCTATTACGGTCACTTCTTCCTGTGCTAAACCCCGGATAGTATTACTATTTCGTCTGAAGGTGGTATATAACATATTTTTAACCCAATTTGGAGAGACATTACTAGGTTTTCTTGATATAATTTTGCCAAAATTGGAGCTTGTAAGTCTGTAGCGTCTTTCTTTTCTCCATAGCTGTGATTGACTTTGTGCAATAGTGTTCCTTTCAATACTATCAATGTCTTTGTCAGTTTTCACCACATTTTTTCATAAAATACATCGCACAGCTCCTGAAGTCTTTCTTTACTGACATCTGGTGTGTCGTCTAAAGGACTACCGTAATCCATTTTGGCTTTTTTACAGCTGTTGTCTCTCACACTTTGTAATTTTCCTTTTCTGCGAACATTTTTAGCATTTTCAGTGACTTGACACTTTTCGCAGTGTTTCCTTTTCAAAGTATGTTGTCTTGCACCTTGGTAAAAGAATTTGCCTGCATGAGTTCTTGTAACTGTTTGGAAAACCAAAGGTGACCATGCTGGACCAAGGTTTTTCCGCAAAGCCCCTCCGTAGCATCTGGTTGTCCATGAACCCCTACTGCATCTATTAACTCTTTTGCCACCATCAAATTTTGATCTGATTGCCATCCAACTTTCAGCTCAATTTGTAGTGAAGTTTCCTATAAGCCTTTGAGACCTGTCCGCAACTCTACTTAGAATGACTGAAACATCTCTGAGTATGTCTTTTAAATCAGTGAGCAAAAGTTTGCTTTCAGAAGCTATCCGAGAAAACTCCATTTCTTCTTCAGATGGAATTGTCCAAAAGTCACTCTGGGTACTGAATATTTTGTCAACGGAGTTGTCATCATCATGAAATTCATTTATGGAATCATTTGCCTCATTATCATTTTCTTTAGTAGTTTTGCATGTTTTGTTGTTGCAGAAATTTGAACAATTTTCATGATAACCAAAAATATGGTAAATGCTATTTTTAATGTCGTGTTGACGTAAGTGGGCATTATTTTCTTAAGATCTCATTCTTATTGCACAGCTTACTGCAGTAGTTAAACGTACAATGTTTTTGCCAGTCAGCTTGCTCTTTCCTTTGTAATGCGGCTTTTCATGCACTAGGCGTTCAAGATTTGCTCTGATACATTTACATGTATGGCTGGCACATTCTAATTTCTTAATTTCTCCTCCCCACACAGGCACATTTTCAATTAATTTTGAGTAAGTAGAGCTATCTCCATCAGCAATAACTCTCATATATCTCACACTGTGAGTTGACTCCGCCTCTAAAAACCCTTGCAAAATTATGTCAGACTCCATTGACTGTGAGCTTCCATACCAGTTCTTAAAACACTCATGAACTTTTGGGGTGATATTACCCTTTTCAGCATTGGCACACACTATATACTGCTTGTTCCTTACACCAATATACAGTAACTTTTTTGTTTCTTGGCCAAAAATGACCCCTACACCACCTAGAGCGTTATATGTATGTTTATGAGTCTTTTTCGGCCACCCCCCATCACAAACAACCGTAATTGCAGGCACATCTTGATGAAAGTCATTTCGAGCTATTGCCTTTCTTCTTTCCTCTGCGCCAGCTTGGAGCATCTCCTGTTTCAAAGTTTCACCCCACCACTTACCAATGTCACTTTCAATATCAGTAAAAACATTACTACTCATCTGTGGCATGTTCAATGTAGACAAAAATTCATTTAGTTGGGCTGGACCACAACCAGAAGTAACGGAACCCCAGACGGCACGAACATTGATGTCATAGTGACTATTGCCTTGCTTTGAACTGTTTGCAACTTTAAATTCTTTGTAGCATCCGCAACAACGACCCACCACAATACTAAATAAACCCTTCCGACATATTTCAGTATGCAAAGTCACTGGTTCTTTACCATCCCTTGCCAACTGTTGCGCTTGAGGGCACAAACATACATGGGTTGAAATGTCTAATACATGTTCTTTCAATAGCTCTAGATTGACAATTCTGTACCCAGACATATCTTCCTTATGCATGGCAAATTTCAATTTCTTACCTATATGCATCAATTTACACTTGAACAACTTTGTCAACGGAATGCGTCTAATTACAAATGTTGTACATGCACCGCCATCACGAATCACTTCCTTTCTAATTAGTTGGTAGGGCTGATATTTCTTTTTGTCATTAATGTAACTTTTACATTTTTCTTCTCGTTTTAACTGGACAGCTTTGGACTTCCTTGCTGCTTTGCGCGAATTTATTCCACAAGGCTGACCAAATTTCTTCCTTGAAGCATTACTTTTGCCTCTTTTCTGGACACCCATATATAGTGAAATTTCAATTCAATATATAATAGCCCTCTGCTTACAGATAATGTTACTTTTCACAGAGACGACAAGAAAGTGGTATATAAACAATATTATAACATAAATTACTTCATACAACAGCAAATTAAATATAAAATTAAGAAAGCAATTTCCGATCTTTTTTGGACATCAACGGTCATCCATACTTTGTTTACGTCCACGCGTTGTCACATCTGACCTACTACTATTACACATGTTTGTTTACGTGTTAATTTCTTTTTTATAGCACATATTTACCAAATGAGACAGATCGTCCCAGTTTTTACAAGTAATACGTGGAAAACATATCACGAATACCTGCTGAGTAAATACTTACTAACACAGAATTGATATGACTGTAAATTCTTCGTCTTTTTATCTGTTGAACATTTCAATTCACGGTGCCTTGCAACAACCGGAAGTTGTTTAACGCTGAAAAAAGTAACCCAGTTTCCATCAGATTTATTTTCGAATCAATATTTAGAGTGGTGTACAAATTTATAAATGTTTTCTTTATTATAGTATATAAATATAATACCTTTAGAATAAAATTGATAGATAATAAAATTGAGTGCTGGGAACCAGGTATGCGCTCGATAAACTGAAGGGTAAAATTCGAGGATATCCGAACGGTACAGGAAATCAACGCGTAATAATTTAGTGATTAGTCCTCGAAAATCAGCACGAAATTTGTTTACGAAAAGAATAGTGACACAGACATGGTGCGAAAAAGAGCAAAATAATCGTGTTCATATAGTGTATGCAAAGTTTTATGCTAATGTAACACTTAAAACGTCCATTATATTTTCAGTTTCTGTACGTTATTTTTTACGATCTCCTCGCGATTTTTGCTGCACACAACGTTAAAACTTGTTTACAAATGCGCATGAATGAAAAGACTGGAGGTAATATTTTTCGCAGGGAAGGCCCTTACTTACAGACAGATATCTTTTTAAGAGTGCAGACTTTCAATAAAACCAAAACAAGAGTCTGTTCTTCATTGTTCACGTTGTCAATTAGTCAACTTTTCGGCAATTCAGCTCACACATACTATGTGTTTGTGAACGAGACCCATGGGCATGTTTTTTCTTCTTTTTCTTCACAGTAACTTATTCATGTAATGCTAAGACTTTTCACACTATTCCTTTAATATGACTTGTTAACACTTATATGCATATAACTTGGGCATATTTCGTTTTGAACTGTAACTACTCTTGAATTAAAGATGTGTATATCACCACCCCCACCCACGAGGAAATTAAACGCGCTACCTTAATTCAGTGTAATTGTGTTTCATTTCATTTTACTTTCATTCTTAATAATAATACAAGTTGTTATTGTTGATAAGAAAGATTAATTAATGAACGTATGAAGTGACGTATTACACTTTTGAATATAGCACGTGTTATAACACGTTTTACTGACTGTTGGGTAACCTTCAGATACTATGGTGTACACAAAGAGTCGTCTTTGAACACATGTTCATATAAATTTGTATGTACGCACAGTTATGGGAACCAACAAAGGTATGGTGTACACGTCGGACCAGTTTATGTCCGATACGATTTATGTGCCATGGTGTTTACCTTATGTTATATCTTTTAGCTTTCTCCCCCCGGAAGATACAATGCCTGGAGTGGTAGAGAAATGTATTGATTTTCCTGGAGAAGACCGACCTGTTACGACGATAAACTACTAGATTCGCCCTAATGTATTGATTCCCGAGCACAGACTTGTCTACGTGTGCCCCATTCACACAGGAAACACCTTTGGTGCAGTTGACATTAAGGTATACTAAAATCCAACCCCAGATTACCATACACCTAAACGTGTCTAATTCAGGACTATCATTAAGTCGTTTTATAGTCCACCCTTATCATCATATTTAATGTTCATATTTTGCATTCATCTTTGTATATATTCATCATTGTAATTAAAGTTGTAAATTTTGTATAGTGCTGAGTGTTTGATTACTCTGGTGTGTTAAGCCTTGACCATCCATCGTTACAAACTCTTTAGCTAAGTGTATGCTCGGTTTCCCAAGGGAGTGTGCAGCAAAGACTAAACTTGCCTCACACATCAATTTCTCATCAAAGACGAAAGGTAGGTTTTATGTCACAAAGTGTAACCCTGACAGTTACTTCATTTATGATTTAGACCAACCGTTATGAGGCACTAGCGGGCTAATATGGATATCCAACAGATACAAAATGCTGAGGGTGCTGCTTACTATGTTTGTGCATATTTATGCAAGTCAGAGCCAGATGGTCTAAAAAAATACTCTTGGTGATTTGATACACATTGTTTTCACGCAAAACCCAAGTATAACAAAGCATGCTTGATTGTTAAGGATTGGTTTATGTGTTTCAAAACATAGAAGAATGAGCAGTCAAGAAGCAGCACATGGGCTAGGCAATCTGCAGTTAATACATTCTACACGGTCTGTTGTATACTTGAATACAAGACAACCACAAAAGAGGTTCAAAATCTTGCATTCTTACAAGGAGTTGGATTCACTTGATGATGACAATATAGACATCTTTTGTACAAATATTATTGCTTATTACAATGACAGACCTAAAGAGTTAGAAAATGGGAGTTTTTATAAATTTGCATGTTGATATTCAAAATGTTTAAAACCTAAGGCAATTTTACATCAAAGGTCAAATGAACGTATTCATTGTACGAAATATGTTTGGCTGCGTAAAATAGTAAGTTCAAAGTTATTCGTTTCCCACAGTTTCCTTTTGCAAGTGAAGATAAGAGTTACTGTATGTTGTTGCTTTTGTTACCACATAGATGTGAAAATGAGTTATTAAGCCCATATACTAGTTCAGAGGATGCGTTTAAAGCTAAAACTGGATTGCTTGATACCTCAATAAATCATGTTTATTTTTCATTAGCTAATGAAATTGAAAATGCTGTACGAAGGTTAAGAATGTGTGAAAATGAGTTGTTTTCTAAGGGTACTAGTAATGAATACGTTTCTGGGTTAGGACGTACATTGGTTTTGTCCATTGGCTTACGTGTTATGCTCATAAAAGCACTTAAACTCGTATTTGTTAAGTCAATGGTGCAGTTGGAACAATACATTCATTTCATATTGTTAATTCAGAAGTTGAAGGTGTATAATTATGTTGTTTTTGATGATCCTCAAGTTGGCCAAATTTTACAGCTTGCAAATAAGGAGAATGCTATTTGACAGAAGTCTATTGAAAATATCAGTGAATGTTGATTGGTGCACAGATCACTATATTTGTATATATTAAGTGTTTGATAGAGTAAAACTGTTAAAATACAGTAATTCTTCACTAGAATTTACAATGAAACATTTCTTGGTTCAATTAGAATTATGGTAATTTCAAACAATTTTAGAACTAAACAGTGTTCACCACAACTGTTAGGGAGTCCCTTTCAAATTTGTCGATACAGTTATTCAGTTGCACTTTCAATTCATTATTTGGACAATTTCTTTTATAGTATTTGTATCCTTCAGATGTAAATAGAACTGTCATTGTAAATATATCTATATGAAAAATATGTCAACTCTGACAATCATTTCAATTCTTTGAAAAATGTTAATTATTGGGGGCAACTAGTTTAACAGTTTGTTAAATATTCTTACTGCGCAACCTTAAAGCCACACAAATGCTCACTAGTTGCCTCATAAAGGTTTATTGCATAATTTAAATTATTAATTAAAACAATATCAACTGATAATGAGCCTTGACATTTTTTCCATAAAATAACATTAAAGCCTTGAATGGTTGCTTACAATTCCATTGGTAAGTACATGTTGCAATAAATTGATATATATATACATGTATACCTGTGAACGTTATTTTATAACAAAAACATATATTTCTGTTCAAACTGTCAATCTTCAAATAGCATATCTTCTGTGCTTTATAATCCTTATTGTAAAGAAACAATAATTTGTCTATATGCCTTGATGTTTGTTTATGAAAACTCCATGAGTGCCATTTTGGTCCGCAGGCTGAACAAAGAAAAAGAACAGTAACCATGGAAGCGTTAAACAAGTTTACAGAGTTGTTGAAGTACACATTAATGTTACTGAGATGACGTATTTCAACAGTGTGTGTGCCAAAGGCGATGAGTTATTAGTTGTAAGAGTGTATATATTTGTAAGATGAATAGAGGGATGACCTCGACCCTTTATTTGTTATGTCAAGAGGAAATGGTGTTACCCATGTTATCTGACTGGGGCATGAAAAGGAAAAAAACAAAGCAACATCAACAACAACAACAAAAAAGTTGTAAGAGTGTATCAGAGGCAGAAATATACCATGATTCGTGTAGGACTCTCATACAAATTCACTAACCTTGTGGAGAAAGGTGATACCTGTTGGTGTGTCAGCACCAGCAGTGTTGGTTATGCATCACTTGTTGAACATTGCGAATTTCTTAAACTGTTGCTACCAGAAGGAGAACATGCCAGTGGATCTAAAAGGTCACTGAAGGATGCAGTTACTAGCCTTAAAAAAAATCTACAGTTGTTGAAAAGATTGTAAGGTAATTGACTTATATTTACCTACAAATTTCAATCATTTTTCAGTTTGTTATAACAAAATGGCAAAGGAACTTCTTAACTGTTCAGTATATATTTTTAGTTTGTCGTATCAGTTTAAATATTTACTTAACTTTTCATATTTAATGTGACATTGTTTTATTTATTTTTTTTATTGTTTTAGGTTTCACTATTGACTTTTCGATGTGAAGGGACTCTGTCTGTAAGATCGCTTGGCCTTAAAAACTGTTCTGGGGAACTTGTTAAAGTTACTATGTTTGAAAAGCATGCTTCACAAACCTACCATCCAGAGTCAGTTGTGGAAATAACTGCTTCGTTCCAAAAAACATACCAGAACAGAGTGCAGCTGACTAGTAACCACAAGGACCTGTCAGGTAGGAAAGAATATAAACATACTAACAAAACGTAAAGAAAACATTCAATGAATAATTTTGCTGCATAAATGAAATACTTAGGGAAATAATTTGGTAGGGTTCTTGATAGCAACTTGCATTAATTGTTATGTTATGATTTCTCATTAATCAATTGATGGTTCTGTTAGTTTAACAATGAAAAAGAAAACAAAAACGCATTCATTGAAAATATAAATTAATGCAATCACAAAAGTGAAAGTCTGAAAGTGCTAAATGTAATGCTGCTGTATGTATGCATCCATTATTGTAGATATTACCATAATAATTATGATATTTACTCGCTACTTAAAAAAAGCATTTGCAAATATTATCTTCTTTAACCTATTGGTTTACTTTAATCCTTATGTGTTCTCTTTAACAGTTCTTGGCAAATACCACATTGCCAAATGTTGTTGTTGAAGATGAAGACATAAATTATTTGAAAGGTGATCCTGACTTTAACGTAAATGACGAGAGCTCAACTGCATCAAATTACACAGTGGAGAGTATCCTAGAAATTGATGTTTACAATTGTTGTAACAACACTGGTAATTATTTTGAAATTACCTGAACAGTTTGAGTTTAAGATTAATGACTGTTGAATTTCATCAAGGTAATTCTGCAAATCCATTTGGATTTAAACAATGTTTAAGGACAGCCTGAACAAAAACACAAACTTACCAATACGATATATAAGTAACAATTATTTTTCTTCAAACTGCATTGTTTTGTTTGGAAACATTGAATGTATTATGTAGATTTGGTTTCTTCTGTAACAACATCACAGTTAAAATTTGATTAGTTTCATTAAGAAAACAGTCATTAAGAAACTTGTTTCTGGTTGTTTTTTTTCTGTATTTATCTGCATGTCTTGTCAGCTTACTAAGTATAAAACTGTTTCTTCTTTAGCTTGTATTTACCTGCATGTCATGTCAACATTTCTGGCATGAAACCGTTTTCCTTATTTTGTATTTTCCCGGATGTCATGCCAGCCAACTTGGCATGTTTTGTTTAATGTGTAGATAGCGTTACTTTCATTTGTATGTATCAAGTATAGGTTTGCTTTAACTTTATTGTCTTCATTATGCCAAAAGTACAGTTTAGTTAATGATTTCGATAAGTGTTTTACAGTATTTGCAACATTGTGAGTGTTGTTTTGTTGTTGTTTTTTATGACAAACCAACGATGATAAACACGCATCAAAAATTTATATCATATTAGACTTATTCTAATGACATTTGCTTTTAGTAAAACATGTTTTCTACATCACGTTTGTACAAACCTAATGCTTGCTGTCAGATGTTCTTGTTATTCGCATTGTTTATTTTAGTACAGTTAGTTTTTCTATCGTTGTGTATATCCTTTGAACACCTGTAACGTAATAAACCGTATACGCGGGTTAAGACAGGTTTGGCCTGCCATAGAAGTGACAGCGACCGTATGGAACACGTTTTGTCTGTATGAATTTAAAGGCTATGCCGACAGCTCCTGAATGTTGAAAACTCAGATGTCCGAGGCAAATGCTGACACTTTAAGACGACCTTGAAAATGACCTTGGACACAATTTTACCAGCTTTGAAAATTTTATTTTACCAACGTTCGCGTACAGGCCCCTGTGGGATAGTGTTTTGAGCGCGTGCAAATATTTTTTCACAGACATAAAGCAGACATGTCGTACTCAAACCTAGGTATATTGACATCTTATGAGAACGCTTGAAATTGACCTCTCGTTAGCAAAAAAAAAACAAAACAAAAAAAAATGAAGTCCATGCGCAGGTTAGCAGACAGGGTGACCCCTGCGCGTGACCTCTGTAGGTGGGCCAATGAAAATTTTACTTTCATGTTACAGCTCAATCTATTTGCTGACGTATACAACACGCGCAGTAAACCGAAAGTAGCCATAACGTGATGTACAGTGTTTACAAAAACGCATGCATGTCTGTCGAGTGTGTAAAAAAAATTGCCGGTGTGCAAAGGATATAGCTTTTCAATTTAACGATCTGTTACAATTGTATTCATGCAATATTAACTCGGGTAATTATTTCAATGATGTAACTCTCCTGTCCTATGACACCCTTGCAATATGTCAGTATTCACTTTGTTTCCAACAAAACTGTATTAGTTAAGCATTCCGATTGATGTGTTTTTATGCACTTGTTTTTAATTCACTTTAGCAATACTCATGGTTGTCGAACATCCATTGTTAGTTGTCTTTTCAACAATTACTTTTAAATTGGAAATGTTTTCTACCTAAATAAATTGGCCAATTTCAACAGAACTTCACAGATATATTATTTGGCTTGTCTAACAAATAGTACTAATATTCAAAGAAATAAATTTTAGCAGAACTTTGTTATCATAGCTATCAAAATAAGATTTTTTAAATTGCATTTTGATAAATGTCATAAGAAGCAGAATGTAAATGTTTGGTATGTACCATGTAATGGATATCTATGGATGTCTATAAAAGCAGGGGTCATCTTTTGCTTAAACTTACGCAACAAAAATTTAAAAATACTTTGCCTCCAAAATGTATTGCCTGAATTTATAAAATATATTTCAACAAATATGTAAACACTTAGGCTGTACCATTTTCATGTGGCCCTCTGTCAACATTGTTCACATTATGCCCTTGTGGTTAAATTGTTTTCCCTTAAAGTAGTCATTTGTTTGACATGTATCCGTTATTTTTAAGAAAAAAAAAACATAAACATTATGCAGAAATATTAACATTTGAAAAAGAAAATTACAGTTTGGTAATTTGAGTTTACCCTTGTGTTTGCTAACTCTGGCATTATGTTAATTCCTGTTATTAAAACAATTTAAAACAGATACAATAACACCTTTCAGTCAGGTTTCAACTGTGACCAAATTTGATCTTGACATAATGACTTACTTCTTCCCTTCAAACTTTAGCACTGAAATTATAATTTTTCTTCACACTACATTGTTTTGTTTGGAAACATTGAATGTATTATGTAAATTTAGTTTCTTCTGTACCATCATCACAACGAGTTGTATTTGTACCCCCAAAAACGAAGTATATTGCAGTCACCCTGTGGTCGGTCAATCGTTCGGTCGGTCTGTTGAGTTTTCCTTTCCCGAAGCATAACTTGAAAACTACTGGTTGGAATTCATTACAACTTCATACAATGGTCAAGAACAATCACAGGAAGTGCAGCGTACAAGAAACATAGTTTTTTTACAAGGTATTCTGTCACTAATAACTTCTTCAGTTGACAAAGCAGTCTTGCGGGGGTAACAATCACATTTAGTAATAGGTCTAGTTATACTTAGTTCCATTAAGAAAACTGTCATGAAGAAAATTGCTTCTTTTCTGTTTCGTGTATTTCCATACAAGACATGTCAGCTAACTAAGTAAATAAAAAAATGGTATTTTCCTGCATGTCCTGTCAGCTTACTTGACATAAAACTGTTTCTTCTTCATTTTTTGTATTTTCCTGCATGTCATGTCAACATTTTTGGAATCAATTTTTTTTTATTTTTGTATTTTCCTACATGTTATGTCAGCTTACTTGACATAAAACTTCTTTTGTGTATTATATATATGTTTGGTATGTAGCATTTAATAAATATCTATGAGTATCTATAGAAGCAGGAGTCACATGCACAGTTCTGGTATGTTGAGTTTTCCTTTGTCTTTGCTAACTTTGTCATAATGCCAATTCTTTTTACAAAATCTACAGTAACCATTTAAAACTCATACAGCTTTGAGGCAGGTATCAACTGTGACCAAGTTTGAACCTGATATACCAACCTACTTTTTTTTCGCTTCAAACTATTGTAATAACATAATGATTAATGTTAAAATGATAGGCTCATGTGAGCATGTAGTGTTATAATGCTTGTCTTGTTTTATATTCCTGAGCATTCCCAGAAAGCTATCAATATTGGCAGCACATATATTCAACAGCTGCCCTAAGCAGTTACCTTGTGAGATTTCATTAACATTGTGCAAGTCGTATGCTAAAACTGTCCGCAAAAATCATCAATATTTTTGTGCCATTATATCATTCACAGCCAAGAGGGCTTTCATAACATAGGATTTCAGACTTGTGACCTTTTGTTATACAACAATTTTTTTAATGATTGGCCTAGAATTATGAAAACCGGTCAGAAGACTATCTTGGTCACTTGTCACTCAAACCGGTGCCTAAAGTCACTCAACCGTGCATTGCACCATGCCACATAGAGAAAGTGATAAAAAGCAAAAGACACGTGCCGAATAATGATGACAAGTTTGTCAAAACATCTGGTCATACCACTTGATACTCTTGAGGTATACACATCGCTTTCCGCTATTTACATTGAATTTGAAGCTCTTGCAATCATGGTACGGCTGACAGAAGTTCAGAGGGGTCAGGCTATTGCATTGCTTATGCAAGGTCAGAGGCAACAACAACGGTTGCTATGCAGTTCAGTGTGAATGTTTCCACCATAGAACGTCTTGTCCGTCGTTTGAGAGAAACTGGAAGGGTTTCCGACCGACCTCGATCGGGTCGAGTCAGTCGATTTCACTTTGCGATATTGGGGGTACCGTTAAATGTGCTTCAATTACTAATGGATTATTGGTCAAAATCTAATGACATATTGGTAATTTGTTGATTAAAGATGGATTATTTATATTCATATAAAATATTGTATATATTATCAAACACATCACTTTAGATCACCTCAAATGTTTACCCAGCGTTTCTTTATCCTTTCAGTATATATATATATTTCACTTCAGATTATACTATTATCTTTGACAGGGAATAGACTAAGTCTTAACACATGAGTAACTATTACATTTGCAAGCTTGACGCAACTTGTGACATTTCTGGCTTATTGTCTTGTTGAGATTTTTTTCTTTTTTGAAATTACTAATCACACTTCACGGCATTTAAAATTGTTGCTGTTTTATGTTAAGTTTCAGCTATATTTTAACATGTTGTTTATATTTTTGAAAGCAAATAAAACATATAATTATTATCTGGGTCAGTCTTTCTTTTGCTTTATGTATATAACCTGTTTCGGTTGAGCACACACCTGTGTTTGAAAATATACAACCTCTGACAATGCATCATTATGCTCGAAAAGTCATTACTTCGTCATAAATGATGACTTTCTGACAATAGCCTAAAGTGGTGTCTCATTAGAAGTCAAAAGTCATCATAAATGATGACCTTAAGAGCAAGTGTATTAAATTTCAGTATACACCTATGTTTGTATAGAAACATCCTCTGACAGACGTGTCAGGCAATCGATTCTTTGGCTCAGTAGTTAGACCGTTGGTTTAGCAAACTACTTATGATCCAAGCGGTATGAGTACGCATTGCACTCACAGATGGTCTATTTAAATGCACTAACTTGAACAGTTATATAAAATTTGTCCATGTGTGAAAATTACATGTATCGGACACTTTTAGGTCTTCAGAATCTTCTGTGCCGACTTGATGCTGTGCATCAATGTTTGTCTTGTTGTATTTGTCGTCTACTGCTTCGAAGCGTAGCTGTTTTTTTAATTGACACAAATGTGTCAAAATGGTTTTGCTTGGTGTAATTGGACTCGGTCGGATGTCCTCATTTCACGTGGTCTCAGAATCATGATAATAATGAACAAGTGTAATGTCCATCGAAACAAGTACACATTCTTATATACAGTCAAACCTGTATACAAGGACCACTGTTGAGAAGCTACAAATGTGGTCTTTGTTTACAGGTGGTCTTTATTCACAGATGTGTCTACTTTATATGAATAATGCAAGGTGATATCCCTGCTGTTCTTTATTCGCAGGGCGGTCTCTATTCGGAGGTGATCTTAAACACAGGTTTGACTGTAGAAGGCTAGTTCTAGAAACAAAGCAGAAACTATTTTACATGTCGAGCTAGCTGTTGAGCTTGTATACGTAAGTTTACGCTTAATGCAACAATATGACAAATACAGGTGAGCTGTTGCATAAAAGTTGATGTGTATTGGTTTGCAACTTGAGTTAGAATTTTGCAACATTGGATATCGTAAAGCCTACCAGTTATATCTTAATACTAAATTGCGCAAATTATTCGACATGAAAATTGATTTTTACACTGGACTTACAGTGTTAATACTGCTATTGTGTTGGATATCCATTGCAATGGGCCGTTATGTTGGTAAGAAATATGTATTATTATTAAAATTGTTTTTATTTACGGCTATCACTTTTTTTATCTCGTGTATTAAACGTCAAAATCACCAAAGGCTGTAAATTACTTATTAATTAATCAATATTTTATTCGTTTATAAAACTAAAAGCAGTCACAATTTTACAGAACATCAATTAGTTAAAATAGCTACAGCCAGACAAGACCATTGGGGGCTTTGTCAGCTATATCTGACATTGACTTTGTTTCTCTCATTGTCAGGATCGTCTTCATAAGTTAGGAAATTAGATAGGCAATTAAATTCTTTTCAATAATTAAATACGATCGTCCTACCTATTCTAACGGACCAAATCCTCGTACAATAAATATCCATAGCAACAGGAAGAATACACCTAGCAACAGGAAAAGTAGCCTAAATAACTGGACACATATCCTTAGCAACAGAATAAATACCCCTAGTAACTAGAAAAACTGATAAACTACGATCTGTTATTATTACACGGCGCATCAGCGCCATGTATATTAATATTGAGAATGAGATGTACTCTGGAGGAGCACGTGACCGATCAATGGTTTCCGACTTCGCTCAAAACTTACTTGATAAGAGTAATGCCTGACGCTGGTTCTCTGCTGCTACATGTGTTTTTCGCCCAATGTTGTTTCGTAACATTAAGTGTGCTCAACTTGCAATTTTGCCACAATCTTTAGATAAACAGGACTAGCAATTTTTAAATCAACAAGACTAATATCATTGATATCGTTAGTAAATTAATTGCAGCAAAGAGTCTGTAATTTAAGATAGCACGGAAATAGTAAGGGACTTGTCCATCTAAAGGCGAGTCAGATTGGGACGATTGAATTCGGAGCGGTATACTTTGCATACGAACTTTGAAGACAATATGAACAAAGAAGGATTTCGCAGACAATATACACAAAAGGGTATTGGATTTTGCAGACAATATAGACTGTATAGGAAAAGGTGTTAGATCTGCATAGAATGGGAAACTTAATAGGATGCTTATAGTTACAGCATAGGTCCCAATGAGCCAAGTGTAACCTGAAATATTACCCATGACAGTGACGTTTATCATTTTGTAGCAAATAAAACTCACTGGTCATTTATCGTACAGATATAGACATTCTTTGAAAATTTAAACATTAAACTTTAGCTGCAATAAAAATATTTTCATTTTCTGCATTATATATTGATATTTTACCATCGTTAGTAATACCTGTCTGGAATATTTTTGTAAAAAATTATATCTATTGACAAATGGCTAAAAGTTGGTATTTTGTGCATGGTCTTTAAGAGAGTTAAAAGCAAAACTCAAGTTTGAAAAAATCAGCGGCTATAGTTTAAAACTTAAACTTCAAGTAAATGTAATGGTTGTGTATATAAAACAAATATCTTAAAAGTTTCATCTGCTACAAAATCGGCAATTTTTGCAAATTGCTAATGTCACACGTGATATTTCAGGGTAAAAGCTGTATATGGTTATCTCTCTTTTCTATGTCCCTGCAGGTATGAAACACTTGGACTCAAACAGTAACACTTAAGTAAATGTAAACTCGGGTCCAGGGTGTTTATGTTATGTAGAGCGCTTTCGTTTATTCTCGGATATGGCATAAACTCGGGATAGTTTTAACTAATCGCTGTTACAGTTTGTTTTTTTACTTGAAACCCGCAAAATGCATGGACAGAGAATATAACTTTCCTTTTCTGGTTTAGAATTGTGCAAGCGGTAGGATTTGAAAATAATGAAAGAACAAATCGGATATTAAAGGCATATTAACTTTTCAAATTAAAATTAATTTTAAACGGACATCCATGCTCTTAGCATGTACATGTTTAGAAATTTTAGTAAGCTCTAACAAATACGCTAAAAGTTTTAAAGTTAAAATTGTATATTTTACTGAAAGTAAACACGTGATTTTTTTAGTTTCTGAAATGGCTTAGGGTCATTTTAGCGTGGTGACTCTGATCTCTTGAAACCCGACAAAATAATAACAGGTGTTGGGTATTTGCTACAGCATAGATATAACACTCCTTCACACACTACTTTATAGCAGACATCCCCTTTCCTTTTTATGTCGTGTACTTTTGCTGTTTTAGCAGCAATATTTTACTCGTGTAAAACAGAAGAAGTAAGATTAATGTTTCACCACAAACATACCTCAACAAGCTATGACACGGTGTGAATTTTGTTGCGATTGAGAAACATGTTTTATAGTTGTACCGGACAAGCAAACGTTTCCGAAAGAGAACTTACAAGTTTGTGTGTTCAAATTGTCTCGTGTGGTTGCAGAGGTTGACTGAAGTACATGTATCTGAAATTGAGAACTACGAAAAATAACCTGGTCACAATATTTATTATTATTATACAATCTCAGCTTTCCTTGCAGAAATGTTGCCAGATGAGTGACTTGAAAAGAGTATTATGGAATAATATTATACCTGTTTGCAATGTTTATTGTCATTATATTTCGTTCAATTATCAGCCAGATCTCACTTGGCACATATGGGTTATTGTATTTGAAATATCACCAAAAATAGGATTGTCCTATTCGTACTGTTTACAGCAATTTATCGCCCCAGTCACTCTGGTGTTATTTCAGTAGACTTATTCCCTCAAAGGGTATTAAAACCTCCTTTCTCTCACAATACCTAATCAGATAAGACCCTAGTTGATTGGTTGTCTTTAGACTAGACATTTTGCCTAACATACAGATACTTTTTTTAATGGTTTGGTTTGCTTATAGCCTGTTGTGTTGTTGCTTTAACAAGCAATTTTATAAAACTACTCGTATTAAATTTTGCTTATTAAATTCTTTATATTTTTATATGTGATATCGCAGGTATAATCAATAATATTCTGAAATCTCGGACACATTATATTTAAACTAATTCGCACTTTAGAGACTCTTGTGACAGTTTATTTTATTTATTTATTTATTTATTTATTTATTTATTTATTTACAAAGATATCATTTAAAATGTTAAAATTGTTAATGTTATACTTCGTCTTTAACTCTCTGTAGCACGAAGTTCGTGTCTTTTTGAACTATAAGCCAAAAGCATGCGTTATATGATAGATATACTGTAGAACAGTTAAAATATATTCAGCATCCGACCTCCAGACCTCACATATCAATTAAAATGCAGATTTTCTACAATGTTTTTTACCCTGCCCAACCCTTTAATCCATAAAACGCTCTTTAAAAATACATGCCTTTTTTGTATTTTCTGTTTTTATGACATCACTGTTGTTATGTAAAAGTATGTTTTCGCCTTTGTATATATCACGTAAATAAATAATTTGAGAAATCTTTTTACGTAATATAACTCTTTACTAAATTTTGAAAGAGCAATGCATACCTTAAATACATTACACTAAAAATTTACTGATCTATCTACTGAATAGAGAACAGTTACAATAGCGAGACAGAACAAATGTGCCATAATACAAAACAGATAGATTACTGTTGACTCGAATAATTACGTCATTTCTCGGAGGATACGCCTCCTCGAAATAACGTAATTATTCTCTCAAACAGGACTCTATCTATTACATATACAATGTAAAAAACAAATAACAATTTTATTACCCTTCCCTTTCTGAAATTTTGAAGGATTCGGTACCTTAAATTTTGAAGGATTCGGTACTTTAAATTCATTTCGCGGCTGAACATAAGCAGACCTTCAAATGCCTTTCTGATACCTCAATGTCATTTCGTGACGTCACAAAACAACGTCACAAAGGTCATTTCTAAAATGTTTTCTCTTTCTACAACTCTGCAATTAATTTGTAGTGAAATGTCCATACTTCTGCAGCGTGAATTGTCCCCATTGTCCAATTTATGATTACGTTATAAACAAGGATATACCGTCGTAAATATTTCGTGAGTACTTATACAACTCTTATCAGTATTAAAGTACTCTAAATGACATGAACTTAATTATGACATGTAAGACTCTATATAAATTAAAACTAAAAGAGACAATCAAATATCATTGTCTTCGAACAAGCAATCTAGATGCAAACGATTTATATATTGTATTACTATCAGTTACGTGCTCAGCTACATCGTTTCGTATGTTTTTCTCTTAAGCAGAATGAAGAAAAGAATGTTTCCATGTGTGTGTGTGCGGTCAAAGGAGAATAGCATACCTGTATAGATGCGGAGTTACTTTTCTTAATCAGTCATTTGCACAGAATGATATACATGCTAGAAGTAAACCAAGTGAAGCGCGCGTGACAAGTTTGTCTTTAAAAAGTAGTAAATTACCGGTATTAAGTTTGGTGCTAAAATGTGTTTAAACGAAGATATTTGAGTATGAAAACACTCGTGATTGCAGTGAACTGCAGATAAATATTTCCTAAGCATTTTCTCGTCCAAGAAGCGATCTTTGGCCTCAGCATCTATCGCTAAAGTGAAAACATAGAGAAAATGGTCGAGCACTTTCGGTTTCTATCCGAAACATTGCGGGTCGAAACTAAAAACCGAATGTAGGTCACATATAACCCTTGACAAACGGTCTATTCATATAAGTTCATAGCGTTCAAAAGAGAACTTATCCCGGTAGGAATCCGTTTGGCCTAGTTAAAACACACGAAACCCGCAATTTCTCAAGTTTGCGATCATTTTTCTCACTTAAACCAAGTTTGCGCTCACTATACGCCCAACCCATGTAGTAGTTGATAAAAAATAACGTGTTAGAATCCAAATAATAAATGTGTCGCTGTATATTAGGTAGTGAGGTAAAAACTAGAACCATTACGCACTCGTGATTGAATTACTGCGCATCTGAACTCCTGACTGTATTTTATTCAACAGTTAGATACAACACTATGAATTCTAGCTACATATCCGCAACGGACTGTAACCATAACCACCTTTGCTACTACCACTGTTAAATTTGATAATGCCCTTCTTAACACAACGCCCAGATACCATCCATCCAAAATAATAAAGAAATTCCAAAATGTGATTTCCAAATCACTCAGAATCATGAAGATGATTATAAGAAAATGCATAGCTAATCACGGAAAAATCTTATCTATATGAAGAAACATAGCTCCAGAAATGGATATTGCTGTACGTCTCAGGTTATTGCAACAAATAGGGAAAGCTATAAAAATCTTCTTCTCTTAAATCATAACGCCTATCGCTTAGATATTTATCATGTAGCATTGCCTAATAGACCTTTACTAAAAGTGATCAATTTATGACCCAGGGTTAAAATTTACTACCATAACACCGTATCATAAAACCACGACTACCACCATAACACCGTATTTTTGCTACATTTTCCACGACTACCACCATAACACCGTATGATAAAACCACAACTACCACCACAACACCGTATAATAAAACCAGGACTACCACAATAACACCGTATAATAAAACCACGACTACCACCACAACACGGTATAATAAAACCACGACTACCACTATAACACAGTGTAAGCAAACCACGACTACCACCATAACACCGTATAATAAAACCACGACTACCACTATAACACTGTATAATGAAACCACGACTATCATCACAACACCGTATAATAAAACCACGACTACCACCATAACACCGTATCATAAAACCACTACTACCATTATAACACCGTATAATAAAACCACGACTTCCACCATAACACTGTATAATAAAACCACGACTATCACCACAACACCGTATAATAAAACCACGACTACCACCATAACACCGTATAATAAAACCACGACTATCACCACAACACCGTATAATAAAACCACGACTACCACCATAACACCGTATAAGAAAACCACGACTACCACCACAATACGGTATTATAAAACCACGACTACCACTATAACACCGTGTAAGCAAACCACGACTACCACCACATCACCGTATAATAAAACCACGACTACCACCACAACACCGTTTTACACTTACTTTTAAGTAAGTAAGTGGTTCAGTATCCAGCAGATATTTTCTTCCATTGTACGGCTGAATGTGCTTTCTTTAAAACTCGAATTTATAAGTACGAAATGTCATGTTTTGTAAATAACTCATGTATAAATAAATACAAATTCTTTGCTTATTTCAGCCGCCGATGACAATTCAAAAACTCTCAAAATGAGTTGGTGCTGTTATTTACAATTACCGTGCTGCCCTTAACAATAAAGTGTAGGTATTTATTCCTTGGAACTGTTTTGGCATATTTGTGTCAATTTTATTTCAGAGTACATGTTTATGATTACAAACAACCTGTGTAGCTTTTTCAAACATTAATGTAGCTACTTACTATGTAACGGCACAGAAAAATACATCATGAATTCGTGCAAAACCATATATATTCTGTTAACATTTCCTATTGTTTTTAACAAACAAATTATGTCTGGATTTTTTTAACAAGTATGCTACAAACTTTTTTTCAGCTATGCTACAAGAAGCCAGTTTATATTGCAAATTGGTTTTTTATTTGTTTGTGTAACAAACAAATTTACTTACCGTTTTCCGAAGCCTATTCCTTAAGTACCAAATCCGAAAGTAGCTCCGGCACGTCATTCAGCATATAATTCCAAATTATGATTCTTCATTTGAAACCATATGGCCATTGCAGACATGAAAGTATTGTTGTATTGTATTGTTTAAATATATAATGTTATAAACTCATGCAGCATCAGCTAAATTTTATAAACATAACTAAAGTAAAATGTTTTCGAATAAGAACCGCGGATGTATTTCATTTACAATGATGCGTAAAAATAAGGGACGATTTACTATATATATATATACACCCTAAAGAAATAGTTCCGATTTCGTAACCTGCCGGCCATTTCTTAAACCTTGTGCGGAAAGAAAACATATGTTTTGGAGTTTCTGTGACAACAAAATGTCTAACCATGATCGTCATTTAAAAGGATGGAATATTTTGAACAGCCAGGAATATTTACGCGCATGTTTACAAATTCTCTTTTTACGATTATATCCATCCATTCATAAATTTTATTCAATGCGCGGCAAGGGACGTAATTATAACTTTCCTTATTGCTGATATGTTTATTCTGCGGACCTGGCGCGAGCTAGTCTGCGTTCCTACATGTATTAGAAATACGCGTGAGCACCCTAAGCAGAAAACAGGTGTTAGGATACGTTAATGTCGATGTTTAAACGATTTGTTATATTTCATAGGTGGTGATTGTTTTAAGTAGAGGGCAATTTACCTATCTTCGACTTTTGGCCTCGTTATCTTGAAACGCATCGAATGAGCTATTTTGTTAAAATTTTTGTTTGAATTACATATCAATGACTGCAGAAAAACATTTGAACATCGTTACTTCCTGGTCTCAACCATATTCGTTCTATAAATGTATATTGTGGCATTATAGATACGCATTATTACTTTGTCGGTCCGCACAATAAATTGATCCCCTTATTAATCGGTGCTATTGTCTGCTCGTTTGTGTTATCTAAGCGCCGTAACTACTAACTAGCTGCTCGATCAGTAGTAGAACTGTAGGTGAAAACATTTTTTTGAGTACAGTGAAAATCCCTGCTGTCTTTGTGTACCGGGAATAGAAACAGAGACAATACGATCCAAAATACGATTTATAACTGTTGCATTCTGTTCATATCGTATTACCATCTGGTATAGGCTTCAATGATAATTACAGACTGAAATAGCCGTCACAACAAAACAAAGGACATATATTTTGAATACACAAACAAATCCAGCGTCTTCAGCGCTTTGATTAAATGTTTTGTTTATTTAGGTGTGCTCTCTTTCAGATACAAGTTATAGTTCCTAGTTTGGTATTTTTAAAAAAAAGAGTTAGATAAAAAAAATAGTTTTAAGCTCTCTCAAAAAAAGTGTCCTAGTTTGCCTAGGTATGTATAGTTTGATATAACAAAATCTAAGGCAGAGTTTACATATAAACAAGTTTCTTGTACAATACTTTAAGATTAGTCAAAGTAATGGCTTGTACAAGAAATTTTTCTGCACAAGATCTAGCAAGAATTGCTTTGACAATTATTCACAAATAGCGGGTAGATGTCTTCAGCACACAATGCTGTCTTTAGCAATGGGTTTTCTGAATTTTTTAAGAAAATATTAAATTTATGGATTATGTTTTAAAAGAAATGCAATAAGTGTTGTTACTGAGAAAAAATCTTTATATGATGATAGCTGTTCATTGAATGACCAATACATATTGAAATGTCTTTTAAATTTCATCTTAAAAACTCTCTTTTTTGTATATTGTGATAGTCCTTTGCACTTGTATTACATAAATGTTCCTTTTCTTGGTATAAATCTATCAGAAGATCAACTTTTTCCTTTGTACAAAATATAAAAAAGTTTGTACCTGAAATATCTCGCACACAGCTGTTTTTCCCAGAAAACACTTCCTATCATTGAGTTGACAGCCTAGAAATTGTTAAAAAAAATAAAACAGGCTCTATTCTCCCGCAAGAAAATTATCTCATATTTTGTCACATAAATTTTGACAAAATTTTCTCAATTGTGAGTGTTTACATATGAACCATTCTTTTACAAGTCATAAATAGTACTTATCTTAATGTCTTGTACAAGAAACTTGCACATAGAAGTAATAAAGCCATCGCGTCCAGAAATTTCGTTATTTTTCACGAGTTTAGTGTTCAGTTACCACATCAAATATTAACAAATCTTCAAGACCATTAGTTTGCTCAGAGCATCATTTTATATTCTAGTCATAGTTATTACTACCAAGAGTTAAATATTACAGGTTGTTATAAAATTTCACACTGGCCAATTAACATGACGCGAAAGTATCGATCGCTCCGCCTACCGATCACGCGATCGATAAATTAGAAAACCTCCAACAAGCTTTAGTGTTGACGCAGTATTTATAAGCTGAACTTGCACATTTTGACTGGGATAGAAACGCATTTAAAAAGGATTTTTAAATGCTCATTAATGCTCATAGCTGATTTGATGATGAAATGCGATCACTTTTTGTCTATTTCTAAAAAGATGTCTTTGAAGTTGAATTCTTACCTACAAAAAGTTCTGCTTTTATAAAACCAATATCAACAGAAAGAGAGAGAAAATGCACGCTAATTTAAATCAGTTTTTACGAAAACGACTAAAGTTAATCCATTATATACAATTATAATATACGCTTAATTCATTTTTCCCTCACTATTTTTTATTTTCCCTCTCACCATTCTAGTCAGTTTACATGGCGTAGTGGATAAGTCGATGACTTTCTAATTTTAAAGTGGAGATCAAAGCCCATTCAGACCCATTTTTTTTCTTTTTTTCTTCTGTTTTTTCTTATCTTTTTCGGTTTAAAAAACACTATTTTAATGTTTTTTTGCAAATGTTCTTACAAATCTTAATTATTTTCAGACTAATAGAAATTAAAATTGAGTTTAGGTATAAAAAATACTGTAATGGCTGATTACAGATCTGGTTTACCATTTGCGATTATATTGACGGGCCAATAGAAAGCCGCTGATAGGTATAATTTTTCATGACGTATTTCCATGTTGTATCTAATAATTGGCTGAAACATTTTATATAGTTAAGACTTTGGCAAAAAAGAATTGCCACTTTTGCAAGACTGCAATGATATAAACATTAGAATTTTGATAGTTTTCAGCAAAACATAAAAAAACACCTAATCTACAGATTAAATAAATCGAACACTTCATATTCCCAGTGGAACCTTAACATGCCCCACTTCCACTCTTCTGCGATGGAATTTGAAGGCGTGTTTATGAAAACAATTTTGATCAGTCAAAGAATACACAGCTTCTGACCAAACGCCCGCTCTGAAATTCCGCGTTACTTATGTATACTTGCTTTTGTTTTTGCAGGGGATGTAAGCCACATTTCGATAGGAAACGTGGAAAGAAGAAAGATCAAGATAAAGTGTATACATATATCTAATATACTTGTTCTTATTCATCAGATGTCATGATATTTTGAAATTGGAACAACTAAACTGAACATTTTATGATATTGCAATATATAATGACTTGAGCTATTTGCTTCGAAATTTTTACGATCTTCTTCTGTTAAAAGTAGTAAAAGTAATGCATAGCAAAACAACATCTGATATCCCAGTTGTTAAATACAATGAGCTCATCTTCAAACGAATACATTAGATCTATATGTAGTTACTATGCTTAGGCAAGTTTTTTTCCCTATTTTTTGCGCACAAATGTCATACTATGAAAAGCAAATCACTGTGAAAAAATCTGAGCACAGTTAGTTTTAACAGATAGCATTTTATATGATCCGTTTGAGAAAAATGATGATTGAGCTTTGATTACAAAATGTTATCTAAAAGGAAATTACAAAAGATTTTATGAAATCTGTTGAAAGAGAATGTACATGTATTAAACAGCGCTTCAGCTAATATAAAAAAAAACACAGGAGTGCGTCACCTTTTTCACGTTTCCGACTGTATTCAAACTACATAATAATACAACTTTTAAAACCATTTCATTGATATTTGTTATTACGCCTACTTAAAGAGTAAATTGATAACATTATTTTTTCTAGTACTGAAAAACGCACCGATTATTATAACCCCGAAACGAAGTTTAGGGAGGAGTCACCCTGCGGACGGTCGGGCCGTTGCATTTTCCTTGTCTGGAGCATAACTTGAAAACTACTGGTTTGAATTCAATACAACTTCATACAATGGTCAAACACATTGAGAGGAAGTGCAGTGTATAAAAATATAACTCTATCTTGAGTAATTACAGAGTTATTGTCCTTTGTTACTTTTCCTTATCCGGAGAATAACTTGAAAACTACTGATTGGAATTCAATACAACTTCAAAAAATGGTCAAGCACAATGAGAAGAAGTGCAGTATTTAAAAAACAAAACTCTATCTTGAGTAATTACAGAGTTATTGCGCTTTGTTACTTTTCCTTGTCCGGAGCATAACTTGAAAACTACTGATTGGAATTCAAAACAACTTCATACATTGATCAATTCAGTGAACAAGAACCATAACTGTACCTTGGCTAATTACGGAGTTATCGCCAAAAGCCATAACTCTTTTATAGTTTTTTGCAAGGTATTCTGTTACTTATAACTTCTTCAGTTGAAAAAGCAGTCTTGTCGGGGCATTTATCACATTAAGTGATAGGTCTAGATGTTCACTCTTAAAAGTTCAAGCCATTAAAATCTTTGTGAACAGCTGCACCTCTGTGTTTTTAAAATCTAGCTGAAGCGCTGTAAAAGGGTATCTTCAATAAAGGTTCAAAACTACTGTTTGTTTCTCTCATTTAAGCAAGTAGTTGTTGTCAGTATGAATCCGATAAAGATTGTTGTTAAAACGCATTTCTCTATCCAAGTGCCTTATTGTGAAGATTTATATGTGTTTCTCACTATTGCCAGTTTGTCGGATGTAGCAAGTAAATGACTACTTCGACGTTGTCAGCTTCCGCTGAGTAACATTAAACTTCTGCGGATTATAATTTCAGTATAGGACAGTTTAACTGACGCAGTTGGCATAACCGAGTTACGAGTATCAAATATAAGTGATAACCGAAAATGAGTGAGTCAAGGGCCGGTAAACTCTGACACTCGTCCTATCTCAAACAGGTCGATATCAGACAACTTGTTTTACCTCTTACAATAAAGACTAAGCACTCAAAATCAAAATAAAATACTTTTTCTGTGCAGACCTATTCAGCTAACGAGTGCCTGAGTTTTCAGCTACTGAATGAAAAATAAGACGAATATTATGAAACATTCATTTTATGAAACGGATTCAGATCTCAAGCATCGCGTTGAAGCATTGATATAAGAAAATTAACAAAAAGAGATATAAGTTTCTCATTAATTGACTCTGAAATTGGACTAAATGCAAAAAAGCTTGCAATGCTTTATGTCATTTTGTGGTGCATATTTCCATATAACAGCCATATTCCTATACCGTTTATCGGTTGGTCAGTTTGCGTACGTGTCTCTTTCTAGTTTATAGACATTAAAGATGTTTTTGTAGGAATTCAATTTTTTCAGCAAATTATGTTGACTAGCAGCTTTAAATACTGATGGAAGGTGCTATGTCTTAAAACAACTCAGTAAGAATAAGGCGCTTTTTAAGAAATTTAGTAACCCGCAAATGTAAATTGGTAAACATTTTTTTATCCATCCTATAAAGTCTCTCGATCAAAATTACAAGTAGCTCTTATTTTACCAAGAAAGATTTCTTACCGGCTGAAATGACATTTATTTGTAGCAAAACATTCCTAATTTTGCTTTTTAAATCGGTTAGAACATGTTAGAAATAAAACACACTATTTTTTTTCAATGACATTGCAAAAATAAGAAGGTTTTCTGGCAACTCTGTTTCGTGTAGAAACTACTTCAATACAAAAGAAAGGCATATGTCATAATTGATTTAGCGTGAATAGGACATGATTCTATTATTATCCTATTAGTAAATTTAGTTTACTATATCAGTAAATTTGAAGTGGTCCTGGGACTTTAAGATCGAGATATAGTTAATATTCTAACACTATTGAAGATTGCTCCTATATATACAAAGAAGGACTTGAGCGTGATATACCTTACAAAGTATATCACTCTTGACGTCTGGAACTGTTTTTGGCGGTTGAAATATCCTCCCGAGTTATTTGCACACAACATCTATGAGTGTGCATGCGTTGATACGCTTGGGTTGGCATTGTTATGAATGGAGTAACGTGATTCAAGCAAATCGTAGTAAAATTTGCTATGCTTCCGATATCACCTGTAATGACAGCAACAACAAAATAATACGAATGGTGTTTTATAGAGGAGTAAAAAAGAACAGACAAAATTCCACGGAATAAAGGGAGTGCACGGAGTGTTACGAGTTCAAAGTTACGAGTTCATGTTTGTGTCTTCAAACATATTTTCTTTTGTTTAAATTAACTTTTTAGAATGGAAATATATTTTACATTTGAGTGATATACCGGTTAGTATATCCCTTTTTGTCGTTTAGATGCTTCGTAATCAATCATCCATGATTAGATTACTATGCATCTAAACTCCACACAGTGATATACAAACTGGTGTATCACTCAAAAGTAAAATCTATTTCCTAAACATACATACGCATGCTAGTTTAAAAAGATTGTCGATAACTTTTATCCATAAACTATTTATCACGTAATTGTGCTTTAATTGCATTTTTATCGCTCACAACGCTTTTTATTGCCATCAAACACCTCATTGCGTAACTTTAATTGGATAACCTCTGCTCTGTAAGTGCAAATAATCGCTGCGGGGCGAGGCAAGAGTTATATCAACTTTTAAATTTCAATTCGACATGAATATGAGACACAGAATTAATCCAGAATACTGTTGTACTTTAAACTGCTGCCACCTCCAAGATCCCTATAGCGTATGCTCAGAATCGAGGGCAACAGTTTGTCATCTCAAATAAATGACTGATTTTATAGTAATATATTTTGCACTTTTAATACGAGTTTCGAGAGTCTTGTACAAATGAAAGACCGGAAATGACCTACCAACTTTTCTGGAATCAATGTAATCGTGTAGGGTATTCATTTGACTTCAAGCATACACAAATTAATAAAGGCAATTAAGTGATATAAACAAAATGAAACATTTATTGATACTTTGATATGTTAACAAAATGTAAACGTATAGTTTGGGAACAACATCTACTGTTGTAATATCCTATTTAACAGTATAGGATTTATTAGTGTTCTTTTGCAACAGAAGATAAAGAAAACTCGTTAGCCCTAAAAGTTCGATCCCCTTTACCGTTAAAAAATGTTTATAGTATCGGGAGCCAAATATCTTTCTGTTTCGCTTTTCTTAATTCCACGTGAAAAAGAAATAACATCATAACATGTAGAAAGAAATGCTAGTTACAGCGGCAAGGAACGTGAACAGTGTCGCTGTTTGACATAAGTAATAATATATTAAAGTCTTTATTTACAGAGGTTTCACATTTGCGAGGCTCTATAGTCATAACGATGAGCATAAAGTTTTAGTATCTTCTATTTCCAATACCTAAAAGTCACGACATAAGCGAGGAGGTACGGTTCTGCAACAATAGATAAGGCGCAAGTAACCCGTACTCCTCGCCAGTTACCATTGTATCATAAAAGACTTAAATTTCAAACACGGCTCATTAAACGTTGTTGTACTATAAACATCAATTTCGCCTACGCAACTCAGTGAATGTGTAAAAGAAATTTATCATTTTTATGTTTTATTTCTTTTGTAACTTTATCAGGTGTTTCACTTCAGTGATCAGTTTTATGTGACGAAACTCATTTTGGTTTTTAAAAGGAATTTGTAAATTACCTTCTTAACTAGATCGACCACAAAATAGTTGTTCCCAACATGCCATGTAGTAATTGTTGCGGAAAAAGTATGAAATGTTAACTAACGATTTTTAAGTCTAAAGTTCTTGTTTTATTTACGAAATGTAGAAAGTCTTGTTCTTATATAAGAGTAGATAGTCTAGAATTCTTAGGAAATCAATCGAACACATTGAATATTACATAATTAATATAAAAAGAAAATACTTTAAAGACTTTCATTATTATAAAACTATAATGAGTTCAATAGAACGATTCATGTCTATAACTAAACATATTTACACGCACCTCCCACCCCCGCGCTCTCTCCCCGAAAGTAATCCTTCTGACAAATATGCATACTGTTAACATTTTTTACATATCAATGGCAGTTCATAACCGGTCAGTTCAAAACGGACCCTTGCTGGACTTCGAACATTCCACATAACGCCCAAGGGGGAAATCTAAACCACCGGACACAAATGAGTAAATAAGTGAACATAAAATAATCTAAAACAGCGTCTAAGTATTACATATTTTTAATGACGAATGAGGAGAGCCTGGTACGTATTTTTCCATTGCAAGTAAGTTCGAATGTGATAAAATCGCGACATTTGTCGCATACATCACAAAACGTTAATTTTAAAAAAAAATTAAACAGTAAAAAAAAATGAAAGAAAAAGTATATTGCTCTTTGCTTGAAACATCAAACCAGAGGTAAATGTTCATTATCGCGATCACATCTTCAGAATCGTGCTATCAGCGAGAATACTTGGGGGTATGTCGCCATTGCATTGGTAATTAACTTTTCAATTTATAATAAACGTTTTAAAAAATATCTGATTCACCTGATTTTTATGCAGGTTATTTAAAAAGTACTAAGACACATATACATGGCCCAGTAATCAGACTAAACGTTTGACATTTGGAGAAATTAAAAACTTGTTTTTTAACATATTTCGATCAATGAAATGAGTGAACCACAATTGAAATACAAAGATGTAATATTTTTATGATTAACAAGGTCTTTTTGAGAATATAACCAAAACCATGAAGTCAGAAGATGCCATTACAATGATCATGTGACATGTCACGTGATAGGAAAAGTAATCCCTGAACAAACCGACAATAACCAGATCAGAAGAATGAAAGACAGTTTTTTTTAAATAATAAAAACGTTTGAATCAGATAATCTCCCTTTATTATCCCATTTATTATATGTGATAATTAAACGTCGTCCTTTATAAGTTATTTTCAGGTAAAAATGAATATAGGACCAATTTTTTATTGGCCACCGGGACTACTAACATTTTAAGTCAAGGTCATTATACGGGGCAAATGTGCCCTAAGGTGATATTGACACACTTGGTGAGATCTGGCCTGAGGTTGTTTTTTTAACCTTTTGACGGTTTGAATTGAATGTTGCCTTCATTACAACCTTGAACGGTATTAAAAAGCATGTTATCGCTATGTGCACTTTAGTCATGTTTATATGTTTGACTTTACCTGTGAAGGATGTAGAGCAGGTACAAAAGTACATACTCGGCTTGTTCTACGTGGCGTAAATAAATATACAGGATTGAGAAGTACTTTGTAATCTCTCTCCTGAAATAAGACATAATATTGATACGTAAGAGACAACATATTTACTGAATTATGTTCGAAAACATGAATATGCCAAGAGGGCGATGGTGGCTTTATATATCTCACCTGATTACCAGTGCACTTACATAAGGAGGACATTTGTTGCTAAAGGGAGTCAGTAGTTGCTGAAGAAGTCACTTGTTGCTCGGGGAAGTCACTGGTTGCTGAAGAGGTCACTGGTCGATGAAGATCATCAGCTGCCAGGGACAGTCAATGGTTGCTAAGGAAGTGGCTGGTGGTTGACGATGCTTATAGTTGCTTAGGAAGACACCGATCGCCAGAGGACTAATTGTAGAGAAATCAGTGGTTCGTACGGAATTATCTTGTTCCAAGGGAAAGTCACTGGTTGCTTATGAAATCATTGGTTGCTAAGGACGTCAATGGCTGATAGGGCACTTAAGTGCTTCTAAGAAAGTCACTGGTTGTTAAGGTAGTCACAGGTTGCTAGGAAAGACAGTAGTTACCTAGTAAGTTGATGGTTGCTATATGAACTCTTACAAGCTACATTTTCCCTATAACTCTATGTACAGACCAGGGACCCAATAGACATGGTCAATTTTGACCACGGATGCAGTATTGAACAAAGTTGGTAGAGGCCCACTAGAAAATGCTATATACTAAATATCCAATATTTTAAAAGCTTTTTCGTGTTTAAGTCTATATAAAAACCAGTGACACCATCAGTGTGGTCAATTTTGATCCCAGATGCATGATTTTAACAAACTTGGCAGAGGTCCACCAGACAATATAACGCATCAAGTATTTAAGATTTTTGGAAGATTTTTTATTTTTATCTAACAGAAACCTATGTGAAATCAAGTGACCATCAGGGCGGGGTCAATTTTGACCGAGAGGTCATAATTTGTACAATCTTCGCAGAGGTTCACTAGAAAAAGCTACTTGTCAGATTATTTGATCTGTAGGCCTTTCAATTTTTGAAAAAGAAATGTTTAAAGTTTTTCGTATTTCATGCCATGCAAACAGATTTCTTATAAGAACTACATGTAGTTACTTTAATCCAAAAAAAATTTTCACCCCTTTTTGTTATTTTTCGTAATATATTATTTCAAGATTATTTTAAGGAATTATTGTGTGTCGGTACAGATGTGCGTACAACGTAACTTCGGTTATACAGGTGGTTAAAGACAAATGATTTTACGTTCATTTACAGGGACGAAAAAGCTAATAAGGTTCCAGCAAGAGCGAGACATACGCCTTAATCAATATGCAAAGTTTAACTAAATTTTAAGTTTTGTATTTCCAAAAGCACTATAATGGATTTTGACTGAAGTGGTAAACAGAACCAACATGTACAAGCATCTGAATTTGAACGACGAGAAACACCAGAAGACAAAAAGCGTTAAAAATTTTAACGAAAGTGGCGCCTCGATTTATTTTCTGTAAAAAAAACAACACTGTTACAAATTGATTTCAGAAAACAAAGGCTGACTTTATTGTCTACAGAAAAATTAATTTGGCATTTTAATTACTTCTGTGCAAACCTATTTGTATATAAACTAAAAGGTCACTCATGAAAAATGGAAAGGGCGATCACTCATTTTATGTGAACATGACTAAGTTCTAAGTTTAAACGTTGATGTTGTTGTATTACAAACAAAAGCATTACTAGTAAATGTACATAAGATGATCACATACTGAACAATTTAATGTTAAAACATCTGTTGCTATAATTTGATGAAAGAATAATTGTGTAAAGTAAACACATTAATCGTTTTTATGTTATTCATTGTATTATTTAATATTAGTAAAAAATTTATTTTTAGAACGTGGTTATTATCAGTGGCTAAATGCGGACACGGAGGTATACACTTATTATTACACTACAATGAATTCTGTGATGCGAAGGAAAGGGGAATTCATTTCATTTTAGATATAAAAAGACAGTCCCATAGCGGTTATTTCCCCTTGCAGAGTTAAGCTTGTCCATTTTGATGAAATGAATAAGCAGTAAAATGTAAAACACAACACGATAAATGACTTCAAATTGTCGACATACTATATGAAACTTGCATTCATGTATGCTATTATTTTCACCAAAATATTATACGCTAGTTTCAAAACTGTCCCAAGTTCTAATGTGGGCCATTTAGTTAACTAAAAGCGCCTATTTTTCTCTCAGTTATCTCCAGCTTAAAAATCACATTTCATCAATATTTCAATAATTTGATTGAATAATAAGACTGAAATGTAAAACTTAGTGGTGACATTTTAGTCTTTGTAATTGAATATTTCTTCAGCATTTTGTCACATTATGTGGGAGATACTAGTCGCCAATCACTTTCTTAAAGTCCCAGGATCACTTTGAATTTACTGAAATAAGAAAATATGTATTTATTAGGCCTTATGGGAAATGGATTGAACCGTGTTCTATACACTCTCAAGCAAAGTTGACATAAGTATGCCTTTCTTTCGTATTCAAGTTGTTTCTTCAAGAAAAAGAGGTGCAAGGAAGCCTTTCTTAATATTTGCATTATCATTGAAAAAATACTGCGTTGTTTCTAATATGTACATTGTACTTATTTATTTAAAAAAGCAAAGTTAAGAATGTTTTTGGTACAAATAAAGGTCATTTCTGTCAGTAAGACATCTTCCTTGACAAAATGAGAACTACTCGTAAATGTGATCCTGGGACTTTAAGGAAGACTATCTGTTTATCGCTTGATACATAAGAAGCAATTCTTTGGCGATGCTTGTTTAAATTGTGTCCATATTTGAAAAAAGAATGTTTAATTAGGGGATGCAGTCATAGATCTAACATATAACAAGAGGGCCAAGATGGCCCTATATCGCTCACCTGAGGCCTACTTATAACCATATGTGACCAAACTTTAACCATAAACTATGTATAATAAACACAAACATTCTGTTTGACAAGACAAACCTTCTGACCAATTTACATGATTATTGGCTATAAAATGTAACCTCTAGAGTACCAACAAGGTTTTCCTCATAATTGACCTGGTGACCTAGTTTTAAATCACATGTGATCCACACAAACATTCTGACAAAGTGTCATAATGAGTGGGTTGTAAATGTCACTTGTATGACATACCTAAGGTGTTTAACCAGGTGACCTAGTTTTTGACCTGAGATGACCATGATTCAAACTTGGCCTAGATTTCATCAAGACAATCATACTGACTAAGTTCCAGGAAGATCGAATGAAAAATCAGCCTCTATTGCATACACGAGGTTTTTCTATGATTTAACAGGACGATGCGATCTCCTTCGTGCTATCTTTCAGGCACTTCTAACATGATTGTCGGACTAATGTCTATCTATAGTCTAAATCTAAATCAGACTTGTACTTAAACGTTTATCATACTCTGTTCAGATTAACTCTAGTTGTAATTGCATGAAGGGAGTGGTAAGATAGTCCAAGCAATAAACATAACAAAAACATGATAAGATAGTATACCTTTATTATGTCTGCAATAATTATATACATGTATTACAACAGCATTTAAATATAATTGTGGAAAAAGTCGAACTATCCAAGGACCCGTGTTTAAAGTAAAAGTCACTGTGAAAGAATGGTCGTTTTTGGCCTTTAAAAAAGCATTTTTTGGCCTTTAACAAAAGATTGTTGGTCTTAAGAACAAAAAAAAATATTTGGCCTTAAAATAAAAATAAAATACATGTATATAAAATTTCTATACTGGCATGCATTTGATCTCAATATCACTTGTAAGTTGACCGAAATTCTGCCATGCGGACTATTTTCCTGTGCATATCCGGAACGCGCCCATTCCTAAATTGAAGATATTTTATGTTGGGCTGAATGTGGCAGGTAAAATGACATTTCTTCTTCAGTTCTACGTCGAATGTTTCTCTCACTGTGTTTCTTAATGAAATATGATACCACAACAGGTTACCGTTGGTGTTACTAGTAAATAGAATGGTTTCTCGTGTTTTTTCCAGTAAAAAAAATTTTTAGTGACACGAAAATAGACGGCGACCTTCCTTTTTAATTGATAGAAATGCTTCGAATTGATTTTGGAATCCATAGCGCTTTTGTTTTAATTTCTCAGGCTGTTTTTCACAATTGAAGCTGAATGCGTCAAATTTGCAGTTCTTTATGTTTTGTAAATTGTCGCCGTTCCGCACTTTATCATATTTTGGCGAAAGTATTATTTGATATTTTCATTGATTGATTCGACGTTGCATTTATGAAAAGCAGATCTAGATAGTTTCATTAGGTATATCTATATAGAAAGAAATCACACGAAAATTGACGAACAATTCACCTCTCCACTAGATAGCGCTTTAACTCAATTACTTCACCGTATCATTTCTACAAAAGTAATGTCATGCAAAATTTCTTAAATCTGCGTTGACTTTTCAAATTGATCCATTTTCTAGGGGAGCAAGCAATCTACCTTAAATCCTTACCAATGCAACTTGAATCTCATCGTTTCTTATTTCTCTTGTATGTTTCACATAAAACCTAGTATAGGTACGGCGATTATTGACAGCAAGTCTCCAAAAGTTGCGTCCCCTTAATAGTTTAACGCCATTTGTACGAAGGGTAATTTTTTAAAGAAATATATTAGTTTTACACAGTTTGATGAGAAACTTTAAAAATATTCTTGTCTAAAACAAAAGATATAGAGATTACTTTAATTGTTTGGTATGAAGCATTATCTACGAAAATTGTTCAAATTGTGCCCTATTCTATCAACCAAGGGAGGTAATTTCAAAATAAACTAAAAATTACGCAATACATACACAAAGATATGCAATGATAGTTGAAGTATAACACCTAAACTGAATGCAATACAGTAGCATATGAATGCTTGCGACTTCACCAGTTAAAATATCTGAAAAACCACGGACATATATATAGGTCTGTGGAAAAACTAAGCATGCAAAGTGAGGTTAAATTCTTAATTTAAAGTAAAAATAGTATTTCCAGAGTTCTGTTCTTTACTGATATAAAATACCATGCAAAGTTTTCATGTGTTGTCTACAAAGCTAAAGTATGTTTTTTCAATACTTTTGTTTTTCCTCATGACTTTCAGAAACTATAATTTTAATAAGGTTTTCATGTCTTTAAAAATAGGTGATTGTTGCTACCTATTGTCAAAAGTGGTCCTGCCCCAGTGCTCATCAATTTGAATAGACTTGTATAATGAGGAACTTTGCTCTTCTTGTGTAAAACCCAAGACCTTGAGCTTCGATATTTGATATGCAACATTATAAGTAGTGGTCCTCGATCTTGAAAGTTATTGAAATTTTGCCCCTGGGATCAAAAGTGGTCCCGCTCCAGGGTCATTACTTTTACATTGATTTATACAAGGAGGAAAACTTTAAAAATCCTCTTCTCCAAAAGCACAAGGCCTAAGGGTTAGATATTTAGTTTGTTGCATTATCTAGTGGGTCTCTGCCAATGATGGACACTAGTCTGTATAATTATAGTTACAGGAAAAAAATAAAAAATCTTGTGAAAGGCAATGCAGGTAATATGTGAGCAATAGAGGGCCATCATGGCCATCTTAGTCTTCTAGATCCTTTGCTGGCTATTGATAAAACTTGACAGGAAGCAAGGGTATGAAGTGTATATGTGCATATCCTTGGTACGTTCCGGTCAGCTGATATTCCATTGAGTTATTGCCATTTGAAAGTTTACTCTTATAGTCGAAATATAGCTTGTCCGGGCTTCAACTGTAAAACCCTACCATTTGCTACATTTGCTGTAACTTTACATTAGTGATCGTGATCATGATTGATCTAAATTTGTTGTGGATATCATGGTCACACTCCATTCACTTTTCAACTATGTGTATGTGCATATATCACCAAAAAAAAATGTATATATATATAAAACAACCATCTAGTTCTAAACTGTCTTATACAGTGTAACTATACAGTACTTATAATAATAATCAGTACACAACAATATTACAACACACATCAGTAATACAGGCCATTCATATGCAGAGTGATCATGATCTGCACTCATTGCAAAGGCTGCAAATCAGTCTGGTATAGTCCAATTTCAAGCACTGAAGAAAACATAAAGATCATAGCTCAAGGGTCATATTTGGACTATATGGCTTAATTTGTTGTTCATAAGTTGTGCATGTATTAGGGTCAGTTCATCTTTTCAACAATGTGTGAAATACCCATTGAATGCAAGTGTACAGATCTCAGACAACAAAATTCATTATGTATGACAGCCCAGGGGCAAAATCCCTTATATAGTTACATGTATAAAGATTACTGAATATAATAGTTGAACAGTTTATTCTTGATATTAAAGGATTAAGCTTATGTACTCACTGGGGACAAGTGAGATGTTTTCTCTAGTAATTGTGGCAACTGTTGACTGCTAAAAGTAATATTTAAAGTTTCTAAAGGAGCCAATAGGTGAACACTGATTTGTACAAATTTTTAATTCTTTATGCAGACATACATAGTGAGAGAAGATGTCAGAAGACTTGATTTACCTGACAAGATAGATAAATAGATACCTGTTGGAGCTGAACACCAAATGTGGACCAAAGGTTAATATGAAATTTATTTATAAATGTTTTAGGAAACTTGATGTCATAATCAGACATCTTTTCTGTAAAGGATTATTGATTTGAACACTTCAATAAAGTCTTCAGGGATATCAAAGTGTTAACTCTTGACTGAATTTATGTTCTATTTTATTTTAAAGTTAAAGTGTTGCATGCATTGAACTTTAAAGGAATCCATATGTTTGAGAAAAGTTCAGGGCACTGTCAGAGAATTGTGTGTCTGATAGTTTGTAACAACCCTGAATGAAGTACTTATCAAATATAGATATACCCAGAAATCACACATGGGATAAATAGAAATTTCACTAAAGTGATTTTGGGGGTATGAAAAACAGGAAATTGTTTAGCTTGAATGTTTGAAGAATATGGAGAGCTATTGTACTTATCCCGGTGTCTTTGTTGACTTTAGTTAAAGTGACCATAAAAAAACAAAAACAACGCGACCATCTGTGCCAACGAGCGTGATCATGCATAAGGTGTATAACTTGTATTGCAATTATTGTTTTAAAATAAATTAAGTTTACAGGTGTTTTTTTTTTATAAAGTACAATTTCTTGAATACTATCGAAGCTTTTGACTGGAAACTCAAAATATATATTTTACCTGCATCAACATTTATACCTGAGGAAACAATTCTAATAACTGTTTTGATTTTTGACAGATTTAATTATGCCATTTTAGCTAAGAATTAATTTCTTAAGAAAGTGTAAATTTTGTGTATTCACCAGTGTTTTAATTTGCAGTTATTGGCCAGGGGAGCTGTTTTTATAAAATTGAAAACTGAGAAAAAAAAGAAACAGGCCAATAGAAATAGAATTGCTGATGGAATATCTATATCTGGCTTCTATAAACTCTATGAACTCTATGTAAAAATAGCCAATTAAGATAATTATGTCTCCCCCACCTCGGGGGGAGACATATTGTTTTTGCCCTGTCCGTCAGTCCGTCCGTCCGTCAGTCCGTCAGTCCGTCCGTCCATTCTTCGTTTCCGGACGATAACTAGAGTTCCTTTTGACCTACAGCTCTCAAACTTCATAGGATGAATGGTCTTATTGAGCAGATGATCCCTATTGTTTTTGGGGTCAGTAGTTCAAAGGTCAAGGTCACAGTGACCGTTGGTCAATTTCTCGTTTCCGGATGATAACTAGAGTTCCTTTTGACCTACAGCCCTCAAACTTCATAGGATGATTGGTCTTATAGAGCTGATGATCCCTATTGTTTTTGGGGTCAGTAGGTCAAAGGTCAAGGTCACACTGACCGTTGGTCAATTTCTCGTTTCCGGATGATAACTAGAGTTCCTTTAGACCTACAGACCTCAAACTTCATAGGATGATTGGTCTTATAGAGCAGATGATCCCTATTGTTTTTGGGGTCAGTAGGTCAAAGGTCAAGGTCACAGTGACCGTTGGTCAATTTCTCATTTCCGGATGATAACTAGAGTTCCTTTTGACCTACAACCCTCAAACTGGGGGGAGTCCGTCAGTCCGTCCGTCCATTCTTCGTTTCCGGACGATAACTAGAGTTCCTTTTGACCTACAGCTCTCAAACTTCATAGGATGAATGGTCTTATTGAGCAGATGATCCCTATTGTTTTTGGGGTCAGTAGTTCAAAGGTCAAGGTCACAGTGACCGTTGGTCAATTTCTCGTTTCCGGATGATAACTAGAGTTCCTTTTGACCTACAGCCCTCAAACTTCATAGGATGATTGGTCTTATAGAGCTGATGATCCCTATTGTTTTTGGGGTCAGTAGGTCAAAGGTCAAGGTCATACTGACTGTTTGTCAATTTCTCGTTTCCGGATGATAACTAGAGTTCCTTTAGACCTACAGACCTCAAACTTCATAGGATGATTGGTCTTATTGAGCAGATGATCCCTATTGTTTTTGGGGTCAGTAGTTCAAAGGTCAAGGTCACAGTGACCGTTGGTCAATTTCTCGTTTCCGGATGATAACTAGAGTTCCTTTTGACCTACAGCCCTCAAACTTCATAGGATGATTGGTCTTATAGAGCAGATGATCCCTATTGTTTTTGGGGTCAGTAGGTCAAAGGTCAAGGTCACAGTGACCGTTGGTCAATTTCTCATTTCCGGATGATAACTAGAGTTCCTTTTGACCTACAACCCTCAAACTTCATAGGATGATTGGTCTTATTAATCAAATGATCCATATTGTTTTAATGGTCAGTAGGTCAAAGGTCAAGGTCACAGCGACCGTTGGTTAATTTCTCCTTTCCGGATGATAACTAGAGTTCCTTTAGACCTACAACCCTCAAACTTCATAGGATGATTGGTCTTATTGAGCAGATGATCCCTCTTGTTTATGGGGTCAGTAGGTCAAAGGTTAAGGTCACAGTGACCATTGGTCATTTTCTCATTTCCGGATGATAACTAGAGTTCTTATCAGTGAGGACATTTAACTATTATTGATATATCAGTGATATATCAGTTGTCTGGTTTTATATACTCTGTTCTTTTTTGATCTTTCCACCCTTATGCGGTCATTTCTTCCCCGCTGCGCGTTCAATGCTACATGGTCACAGCAAGGTGTATTACACGCATTGTTTTGTTTGCTGATGATAACTACAAATTCCTACTAGCGAGTGAGTTTTCATGCAATATGTAAGTATATAGTATATCACTTTCTATTCTTGTTAACTATTACTAATAGTATACATACATGCATGGCACCATTCAGACTATGTACATATTTATTGGTATTGCGTTACAACTTAAAAACTGTCAGTATTGGACTATTAGTTATTGTGGTTTAAATAATCAACATCAAATCTATTACTTTATGTACTGCTTTCACTTATAAGTTATGTGATTTACATGTACATGGTTTGAAAAAGGGAAGGAATAAAAAGTTACAGTTCTATTCCCATTATTCCTTCTTAGGTTCGCCTCCTAGTGGTGGTGCCGGGCGTCACTACATCTGCATGTTCACTCTCATATAGTGTAGAATTGTGTGTTTTAACAGTACCTTATGCGCATTATTGTATAAATGTACTTTTTCCTTCAAATAAAGTTACTTGATATTTTTCCTTTCCCTCAGAAAGGGCCATTTCATTTTGCAGCGCTACATGCTGCTATTACCACATTTTATAGCAGATATAGTGATGGCAAAAGAACCTGTTTGTTCAACTCATTGCATGAAACCTTGTTATCAAATAATCCAGTTTACCCAGGCCTTCAAGGCTGGTGTTTGGCCTTTGTGGCTGTCTTTAATATTTGTGTTGTTTATCCAAGGCCTTCAAGGCTGGTGTTTGGCCTTTATGGCTGGCTTTAATATTTGTGTTGTTTATCCAAGGCCTTCAAGGCTGGTGTTGGGCTTTTGTGGCTGGCTTTTGTATTTGTGTTGTTTACCCAAGGCCTTTAAGGCTGGTGTTGGGCCATTGTGGCTGGCTTTATTATTGTAGCCTTGTCATGAGAAAACTGATAATGTGGTCTTAGGCATTGATATATATATATATATGCGTCTATATTGTCTTATATCACTCTGTACTGTTACTAGATCGCTGGCAACATCATGTTATATATTAGTCAACAGTGTTACCCTGATCAGTATTCACATGACAAGGCTCTTCATAGTGCATACAATTTATTTTTCCATTACAAACACTTGTTCATTCTAGAACTTGCATTGAACTCAAGTTGAAACTGTTGTGTCATATTTATAATTCAGCAGTTTCCACTTGACTTCTTTGATGGTTTTGCAGTATTACAAATCTTTCTTTTTATAGCACCAACATGCAATCAGCTGTATCTGAAATGAAGAGAAATTCCTTGCAATTAACTGGCCTTTTTGCAAGACTTGTACAAAAAAAATCACCATTGAAGAAGCTAACATTGAAATAATGGCAATAACAGATGCCTTAGATCGTAATGCAATGTGTTATGACAAGAACAGGGTTAGGTTAGAGCAAGAAAATAGAGATCTGCGAGTCAAAAACAAGGACCTGCACAAGGAGATCTACAGGAACAACGAGCAAGTGAAGCGCCTGGAAACCCAAATAGAGAAACTGGACACAGAAAAGACAGACCTTGAAAGTAAATTAGGTGCATTTGCTGAGTGGCAACAAGGGGAAGACTCATTTCTCCTAGATGCCAGTGTGGCGTCAGAACAACAAGAACACCAAGAAGAAACAGAAAAGGATGAGCTACATTAAAATCTAAAACTAAAGATTAACTTACTTTACTTGTGCTTCTTGTGTAAAAGCTTGCACACAGCTTTTTATTCCTTTATGTTAAATATTTAATTAGCTTTTTGTTCCTTTATGTTAGGATGACGAACCAAATAGTTTGGATTTTGTACATTGTATCTTCAAGGACAGTTAGTCAGATCACCAAATGTATTGACATTCTTTGGAATGAAACCTCTGTTTTAATGTATGTTTGTTCAACATTTTTGTAATGTAATATTACAAATTCATTGTTTACCAACTGAGCCCTGCTGTAAGAAAATCATCATTTGGCATATGGTAGTATATTTCATGAATAGTTGCAGTGCCAAATGTTGATTTTCTTCAGCGGGGCTCATCATGCTATATATACATGTATATATTTATATTGGAAATAAATACATTTTAGGTTGTTACAAGAAGATATATTTAAATATATAGCCACACATAAGAAGAACAAAGGGAGAGCTTAAGCACATATAAGGCGAGTTTTCTACAAGACTTTGACTGCATTTTTGATATAAAATAAACAACTTTTTCTTAATGTAATTTTAATATTATCTTATGTGCTCTCCACAACAAAACATTAAAACTTATTGCCATTTTTATTCACATATTGTTAACAGAATCATCATCAAAGTCTTAAACACATTTTGCAGCTAGTTTCTGATAGTATTGTAAGAACTATTCTGCATTTATACTTAGCCTTACCATAAATTCTATTTGACTCTGTGGCATATGTACATTGATTAAATAACATTTATATGCAGGCAGTAGATGAGCTGTAAAAATGCCAAAAACGAAGAAAAAATCTATTAAACAACAGCAGGCTGCAGACAAGTTGAGGAAACGTAAAAAGGTAAATTTTATGTCATCCATCTCACTGCTATTGTCGGCTTATTGTTTTTTTTGGCAAATTTTGTTTGTAAAAGCAATTTTTAGATTAATTATATGAATAAGCAATTTTATTTATTACTTATATAAATGTACCATCACCGACGGTTAACTAGTTACCCCCTTGTAATATGTTGTAATGTGTATCTTCACTATTAGTTTTTTGTTTGCATTTACAGGTACAATACCCACACCAGAGTGTTACTCTACAAGAGACTGGTATTACCACAACATGCAACAGCAAACTACCTGTATCTCCAGAGCCCAGCACATCACAACTGTCATCTGAGAGCACTGACTTCTCTGCAGTTGTTGAAGTACAGGTGATACTCCATTAACATTAAATGATAGAAATATACATACATATATATATTAAAAGGAAAAATTAACATCAAGAGATCATTTTGGCGACCGGTTTCTTTATTATCAGGGCAAATAATATAATAACAATATGGTGTCAAAATATGTGAAGTAACTAAGCAACATCGCAATTCTGTGTACATATGTGTACGCAACGTCAATATTACGTCATGATATTTGCTTTATAATGTCATCAATATTTGTTTAAAGTTGGCATATATTTTTCAATGAAATACCGTTCTTTAGGTAACGTAGCTGAAATATCGTCTGTATGAAATTTATAAAACGGAAAAATAGAATACTTTGGGCGGGTTTTATCAAAGAAAGTGTCACTTTATCGACTTTAATATGCTCAATCCCTTTATTGTCATACTAGCATATCCTGTTTTCAGTTAAGTAACATGTGTGTTAATATTTCAGAGATTTGCCCCAGTTCTGTTCAGTCCAGAAGCATTGACAAACTTGATTGGTGACTCCAGTACTGAAATTCCGGATGATATTGTCTCTGCTTCATTAATCCTCATGCAGATGCATGCAACCAGTGATACAAACTGTTCTGTGGGTCAGTATACACCAGCCGAATTACATCTTGCAGGCACTGGAGCTATTGTTTTGCCACAACCACATCTTGATAAAGACATCATAAATATACATCCATTGACAAGACACTGGGTTTGCTCATATTACAAAACAAGTACTAAAGAACTCTTTGTTTTTGACTCTTTGCGATCAGATACACATCTTCAAGAAGTGATAGATCAACTGAAATATATATTCACAGAGGAAATTGTAAGCCACGTTATATATGCAAGTGTAACCCAACAAGGTAGTGAACCACTCTGTGGTGTAATGGCAATAGCCTTTGCTTTCACATGTTTCTTAGGAGACGACCCAAGGAATATTCATTATGATTTAACAATGGCCAGACAGCACTTAAAGAACTGTTTTTCGACTTCTCAAATAATTCGGTTTCCTGCAAAACAGCCTGCAAATTCCTTTGATTGGATTGAAACATACTTGGATGATCAGCAAAATAGAGATGCTGTTAAACTTTCAAACATTAGTAATAACGTATCTCAAATATCTAGAACTGATAATGATACATATGACAAGCAAAAACTAATATATAGAAAATCGAAACAAAAGTGTAGAGCAGATCCTGTGAAACGTCAGAGACTCATCTCAATAGATAGTGAATCCAAACGGAAATCTAGGGCAGATGCTGTTAAACGTCAGAAACTGAACTTACTAGATAGTGAATCCAAACGGAAATCTAGGGCAGATCCTGTTAAAAGGTTGCAAATGAATTCAACCAATAGTGCATTGAAACGGAAATCTAGGGCAGATCCTGTTAAACGTCAGAAACTGAAGGTAATAGATAGTGAATCAAAACGGAAATCTAGGGCAGATCCTGTTAAACGGTTGCAAATGAACTTGACCAATAGTGCATTGAAACGGAAATCTAGGGCAGATCCTGTTAAACGTCAGAAACTGAACGTAATAGATAGTGATTCGAAACGGAAATCTAGGGCAGATCCTGTTAAACGTCAGAAACTGAACTTACTAGATAGTGATTCGAAACAGAAATCTAGGGCAGATCCTGTTAAACATCAGAAACTGAACTCAATAGATAGTAAATCAAAACGGAAATCTAGGGCAGATCCTGTTAAACGGTTGCAAATAAACTTAACCAATAGTTCATTGAAACGGAAATCTAGGGCAGATCCTGTTAAACGGCTGCAACTGAACGTAATAGATAGTGCGTCCAAACAGAAAAAAAGAACAGTGACATCAGCTGACCAAGCTATCCTGCAGTTCAAAAGCAAATGTTCAGAGATGCCAGTTTTTACCTGTTGTGTCTGCTATCGTCTCCTTTTCCGCAAACAAGTAAAACATTGTAATTTACTTAAATTCCCAGATAAAGAACTTATTCTACGATGTATTATAGTGAACAATATGCATAAACCTGAGACAACATGTGATGACGATTGCAAGCTGTGTCCAAAATGGATTTGTTTTACATGTAACCAACATCTCTTGAAGAAAAAAATCCCAAGTCAAGCTTCTCTCAATCATTTAAACTTTGATGAACAGCCGGACTGCTTAAAAACATTGAATAATCTAGAAAAACATTTAGTGTCACCAGTCATTCCGTTTATGAAAATAGTGTCACTTCCTAAAGGTAGTCAGAAAGGAATACATGGACCTGTGGTTTGTGTACCGGCTAACATTTCTACAACTGTTGAAACACTGCCTCGATCATTTAACAGTGAAACAATCATCGCTGTGAAGCTGAAACGCAAGTTACAGTACAGGGGTCATCACCTTTTCCAACAAGTTACTCTTCAAAAGATCCATGAAGCGTTGTTGTTTCTCAAGAGGAAAAGTCCACATTTCACAGGTACTTATTTTCTGCTGGGTCATAAAGTGAACTTTGCTTAATTATTCCTTGACCTTTTTTGCTTAACCCATTGACTTAACCATATTAATTAGATTTATGTTTATGATCGTTAACATTAACACGGTCAAAAGTATGGCTTTAAAACATCTTATGCTTATTCGTTAGCATAAGTGAAATTTTTCCAAAGAACAGATAATAAAAGAAACACTATTTTATAATCATGTCCCCTTTGCAAATCTACTTTTTATCTTACTACGCTTCACTGAGAAAAGTGAACAATGCCATCTTCAGTAGACTTGTATTTCTGCCTCATGTATGTAATTGCCTTATTAGTCAAAACTTCAAAATGTAAACACTTTTACCTTTTTGATATGTAGACAATAATTGTCATAATTAATATTTGATAATAACGGCTATATTTAGGGGTTTTTTTTGCTGGTTTGTTTCATATGTTTCTGGTCTTCATTTCAGCAATTGATATCAATTTGGACAATGTCACTTCCACAACTGAACAGATATTTGCATCTGATGACACCCTTCCAGTTGTTGAAAATCTTTCAGTTAATGAGCAGCCTACGAACATATTAGATAAATCTGAATATTGTAAGTAAATTTTAATTACAGATAATCTCTGTCTTCACAATAGTTGTTTCCTCTCAAACACATACTAGTACATGTAGTACAATTCTAAACAGAAACCTTTTTTGCTCACTCAGTCAATCTCAATGAGTTGAAAAACAGATTACCCTCTGAATTTATTGTACACTTAATTTAGAAAAATAATACTTGTAGAAGCCATTATGTTAGGAAGCTATTCAGCTAACTTACGGAAGGTTGGTGGTTCTTCCCAGATACCAATTCGTGATGAAATATGTCTGAAGGAGCACCATGAGTCTTTCTCTACCACGACAGCTGGAATATATACGATGTATGATCCAAAAACGTGTTGGTGTAAGCATAAGCCCAACCACACAATCAAATAATAAAATACTTATTATACTATTTATCTTACTTTAAGGAACTGCTAAGACAATTGATTCAGCCTTCAGTAACTTAATTCTCCCATACTCATTCTACTTTTCAGCTTTTCGTGAACCATGTGTAGTTCCGGCTGTACCTAATATTCATCAACATTGTCCTGTCACTGATCATCCTGACCTGGCCAGCACAAGTGATGGAGTGTCTGCTATTTCCACTGATCAACCGGACCAAGCCAGCACAAGTGATGTTGTGTCTTCTATTTCCACTGATCATCCTGACCTGGCCAGCACAAGTGAAGGTATCCCTATTCAATAATCTTATCATCCAATCTTCAAACACCAATTCTCAGTTCTAGAAAGAAATATGACCCCCACTGCATTACATTTAGAAAAGTTGCCATATAATAGCTTGTAATATCACTCCCTGTTCCAGTTTAACCTGTATAAGCACACTATAAAATTCTTAAAATTCCAGTAATTTTCTTCTAATATACATTTGTAATTTTTTGTATAAAATGTTATTGAAATTATTGTTCACGTATTCTGACAATTAGATATATCTAAACTAAAAATCCTTTATCAAACTTTCTCCATAAAAGTCTTATGTTGTCTTTAAACACTCTGTACACATCCATGCCATATAGTTAGTAGCTGGGGCTTTATGCGCTCTTTCTTGCAAAGTTTCTTGTAGTACATGTACTTATACCGCACTCTATATTTCAGATGTTGATGACACTGATCAAGACCTGCATGAGACATCTGCTCCTATGGTCTCCTGTCTCCAACCAGAAGACTTGACACAAGTTGCTGGCACCCAAGATCTTCCAGACTCTGTTTTTTGTATTGCCCCGGGCCAGGGTTCTAGGCCAGGAACTGTGTTTGACATGGAATCTCGGGCATTTCCTTACTTATTTCCCACAGGCAAGAACACATTCAGCCAAAAGAGAAATGTTAAGCTTGGACTGAATAGATACTTTAACAGGCAGTTGTTTAGTGCTGATTTACGATTTGCAAGTGATCCTCAGTATATTTTTTACAGCCAGTACATATCAGAACTGAATACAATTAACAGTTCTGTGTCAATAGCTATGCGTAAAGGTTCCAGTGGAGTGTTTGATCAGGATCATATTACAGCAACAGAACTCAAAAATCCTCACAGACGGCAACAAATCCTGTCTTCAGATAAGGGCTACCATTTCCTTTCAACAGCTCGAGGCTCACCGCCATACTGGGAAAAAACTTTGAAAGACATGTTCGCTATGGTCAAACAATTAGGAATTCCCACATGGTTCTGTAGCTTCTCTGCAGCTGATAGACGCTGGCCTGAGATAGTCACAGCCATTTGCACACAGCTTGGAAAATCTGTACCTACAGATTTGGATTGGTCTTCCTACACACAGATAATAAACTCTAATCCTGTAACTGCCTGTCGCATGTTCCAACATCGGGTGCTCACTTTTATAACAGACCTTATACTATCTTCTGCACATCCAATTGGACAGATTGAAGACTTCTTTTACCGAACAGAGTTCCAGAGTCGTGGCTGGCCTCACGTTCATTGTCTGTTTTGGTGTTCTGATGCACCAGCTTTCAATGCAGATGCTGACAGCAATGAGGATTTCGTTAAATACATTGACAAGTACATTACTTGTAGCCTTCCAGACGAACACGTCAATCCCGAATTGTATGACATTGTCAAAAATGTCCAAATGCATTCCAAAGGTCATTCAAGGACATGCAAAAAGGGAAACAGAGACTGTAGGTTTGGCTTTCCGCGTCCAATATGTTTACATACTTTTATTGCTACCCCTAAAGAGCCACCAGAAAATGTTTCGCAAGCAGAATATAAAAAAGCTGCTGTTGACCTGTTGTCTGCTTTCTCCGATGCCATAAAAACATGCCAGGAAAAGGAAGAAGAAGTAGTGATGACCGAGGCTGAACTCTTTCAGTCTCTTCATATAACCGAAGCTCAGTATGAAGCAGCCCATTGTGCTATAGCAAGAAAAAACACTGTCATCTATGAAAGAAAGATGAATGAATGCTGGGTCAATCCATACAATACCACACTTCTAAGAGCCTGGAATGGAAACATAGACATACAGCCTGTCCTAGACGCCTACAGTTGTATCATGTATATAGTAAGTTATATTAGTAAAGCAGAAAGGGAACTTGGTGATTTGTTAAGAAATGCCCAGAAAGAAGCAGAAGAAGGACATTTGGAACCTGTGCAGCAACTTAGGCAGTTAGGAAATGTTTACTTACATTCACGAGAAGTTTGTATCATGGAAGCTGTGTACAGAGTCACTGGTATGCATCTGAAGCAGTCTTCCCGAACTGTTGTCTTTGTGCCTGCTGATAGACGTTCCGCTAAGATTACTAAACCTCTCCATGTCCTAAAGAACGATGACGATACTGATGTCTGGATGACTAGTCTTCTAGATCGGTATCTTGCAAGACCAACCACTGATGAGTTTGAACAGATGTCCTTAGCAGTATTTGCCCGAGACTACACTATTACCAGTAGACGCCCCATTAATGTTGATGATGTACAAGAAGAATCTATTGATAATACAGACATGAAACACTACACACTTCTGAATGGCTTGGGAACCATTATGAAAAGGAGCAAACCAGCTGTTGTAAGGTACATGAGAGTAAACAAAGAAAAAAACTCTGAAGATTATTATCACAACCTCATCAGAATGTACTTTCCTCATCGTTGCAAGGACCTACAACTGACTGATGCAGAATCTTTTGAGCACATGTTTAATCAGCACTCCGCTGTCATTTTACCTACCATATCCCAATTTGAGAAGCTCACTACAGATCTAGATGAAGCTTGGAGAGATCTACAACAGCACGGATATGGAGAGGATGCCTGGGCTGATGTAGCTCCAAACCAGGAGCCAATGAGACAGGAAGATGAAGAAGAACTTCGTATTGCATTACAGCTGTTTAAAGAACAAGCTGAAGAAATTCCACCGGAAGACATACCAGACTTTTCCCCTAACCAGCAACCTGTCACCTCTTCCCATTACACAACTCCCAGCCAAGTCATCTCTTCAAATGATCACCTTGAGCAAAAGAACAGACTAAGAAACATGAACCAGCAGCAAGCTCAAATTTTCCACTTCATCAAACACTGGGCTCATCTGAAACGAAATACTGACAATGTGGCACCCTTTTACATATTCCTAACTGGCGGCGCAGGTACTGGTAAATCATTTACCATTAAATGTATCTATCATGAAATAAACAAAATCCTCACTAGACAAAGTGGAAATCCTGACTTGCCTGTTGTTTTGCTACTGTCCTATACAGGCACAGCTGCTTTCAACATTCGTGGCCAAACAATTCACTCGGCATTTTCTATAAACAGGACCTCGTCGAAAGTGTTATCTGAGGATGCTGCTAACACACTTAGATCCAAACTACAAGATCTCCAGCTTCTGATCATAGATGAGATCTCTATGGTTCCATCTGACCTGCTTGAACTTATACACTGTAGACTGCAACAAATAAAACAGCCATTCTCCTCTACTGCTTGCTTTGGTAATGTGTCCATTTTGGCAGTAGGAGATTTCTATCAAATTCCACCTGTCGCAAAGAAATCCCTGCTTTCCAGCAATTCTTCACTCACTGATCTTTGGAGTATGTTTCATATATGGGAATTGACAGAAGTTGTGCGCCAGAAAGGTGATAGGGATTTTATTGACCTGCTCAACAGATTGAGAGTTCGAATAAAGAATGAACCATTGACAGCTGCTGACAAGAAGTTCCTTGAGCAGCGTAAAATAAGCAAAACTAGTCCTGCTTATCCAGTAGATGCACTTCACATTGCTCCAAAACATAAACAACTGAAAGAGCACAATGACTTTATGCTTGAGAAAAAAGCAAGCACAGAAACATTGTACACTCTGGAAGCAGCTGATATCTGTCATGACAACAGAACTCAACGAACATACAGACGAAATGAGCCTGTACAGTCTAACAGGGCAAATTTACCAGCATATCTGTCCCTATGTTGTGGCACTCGAGTCATGCTCACCATGAATATTGACGTAGCTGATGGACTAACTAATGGTGTGATGGGCGCTGTCACAGAAATCATAACAGGGACATCACCTTTAGGACTGCCTGAAGCTATATGTGTTTTGTTTCAAGAAGAAAGAGTTGGCTTTAACTCACGAAGTCGTCTCAGACCTCCATCACATGTGCACAGTTCATCAACTGTTATACGACCACAAACTGAAACAATCCAAACTAAACCATTTCAGATAACAAGGCATCAATACCCTTTCATGCTTGCATGGGCTGTTACTTGCCATAAAATACAAGGTGCTACAACATCAACAGCAGTTGTTTCTCTTGAAGGAGCTTTTCAACCTGGAATGTCTTATGTAGCTCTCAGTCGTGTCACATCTTCTTCTGGTCTGCACCTTTTAGAGGACCACTTCAACCTTGACGCAATATATTGTGACCCATCAATACAAAACAAATTGTCTCATATGCCAGAGGCTAACACATTACCAGGATGGAATTCTCTTGAACCAGATCAAGGTTTTGATCATACCAACCATATGTATATTGCAAGTCACAACTGCGAAGGCTTACTACCACATCTTCAAGAATTTACCTCCAATCTGTTCCTTCAACATATGGATATCATTGCCCTGCAAGAAACCTGGATGAACCAGAATTCTACATTCAGAAATCCCCTCCAGACCTATAATGTAGAATTACAGTGTCGAGATTATAATAATAGTCATCTGAATACATTGGACACTAATCAGTCAACTGTTAAAGGTGGTGTAGCCCTCTTCATTCATCAAGACTTTGCTTATGAACGAATACCCACGGATGCATGTGGAATCGAGTGTGTTGCTGTAAAACTTTTAGCTAAACAACTGTCTGTCTACTCTGTATATAAACCTCCGTCATTGCCGATTAACTTGTTCCTTCAAAAGCTTACCCTTGTCTTGGAAAATTCACCAACAGAAAACTGCATAGTTCTAGGAGACTTCAACATTGACCTCATTCAATATTTAGAACATCCATTGACCCACACTATGTTACGACATCGCTTTAAACAAATAATAAACAAGGCTACTACAGCACACAACACACTTATTGACCATATCTACCAGAGAGGCTTGATTGTGAAAACGAGTGGAGTCATCCCAACACACTACAGTTATCATGATTTGACATACATTGAAATTTGAGTTGTCTTTCAATAGTGTAAAAAATCTGACAATATGAACGTTTGTTTCAAGTATCATCAAAATCCTTCAAAGGGTTGAAGAGTTATGGAGCAGACACAATTTCCTTTAATTTCGTTTGTGAAACTATATATGATATGACATTCAAGTGTCAAGTAGACCTTGACCTTGGAACCAGCCATACGAAACATGTACTCTACACGTTCTCTGGATGTGGTGAATTTTTGTTTCAAGTATCTACCAGAGAGGCTTTATTGTGAAAACGAGTGGAGTCATCCCAACACACTACAGTTATCATGATTTTACATACATTGTAATTTGAGTTGTCTTTCAATAGTGTAAAAAAATCTGACAATATGAACGTTTGTTTTAAGTATCATCAAAATCCTTTAAAGGTTTGAAGAATTATGGAGCAGACACAATTTCATTTAATTTCATTTGTGAAACTATATATGATATGACCATCAAGTGCAATTTCGTTTGACGCCCGCCTGCCATACGCTGATTGAATAACCAGGATTTTCAAAATTGAATACCTGGTTAAAAACAAACAGTTTAGGAAGCATCTTCTCATACAACCTTAACAATAGAAACCATCCATAGACAGCCTTCATTGAAGTGACTACCGGGTATTTACATTATCTTATCTCCATTTCCATTCCTGTTTCCATTCACAGTTATTCTCAGCAGTGGGGGAGACATGCGCTTTTTTACAAAAGCATCCTCTAGTTACAATTGATACAAATGCTTTATTCACAGAACTTGGCATATAAACAATATTGTTACAAACTTTTTGAAAAAAATCGCCTTCTGTGATATGGGATGCACAACAGTTTTTTTCAAACAAAGTGAAAACAAGTGAGCATTTGTAAATTATACTATTATGCTTACTAGACACTTTTTGTGCAGTGATGAATTTTGATACACTGCTTAATCCCAAACTAATTTGGATATATAACATAACATAACATAACATAACATAACATAACATAACATAACATAACATAACATAACATAAAATTGAAAATTGAAGCATTGTGTAGTGGACCTCTACGAATTATGTTAAAAACATGACCCATTGTATTATAGGGCTCTGTCCTAGGACCTCTGTTGTTCCTACTCTATATAAATGATCTCCCTGACACGGTTACCTCCCAGGTGCGGCTTTTTGCTGATGACACTGCCGTTTACCTTGCAGTTACTTGCCTCTCTGATTGTCAAAGGTTACAAAATGATCTCTCTAAGCTAGAAACGTGGGAAAAACTGTGGGACATGGAATTTAACCCTAGTAAATGTCAGGTCCTCCATATCACACGTAGTAGAAAACCTATCCAGTTCCCATATAAGCTTCATGGTCAAACACTCACCAGCTAAGGATGCAAAATACCTTGGTGTAGACATCAGCCAAGATCTCAGCTGGAATACACACATCTCAAGAATAACAACAAATGCAAACAGAACACTAGGCTTTCTCAAACGTAACATTAAAACAAAACATGAAAATATCAAATCACTCTCTTACAAAACATTAGTCAGACCACAACTAGAGTATGCATCATCTGTATGGTCACCACACACCCAGGTTAATATTCACAAGCTGGAGATGGTCCAGCGACGCACAATCAGATGGGTAAAAAATGATTATTCCAGAGATACCAGTGTGACAGACCTGCAGAACACCCTTGGATGGAGCACCCTTGAGAACAGGCGTCAAGCCTCCAAATTGGTTATGTTTTACAAAATATACTACAATCTTGTAGCAATCTCCCTGCCCAGTTACCTAGAAGTCCCAAACAGGTTAACAAGACATATGCACCCCCTTAGTCTCCGCCAAACCCATGCAAATTCGGACTTCTTTAAGTACTCTTTCTCCCCCATACCACAGTCCTGTGGAATAGATTACCCACACATATTGCGATCCTGCCTGATCTTGAATCATTCAAGCAGGCAGTGGCCCAAATCAATTATTAGTCATACAACAGTTGTTTTTAACCCTTTTACTCTTTTACTATTTTAACAGTTTTAACCGTCTTGTTTCTCTTGACTGTAGGAGCTATCTTGCAGTAGTTTTATCTTTTATTAACACCCGGCGTGCACCCTGCCCATAATACTCGTGAGAGGTGTGAGGCAGTATAACAAGATAGAGATAGATAGATATAGCCAATGGTAGTCGGGTAAACGATATAGGGCCATCTTGGCACTCTTGTTTGTTCTGTGACCAGTGCATAAGCAAGGGGTATTGATCACATCTATTGATAGCTGTAGTTTATTATGTGTGTGTCTAAAATGACAGATCATGCAAATAAATGACACTTTAATTTTGATCAGCAAGAACAGAAGAGGTGTGATGTTCCTTTTGAAAAACATGCTTCAGTGAGCATTGATGGATGCTTTTATATACTCTTTTATAGAAACTTTGTGTGTTCTGTGATAAGATTTGGAATGCTCCAGTGTTTTTTGTGAGAGATAGTAGTTACATTAAATACTGAGTTCACTTAACATATGTTTCTTTTGTGTCTTTGTTCAGGTGAAATTAAACAGAGGCATATTCTGTTATTACTAACTACATGTGAAGAGGCAGAGTACAGAGCCTGTGAGGTTTACCCGCCAGTGAATTGGGCTCTTCCAGTTGACCAGGGGCTTGATCAGCTTGACATCGATACGGCCACAGAGAATAGGTACACTGTAGAAGGTTACAGGTAATGTGTAGTTGTAGTTAATTTGACAATGAACAAAAACAGACGAAATAATGTTGTGTAATCATAGAGTATGATGTGTGTTAATATTGATATATGCAGTCAAACCTGGGTAAATAGATTATTCATGGAAGACCCGAAAACTGGTCTTAGTTTACAGGACTGGTGGTTTTCATTCACGTGCTTCTACCATGGACCTATATGCACAAATATAATCATTTTAAGGATTGTTCAGGCAACTCATTTTTGACAAAAACTTCTCATAGAGTAGCAGGTTTATTTTAAGGATTGTTCAGGCAACTCATTTTTGACAAAAACTTCTCATAGGGTAAAAGGCTCATTTTAAGGACTTTTCAGGCCAACCATTTTTGTACAAATGTTATAAAATCTGAAACTAGCACGCTTTCAGGGATAGGCACAAGTTAACTGCCATACAGAAAGGTAGCTAGTGGTTAGCATTTGCTAGTAGGTTCATTTGAAGGACTGTTCATGCCAACCATTTTTAGCTCACCTGGCACAAAGTGCCAGAGTGAGCTATTGGGATCGCATTCCGTCCGGCGTCCGTCGTACATAGTACATAGTACGTCGTACGTCCGTCCACCATTTCCTTCAAACGACATCTCCTCTGAAACCACTGGGCCAATGTTGATGAGACTTTGCAGGGATGTTCCTTGCATGAAGCTCTATCAAAGTTGTTCAAAGAATTTCATTCCATGCAGAACTCTGGTTGCTATGGCAACAAATAGGAAAAACTTTAAAAATCTTCTCTGAAACCACAAGGCCTAGAGCTTAGATATTTGGCATGTAGCATTGTCTAGTGGACCTCTACCAAGATTGTTCAAATTATGACCCCCGGGTCAAAATTGACCGCGCACGGGTGGGCACTTAGTTTTTGCATAGGCATATATAGGAAAAACTTTAAAAATCTTCTTCTCTGAAACCACAAGGCCTAGAGCTTAGATATTTGGCATGTAGCATTGTCTAGTGGACCTCTACCAAGATTGTTCAAATTATGACCCCCGGGTCAAAATTGACCCCGCGGGGGTGGTCACTTAGTTTTGCATTGGCATATATAGGAAAAACTTTAAAAATCTTCTTCTCTGAAACCACAAGGCCTAGAGCTTAGATATTTAGCATGTAGCATTGGCTAGTGGACCTCTACCAAGATTGTTCAAATTATGACCCTCGGATCAAAATTGAACTCGCACAGGGGGGGGGGGGGGGGGGTCACTTAGTTTTACATAGGCTTATATAGTAAAAACCTTAAAAATCTTCTTCTTTGAAACCAAAAGGCTTAGAGCTTAGATATTTGGCATGTAACATTGGCTAGTGGACCTCTACCAAGATTGTTCAAATTGTGACCCCTGGGTCAAAATTGACCTGCACCGGAGCTCACTTAGTTTTACATAGGCTTATATAGGGAAAACTTTAAAAATCTTTTTCTCTGAAACCACAAGGCCTAGAGCTTAGATATTTAGCATGTAGCATTGCCTAGTAGACCTCTTCAAAGTTTGTTCAAATTATGCCCCTGGGATCAAAATTGACCGTGCCCTGGGGGGGGATCATTTGTTTTACAAAGGCGTATATAGGAAAACTTATTTGGTATATAACATTATCTAGTGATCTTCCACCAGGCAAGGTGAGCGATATAGGGCCATCTTGGCCCTCTTGTTGTACAAATAGTATAAAATCTGAAACTAGCAAGCTTTCAGGGTTAGGCACAAGTAAAGTGCTTTAACAGTCTATTCCATCATTAGTTAACATAAATACATGTAGCTGCAAGATCTGATTGCAGCTGTTGATAAAAACTGTTGTGTTTGAACTTTGAATCCTTAATTTGCACTCAACACAACACTGACATGTTTGAATCCGCAATTTGCACTCAGAACACAACACTGACGTGTTTTAATCCGTAATTTGCACTCAGAACACAACACTGACGTGTTTTAATCCGTAATTTGCACTCAGAACACAACACTGACTAGCTCTACATGTCATTTTTTAAGTAATGACCTATAGCTTGAATTAGTTTAAACATTTTGTTACCAACATTTAAGTTACTTAACTGACTGTTCAAATGCAGTAACTTGAGATTCCACCTTTTACGTTAATATTATGTGTTTTGTTCTGTGCATTGAGACATGAGTTTCTCTTCTTTGAATGGGTCTGGTTTCTTGTGGGTGTTGTGCTTAACTTTTTTAATACATATATTCAGATCTTAATATCTTAAGCAAAACATACATATCAGAATAGGGAACATTTGGTGATGATTATTTAAACTGGTATGAAACAGTTACCCAGTACATGTTTAATTTAGTCTGTTCTATGAAAGTAAGTCAGGAAGCATGATAGGGATAGTATAATTTTTAGCTCGACTATTCGAAGAATAAGGAGACTATTGCACTCGCCCCGGCGTCGGCGTCTGCGTTGGTTAAAGTTTTTAATAAAGTCAAATATCTTGAATACTATCAAAGGTATTGACTTGAAACTCAAAATATATCTTAACCATCAACATCTACACCTGAGGAAATAATCCCCATAACTCTGTTTTGATTTTTGACAGATTTATGCCCCTTTTTAACTTAGAATTTTTGGTTAAAGTTTTTTATAAATTCAAATATCTTGCATATTATCAAAGGTATTGACTTGAAACTCAAAATATATCTTTACCATCAACATCTACACCTGAGGAAACAATCCTCATAACTCTGTTTTGATTTTTGACAGATTTATGCCCCTTTTTAACTTAGAATTTTTTGTTAAACTTTTTAATAAAGTCAAATATCCTGAATACTATTAAAGGTATTGACTTGAAACTCAAACTGTTTGTTTACCATCAACATCTACACCTGAGGAAACAATCCCCATAACTCTGTTTTGATTTTTGACAGATTTATGCCCCTTTTTAACTTAGAATTTTTGGTTAAAGTTTTTTATAAATTCAAATATCTTGCAAATTATCAAAGGTATTGACTTGAAACTCAAAATATATCTTTACCATCAGCATCTACACCTGAGGAAACAATCCTCATAACTCCATTTTGATTTTTGACAGATTTATGCCCCTTTTTAACGTAGATTTTTTTGTTAAAGATTTTTATAAATTCAAATATCTTGAATACTATCAAAGGTATTGACTTGAAACTCAAAGTATGTGTCTACAATCAACATCTACACCAGAGGAAACAATCCTCATAACTCTGTTTTGATTTTTGACAGATTTATGCCCCTTTTTAACTTAGAATATTTGGTAAAAGATTTTATAAAACCAAGTGTTTTGAATACTATCAAAGGTATTGACTTGAAACTCAAAGTATGTGTCTACCATCAACATCTACATCTGAGGAAACAATCCCCATAACTCTGTTTTGATTTTTGACAGATTTATACCCCTTTTTAACTTTTATTTTTTTTATGGACTTAAAATGTATGTTTACTGTCAACATCTTCACCAATGTTTTTGATTTTTGACATTTATGCCCCTTTTAACTTAGAATTTTGTCACAGTTTTTACCAGACTAACATGGAAATACTCGAAATGGCTTTCTTTTGAAATATCATAGAATAATTATGCAGCATGCAGCGGTCATGCTTTTATTAATTCTATACATTTCAATTTTGAAAAGTTACAGAGTTATTCATGATCAAATTTACAAGGTTATGTATTTCTTTGAAATTATCCCCTCCTCCCTCCACTTGGCTTACAGAATCCAGAGTAAGGCTTTGAATGTAATGTACATTTACAAAGGTCTTTGAACAAGTTTCATATCTTTGACCTTAATTCTTACAGACAATTACACAATACTCCTGTTCTTTGACAAAAAAACCATTTTACCAACAAGCTTTCGAATAGTCGAGCGTGCTGTCATGTGACAGCTCTTGTTATATTACTACCTAGTTGGCAGCTTTATTTGCCTTCAGATAAAAAGGAATGTTTTATGCAAAGTTCCCATTTCATTGGATGGCAAATAAAGCGGTCCACTAACTAAGTTGTTTTTTTTTTAAATTTTATTTCAGGTAAATGGAGACATTCTTGAAGATACAAGTACTCATCTATACCCTTCAACAAAGAATTCCAGTTGTCAATCAGGAGGCACACCTCTTTGTTATTTGCCCCTGTCGCACATCCCCAGAAAATATGCACAACATTCCTTTAATTGAGAAAGTAAGTTTTTTTTTCAACATAAAACAATGTCAAATTATACCGAGCCCACTGGCAATGAGTCGACCTAGTAACTGGTGTCATTTTGGTTGTTTTCGGTATGTGTGTGTGTATGTGTCAGTCAAGATGAGCTTGTCTAGGCTGTAACCACGATGGAACAGTGTCTTTTGCAAGACACAGGTTTGTAGCTCAAAGGTCAAGGTCACACTTATAGACTAAAAGTAAAAAATGGATGCATGAGACCTTCTTCATACAGGGAGATATTTTCAATTGACTTGGAACAGTGGACAGATTGTTCACAGAACTCTGTTCCAATGCACAATCATTAGCTTTATAAGGAATGATGCAAATCTTATGTATTGTAGATTTTCACTGTGCACTGAGGTGAGTGATATAGGGCCATCATGGCCTCTTGTTACCTCACTTGAGCACTAAGTGCTCAAAATTGAACTATTGTGATCATCTGTTGTCTATCAACTGTCTGTCATCTATCTGTCCCCAATTTGTCCTATTGTGGTATACATGCAGTTGTGCCAAGTCAATCTAAAATCCTTCAACGCATGTGAAGATAGTATTACAGTCTGCACAGTCATGGTCATGTGTCCAATTTTAGCTTGACTATTCAAAGAATAAGGAGGGCTATTACAGTCACTTGTGAATTGGCATCGGCATTGCAGCTTAGGTTAAAGTTTTGCATGCAAGGTACAATCAAGGACATATCTCAGTAACCACTTTTGATATCAATTTGAAATTTTGTGAAAGTCTTCAGGGGGTGTCTGGTTATAGAGTGAAAGGCTTCTGCATCAAATTACAGCAGAATGATTTTCTTTATTTTCATGCAAGTCTAAATTTTATTTCTTTGCTTGGTTTGTCTGAAAGTACAAGAAAATGTTTGAGTAGATAGCAATTTGGCCATAACAAATGAAAATCTAAAATTCAACAAAGTATGTCAGGCTTGAGAAGTGTACCGGTAACTAAATAAGAATAGTACTAGCTGACATAGTGTGAGATGTATGATGTCATTACATTTGCTGATGTCATAAATTATGTCATTAATGTTCTTGCAATTAGTAGGTCTTTCAATTAGCTTCTGGGAAGGCCATTTTTAGATCACCTGGCACAAAGTGCCAGAGTGAGCTATTAGGATCGCATTCCGTCCAGCGTCCGTCGTACGTCCGTCAGTCCGTCCGTCCACCATTTCCTTCAAACGACATCTCCTCTGAAACCACTGGGCCAATGTTGATGAGACTTTGCAGGGATGTTCCTTGCATGAAGCTCTATCAAAGTTGTTCAAAGAATTCCATTCCATGCAGAACTCTGGTTGCTATGGCAACAAATAGGAAAAACTTTAAAAATCTTCTTCTCTGAAACCACAAGGCCTAGAGCTAAGATATTTGGCATGTAGCATTGTCTAGTGGACCTCTACCAAGATTGTTCAAATTATGACACCCGGGTCAAAATTGACCCCGCGCGGGTGGGCACTTAGTTTTTGCATAGGCATATATAGGAAAAACTTTAAAAATCTTCTTCTCTGAAACTACAAGGCCTAGAGCTTAGATATTTGGCATGTAGCATTGTCTAGTGGACCTCTACCAAGATTGTTCAAATTATGACCCCCGGGTCAAAATTGACCCCGCACCGGGGGTCACTTAGTTTTGCATAGGAATATATAGGAAAAACTTTAAAAATCTTCTTCTCTGAAACCACAAGGCCTAGAGCTAAGATATTTAGCATGTAGCATTGGCTAGTGGACCTCTACCAAGATTGTTCAAATTATGAGCCCCGGATCAAAATTGACCCCGCACGGGGGGTCACTTAGTTTTACATAGGCTTATGTAGGAAAAACTTTAAAAATCTTCTTCTTTGAAACCACAAGGCCTAGAGCTTAGATATTTGGCATGTAGCATTGGCTAGTGGACCTCTACCAAGATTGTTCAAATTATGACCCCTGGGTCAAAATTGACCCTGCACCGGGGGTCACTTAGTTTTACATAGGCTTATATAGGGAAAACTTTAAAAAAAAAAAATTCTCTGAAACCACAAGGCCTAGAGCTTAGATATTTGGCATGTAGCATTGCCTAGTAGACCTCTTCAAAGTTTGTTCAAATTATGCCCCTGGGGTCAAAATTGACCTTGCCGGGGGGGATCATTTGTTTTACAAATGCGTATATAGGAAAACTTATTGGGTATATAACATTATCTAGTGATCTTCCACCAGGCAAGTGGACTTGTACCAAGATGAGCGATAAAGGGCCATCTTGGCCCTCTTGTTGGCAAGATTCTTTTAAATTTAGCCACACGAAGAAGCAGCAATATATGAAGTGGTTGGGTTGCACTCACAAGTCATTTCTTTTGTTACTATGGAGATGATGAAGTACCAACATTGTATCATAATTTCATTTTTTCACATATTTGTTGGTGTAAGATGTCTAACACTTAATATTGCAAAATTTCAAGAAAATCAACTTTTAAACTGAAAAAGTTATTGTGAATGTATTAGAATTTTTTTTAACCTGTTCATAATATTGAATAAATTGGATTAGATAGTTATTAGATTTTAAGCAAGATATTATAGAAAGCTAATTATACTGTCACATCATTGTGATGTTAGCTGCTTATCAAACACAGAAAAGCTAATTGGTGAATACATGTTGTAATTGTAAAATATGTATGAATTCATCAATATAAAACAGAGCTTTACCTGCTGGTGACATAGTAGTATGTGGCGTTACAAAAAAGGTGACTCATGGAAACAACTTGAGGCGTTTCCCTAGACAAAGAACAACAACAAAAGAATTGATGTGAGGCATAAAAAATTCACTTTCTTGTTTATTTTTTTGGTATCTGTTAATGTATTGTAATAAGTTATTTAGATCAGCCTTATACCTACACCAAATTGTGTTCTTTTTTAGCTCACCTGGAACAGAGTGCCAAAGTGAGCTATTAGGATCACTCGCTATCTGGGGTCTGTCATACGTCATCCATCCACCATTTCCTTCAAACAACATCTTCTCTGAAACCGCTGGGCCAATGTTAATGAAACTTTGCAGGGATGACTCTTGCATGAAGCTCTCTCAAAGTTGTTCAAAGAATTCTATTCCATGCAGAACTCTGGTTGCTATGGCAACGAATAGGAAAAACTTTAAAAATCTTCTTCTGTGACACCACAAGGCCTAGAGCTTAGATATTTAGCATGTGGCATTTTCTAGTGGACCTATACCAAGATTGTTCAAATTATGACCCCGTCCAAGGGGTCACTTGGTTTTACATAGGCTTATATAGGAAAAACTTTAAAAATCTTCTCTGAAATCACAAGGCCTAGAGCTTAGATATGTGGCATGTAGAAATGCCTAGTGGACCTCTACCAAGATTGTTCAAATCATGACCCCCTTGTCAAAATTAAACCTTCCAGGGTGGGGCGGAGGTCACTTGATTTAACATAGGCTTATATAGGGAAAACTTTAAAAAAACACAAGGCTGACAGGCAGAGAATAGATATTTGGTATGTTACTTAGCATTGTGTAGTTGACCTCTATGAATTATGTTAGAATCATGACCTCTTGTATTATAGGCAATGGTAGTCAGGTGAGCGATATAGGGCCATCATGGCCCTCTTGTTATTAGTACATGAACATGCTAGATGCAACAGTTAAATTACTTTAGGGTTGGGAGGTGGTAGAGTGTTCAATGCTCTGGACTACCAGTCCAAAGGCCCCTTGTTCAAATCCTAGCAGTTGCACTGGAAATTTCAGAAAAGCTATTCAGTGTTTCTTACCTATATAGAGATGAACTGGTTAGAAACCAAGAGGTATTCTAGATTGTATCGGTGCTATACAAAAAGCATGTAAAAGAACCAAGGGGTCTATTCATATAGCTAGGCTCTGGCAGGATTCCATTGTATCTGCCTCTTCAACCTGAACCTGTCAGGGGTCTGGGCAATTTCAAGAGGAGAAATCCAGGACTATAAACAACGAAATAGAAAATATATACATGTTCTCCAGGTCTTTACAACACATACTTTTAGTAAAATGGTCCTGATTTGACATCTAAATATTAAAAATTGTACATTTATAACAATATTTTGGCATTTTCGGGTGTCTTTGGGAAATCTATTGGTGTCTTTTGGTAAACAGTTGACCAGGAAGGATCATTTTTGAAGTCAATATGATTTCTTTTTGTTGGTGTAATTTTACACTTTTCAAAGCAGATATTGTTATTTTTGTTATAGGAATAGATAACATGTTACGCAATTTGATGCCATCTGATACAATTCTTGATGTTTCAGTTTGAATAGATTTAATCCTTCACTTCTCGTCTCAGACTGAGTCACTTACAAATATTCCAGATATATTATGTCATCTGCAAATTAACTTAAAGGATTTGATTTAGTGTAATCATCTTTCATCGTTATGTTATTTACACTTTACAAGAATTCCAGTGTGTCCTGGCAAATATTCTGCACTATGATTGAAAATGTTGGAATAGGTTCATCTGTATAGCTGCTGATCAAACTACCATTTCTATTGGAAAATATACCATACAGTGCTTGAAATAGTTCAGGTCTTGATATTAAAAGAATTTTCAAAAGTTCCAAGATGGAAAATATTGGTTAATACTCCACGGAAATTTAATCATGGAATGTTACAGATATTTTCATATTAACAGTGCTATTGAAATTAAACATTTTATAGTTATACTTATACTTTTAGTTGAACAACGAAGTTACTCTTGTCCTAAAATAGAAAGTTCATACACATAGCACATAGTTACTTATGGCAGGTGTCAGCATTGGATGTTAAAATACATCTAGATATTTTAGATGATTGCACACAACATATATTTCACCAATGCATATAGCATTGTGAAAGGTGTTCAATCACTAAGTCTGTCCTGCATGACGCGATGAAATGTGCGGCATACCTCATGTTCCAGAAAGGACTTGGGAGTATGATGGGTCCAGATACAACAAAAATGACTGCCATTCACTGGACTTGTGAATAATCTGCAAGCAGATAGGACAACTTGTGCTTTCAAGTATCTTCATATATTTATTTAAATAGATAGTTTAGCTAGTATCTAAAAGTCAAAAAAATGTCAAGAAAAAAACAAAAAAGTATCAAAGTTATCAAATACAAGCATAGCCCTGAACGCTTCAGTATAGGCTTGAACCACATAACTATCTGTATGAAAAATATTTCAGTCTGACCACCAAAATATAAGTGGTAGCATTGAAAGTACCTAAGCTTTTCTGGGCTTGGCAAGAACCTATATCATCAGAAACACTTTCCATTATAGCACAAAATATTTGCCAGGACAGACTGGAAATCATGTAATGTGTTATAACAAACAAAAAAATGATGATTACAATGAATCAGATCCTTTAAGGAAAATTGAAGATGTTTTCAGTAGAATACATCACCTTTATAGTCAGCCAGGGACTCTGCTCTTTCCCTATAGACTACTATAAGTGATACTATATATTTCTGTACTGTTCAGTAACTGTTGCTCATACACTTTTTAGCTCACCAAAGTTCAACGGTACTCAATATTCATTACAAAAAATCAAAGACTAAAATTGTCCTAGTATCATTGTTTTGCAAAGTTTGCTCAAAAGATAATCTGAAGAAACTGTCTGAACAAACAGAAACATCAAGAATTGTATTAGGTGGCACCAAATTGCGTAATGTGCTGCTTATTCCTGTACCAAAAAAACCTAGATCTGTTTTTAAAAATGTAAACTTACATCTATAAAAAAAGGAATCTTATTGACTTCAAAACTGATCCTTTTGGGCTGACTTTTTACCCAAAGACATCACCAGACTTCCTAAAGACATCTGAAAAGGCCAAAATATTGTTAAATATTTACAGTTTTTAATATTTAGATGTCCAGTCAGAAACATTTTATTTAAAGTATGCCTACAATGTTGCAAAGAACTGGAGAACATTGTATGTATCTTTATTCAAGGAAGATTATAAGTTATTTAATCACTGCACCTAGCATTTTCATGAAAGGCGATTTAAATACCTTAATCAAATATATTACCTGCTCCCAAAAAATAAAAACAAAAATTCTCTGCAGCACCTTTAATGCCTCACATAATTTTTTTTTGTGTGTGTCCTCTTTATTTAAAATCTAGCCCTACATTTCCAGTTGTTTCTATGTGTCAACTTTTTTGTAGCGCCACATACTATGTCACCAGTAGGTAAAGCTCCTTTTTTCTTGCATACCAGATGGGGATATCTGCAGTTTTTACCATTGCTGGAAATCTCATCTTACAACCCCCGTCGTAAGACGACTTACGTGAATTCTAGCATAAAATGTGCTGTTTTTGCCCATTTTGCCGGTGTTTTAACAGGAGAAAAAACGTGTGTTAACGGGGAGATTCACGCGCCGTTATAACCCGTTTTCATTTACGGAACAGGGCCGTTGTAAACAATGGACCTGTCTCACAAGTCTTACATCATGTACGGCGTCAACAGTGCCGGGCTTAAAACCACTGGTGACGTCATAAATCTGGCGTAAACAACACGGACGTTGTCCCCACATTTTTGAACGTCGTACCAGTAAGGCATTTCGTTTTTATTTTAATGATTTTTTATGTTATTTATGCTAGAATGACGGACGTCTTTTCCGGGAAATAACACCTAGAAACCCTCGGGATATGTTGGTGCCCTCGCTCTAACGGCCCCGGGCACCAACCATCCCTCGAGATTCTGCAGATGTTATAACACGAAAAAACGTGCGTTAACCCTACATTAAGACGTAACGTTATAAACAATGGGACGTCACTTTCCCAAACACAGCATCTGAATATCGTTTGTTTTTATATTAAAATGCATCATTTCGAAATGTTTGTATTTAAATATCTATTTCAAAGTGTAAGACGGTATGGAAGAAAAAGTTTCTGCCATTAGATACTGGGTTCAGATGGAAATATCCGTCACTTCGGGTAACTGTTTCGTGGGAACTCAGCAGAGTCTCGTTCCAGCCAAACAGTTACCCTCAGTGACGGATATTGCGATCTGAACCTCGTGCTCATGAAAGAAACTAATAATATGCACTAACCAATACATATTGTGCAATTATGCACCAATTTGATTTTCAGTGTTTGATAAGTAACATCATAATGATGGGACAGGTTATAATATCTTATAATGAGCTTTTAGTAATATCTAGCTTAGAATCTAACAAATACCTAATTCAATTTATTTGTACAAAGGGGATTCAAAAGTTCTGATATGGACATCAAAACATTTTAGCTCGACTTTTCGAAGAAAAGGGGAGCTATCCTATTTGCCCCAGCCTCGGCGTTGGTGTCACACCTTGGTTAAGTTTTTCGTACCACCCCACTTTATTTCAAAAGTATTAGAGGTATGGCTTTGAAACTTACCATACTTGTTTACCATCATGACCTACATCAACAGACAAGAGTACATAACTCTGTCAAGGTTTTTATGGCCCTTTTTAGCTCGACTTTTCTATGAAAAGGGGAGCTATCCTACTCGCCCTCGGCGTCGGCGTTGGCGTCACACCTTGGTTAAGTTTTTCGTACCACCCCACTTTATTTCAAAAGTATTAGAGGTATGGCTTTAAAACTTACCATACTTGTTTACCATCATAACCTCCATCTACAGACAAGAGTACATAACTCTGTCAAGGTTTTTGACAGAATTATGGCCCTTTTTTGACTTAGAAAGTTTATTGAGCTTGGTTAAGTTTTTCGTACCACCTCACTTTATTTCAAAACCATTGGAGGAATTACTTTGAAACTAACCATACTTGTTTACCATCACGACCTTCATCAACAGACAAGAGGACATAACTCTGTCAAGGTTTTTGACAGAATTATGCCCCTTTTTGACTTAGAAAATACATTGAATATGGGTAAAATCCACTTATTGCCTTAACCCTTTGAGATATTGCTTTGAAACTTTTAATGCTATTTCACATCATTACCCCCATCTGTACGCAAGAGAAGGTAACTCTGTCAGGGATTTGTTTTTAAAAAGCTTATCGACTTAGAATCTTGGTTAAGTTTTTCGTACCAGTCCACTTTTTGACTGAACTGTTTGAGATATTAATTTGAAAGTTGGAATACTTGTTTACCATCATGATTCCCAAACATGGGCAGGAGAAGGTAATTCTGTCAAGGATTTTATTTGAATTATGGCCCTTTTTGACTTAGAAACTCAGTTAAAATTTTCATTCTTGTCCACTTGTTAACTTAACCATTTGAGATATTACTTTGAAAGTTGGAGTACTTATGCACCATTGTAAGACCTATCTGTAAGCAAAAGAAGATAACTCTGTGAAAAATTTTCTTGATTTGTACTTAGAAATTCCTAGTTAAAGTCTTGTGTGCCCTTAACTGTCAAAGTTTTGTTTTATTGGCAAGCACTAAAAAAGTCGAGCACGCTGTCCTACTGACAGCTCTTGTTTTACTTAGAAAGTGTATTGAGCTTGGTTAAGTTTTTCATACCACCTCACTTTATTTCAAAACCATTGGAGGTATAGCTTTGAAACTAACCATACTTGTTTACCATCATGACCTACATCAACAGACAAGAGTACATAACTCTGTCAAGGTTTAAGATAGAATTATGCCCCTTTTTTACTTAGAAAATATATTGAATATGGGTAAAATCCACTTATTGCCTTAACCCTTTGAGATATTGCTTTGAAACTTTGAATGCTTGTTAACATCATTACCTACATCTGTAGTCAAGAGAAGGTAGCTCTGTCAGGGATTTGTTTTAAAAATTAAGGCCCTTTATTGACTTAGAATCTTGGTTAAGTTTTTCATACCAGTCCACTTTTTGACTAAACTGTTTGAGATATTAATTTGAAAGTTGGAATACTTGTAAACTACCATGATCCCAAAACATGGGCAGGAGAAGGTAATTCTGTCAAGGATTTTATTTAAATTATTGCCCTTTTTGACTTAGAAAATTTTCATTCTTGTCCACTTGTTGACTTAACCATTTGAGATATTACTTTGAAAGTTGGGAGTACTTATGTACCATCATGAGACCTATCTGTAAGCAAGAGAAGATAACTCTGTGAAAATGTTTCTTGATTTGTACTTAGAAATTCCTAGTTAAAGTCTTGCGTGCCCTTAACTGTCAAAGTTTTGTTTTATAGGCAATCACTAAAAAGTCGAGCGCGCTGTCATACTGACAGCTCTTGTTAGTTTCAAGTTGTTCTTCTTGAAATTTTGTCAAAATGAAGCATTAGACATCTATCACCAATAGATATTCGAAAATGAATTTATTGTACAATGTTTGTACTTTATCATCTTCATAGTAAACCAAAGACTTGAGAACATAATCCAACAATGTTGTATATTGTTGCTATCATTGTGTGGTTACATTTAAAAGAATCTCACCATAGGGTAATCTGACCAGTATTTAATTGAAACACCTACTAATTGAAATTATGTTTATGAAATAATTATGTTCCCCCCCCCCCAGAAAAAAATTTTTTTCCCCCCCCCCCCCCCCCCCCCCCCCCCCCCCCCCCCCCCCCCCCCCCCCCCCCCCCCCCCCCCCCCCCCCAACAAAAAAACACCCCCCCCCCCCCCCCCCCCCCCCCAAAAAAAAAAAAAAAAAAAAAAAAAAAAAACCAAACAACAACCCAACAAAAAAAAAAAAAAAAAAAAAAAAAAAAAACCCCAAAAAAACCCCCCCCCCCCCCAAAAAAAAAAAAAAACAACACCCCCCCCCCCCCCCACACACCCACAAAACAAAAAAAAAAAAAAAAAAACGACCGGGCGGAACAAAAAACCCCCCCCCCCCCCCCCCCCCCCCAACCCCCCCAAACCCCCCCACCCCACAAAAAAAAAAAAAAAAAAAAAAAAAACACCCCCCCCCCCCACCCCCCCCCCCCCCCCCCCCCCCCCCCCCCCCCCCCCCCCCCCCCCCCCCCCCCCCCCCCCCCCCCCCCCCCCCCCCCCCCCCCCCCAACCCCCCCCCCCCCCCCCCCCCCCCCCCCCATGATATTATTTAACATTATGACATCATGTATTGCACGCTATGTCATCAACTATACTGAAAGAAAAAAGAAACGCAGGGTAACAAAAATGCTAAATTCTTTTTATCCTTGAGTATACAAATTCCACAATTTTTATTGAATTGTTACTTGTTTCAATTATGGTATGGCTAACAGAAGTTCAAATGGGTCAGAAACTGAAGATTTTTTTGGAAATTTGCTCATGAAAGATAGATCTTTATACTATTTTAGATAATACTTCCCTTCAAATCACCACAAAGGTTTACCCTGCATTGCTTTTTTCTTTCAATATATTATTCTTACATTAATTACTCTGCTCAAGTCTGACATATACTTTGATGTTGTTTGGTAGATTTTCATTTTACACGACCTATTGCTATCAACTCTAATATTGTCTTGTATCTTCACACAAACCAAGTAAAGAAGGATTCAACAAAAGTAAATGTTTATATCGAACTCCTTGGGACCATTTAATTTTGTTCCTTTTCTATATGAAATAAAGAAAGAAAAAAACTTGGGCAGAGAATAATTGTATCTTACAACTGGATATTTGCTATATCCAAAGTCTTCATAAAAGGAGTTTACTGTATGCTGTGATAATGAAAAGTTGTATAATAATTATGTATATTGTATACATTGCAGATCATGATCAACCAAAAATTATACGAACCAAAAATGAGAATTAAAATATGATGTCAGAAAGAAAGGCAAATGGATAAGATGTGTACTTATTTGTAACCAAACAAACTGGCTTTTTTCACAGACATTGTATGGCAACATTTTTGGTGTACGAGTAAATTTTTCGCTATTCTCAGTATTTCAAAATTTATTAACAAATATTTTTCTTTTTTTAATTAGATTTTTATGATAGAAAGCAAATAATAATGCATACCTACAACAGCCCTGTTTGGAATCTATGTTGAAAACAATAGGAACTTTATTGTAAATTTCCACCCTTAGAATTTCTGATATATAAATTTGGAAAAATTAAAATTTTAAAAAAAAAATCTGTTTTTTTTTATTGTTTTCCCCCCCCCCCTTTGTTGAACAATCAGGGACCATACACTTCTACTACCAGCGCAGTGCTACCTACAACAGTACAAAATGTGCATGTGTGGGGATGAAGTCAGTTGCCAACAGTTAGACACCTAGTGCTTAAAATGGAGGATCTCACTTTAATCACTTCATGGAAAAAATGTAAAAGTCTTCTTGAAAGCTATTAGGTAAATCGCTTTTAAAAACCGGCCTGGCAGAGCTTGTCTACGCTCCCTGGCCGTGCCAGGTCAGCTAAGGATCCCCCCCCCCCCGGGCGGTCCTTCCGTTCACCATTTCCTTCAAACGACATCTCCTTTAAAACCACTGAGCCAATTTTGATGAAACTTTGCAGGGATGCTACTTGCATGAACCTCTATCAAAGTTGTTCAAAGAATTCCAGTCCATGCAGAGGTCTGGTTGCTATGGCAACAAATAGGAAAAACTTCAAAAATCTTCTTCTCTGAAACCACAAGGCCTAAAGCTTAGATGATATATGGCATGTAGCATTGTCTAGTGGACCTCTACCAAGATTGTTCAAATTATGACCACCGGGTCAAAATTGACCCTGCGTGGGTGGTCACTTAGTTTTGCATAGGCTTATATAGGAAAAACTTTAAAAATCTTCTCTGAAACCACAAGGCCTTGAGCTTAGATATTTGGCATGTAGCATTGGTTAGTGGACCTCTACCAAGATCGTTCAAACTATGCCCCTTGGATCAAAATTGACTCCTCACGGGGGGTCACTTAGTTTTACATAGGCTTATATAGGAAAAACTTTAAAAATCTTCTTCTCTAAAACCGCAAGGCAGAGAGCTTAGATATTTAGGGTGTGGCATTGTCTAGTGGACATCTACCACGATTGTTAAAATTATGCCCCTAGGGTCAAAATTTACTTTGCCCGGGGTTTAATTGGTTTTACATAGGCTTATACACATAGGAAAAACTTTAAAAATCTTCTCTGAAACCACAAGACCTAGAGTTTAGATATTTGGGATGTAGAAATGCCTAGTGGACCTCTACTAACATTGTTCAAATTATGAACCCCAGGTCTAAATTGACCCCTCCAGGGGTTACTTGATTTTACCTAAACTTATACAGGAAAATCTTCTTCTCTGAAACTACAGGGCCTAGAGCTTAGATATTTAGCATGTAGCATTGCCAAGTAGACGTCTTTAAAGTTTGTTCAAATCATACCCCTGGGGTCAATATTGGCCCCACCAAGGGAGTCACTTGTTTACAAAGATGTATATAGGAACACCTATTTGGTATGTAACATGGTCTACATCCCACCTACTTTGTTCAAATCATGCCTCTTGGGTCAAAATTGACCACACCCATTAGGCAAGTGGACTGGTATTCAGGTGAGCAACATAGGGCCATCACGGCCCATCTTGTTTCACTTGCGAACAAGTAAAGATTTCAGGGCATGACTGTGTTTTAAAGGCCCTGAATTTGTCAGCAGTAAACGACAGTAGAGTTTTCGATTTGATAACAAGTGCTGCTAAATCCCTAACGATCCACTCAAATACTGATAATTTCAGAAATTTGACATTATTTTTCATTTTGGCAAAACATGGACAGCCCAGTGTGCATTTTAGCGCAGCTGGCACAAAGTGCCAGAGTTAACTATAAGATTCGCATTCTGTCTGGTGTACATCCGTTATCATTTTCCTTCAAATGACATCTCTTCTGAAACCACCAGACCTATAATGATAAAACTTGGCAGGGATGTTCCTTGCATGAAGCCCACTCATAGTTGTTCTAATTATTTTATTCCATGCAGAACTCTGGTTGCTATGACAACAAGTAGGAAACACTTTAAAAATCTTCTTCTCTATAACAGAAAGGCCTAGAGCTTATATATTTGGCATGTGGCATTGCATACTGGACCTCTAACAAGTTTATTCAAATAATGACCCCTGGGTCAAAATTGACTCTGCCAAGGGGGATCACTTTGTTTTACATTGGCAAAGTTCTTCTCTAAAACCACAAGGTATATAGAGCTTAAATATTTAGCATTTAGCATTGCCTAATGGAACTTTACCAAGATTGTTCAAATTTAGAGGGGGCGGTCACTTGGTTAGATTTTAACATAGGGAAAACTTTAAAAACCTTCTTGTCTAAAACCACAAGGCCTGGTATTTAAAATAAAGCATTGTGAAGTGGACCGCTACATAGATTGTTCAAATCAGGACCCCAGGTCAATTTTTACCGTTTCTGCAACACCACTGTTGACTTTGTATTATAGCCAGTGGTAGCCAGGTGAGCGATAAATGACCATCATGGCCCTCTTGTTATCACAATGATCACGAATTAGGTAGGATGACATATGCTACTGCAGTTATATATTATTATATCTTGAATTACATGTACAAATATTGTCAAACACATGAAGACAAGGCTTGAGAATATGTACAAAAAAGAGTGGTGTTGGGTATTTTTAGAAAAAATATATTAGATACTATTTCTAGCGTACTGTACCAGGATCATAATGCATTTATAATAATTCAGGAACTTGCAGTATCGATTAAGATTATCACAGCCAGAGATATCCTTGAACCATTCACAAAGTAATGACCCCTGTCCCTGAATCACAGTAGGAATACTACACATGTATATGTATTTTCTCCCATATAAACAACATCACCAGAATGTAGTGACTTCTGACTGCTTCGAATTTTGGAAAGAACTAAATATTACAAATACACAGGTCAGACGGTAATATAATGTGCTTCTGGGATCATTTTTAGCTCAACTATTCGGAGAATATGGAGAGCTATTACAGTCACTTGTGCGTCGGCATTGCTGCTTTGGTTAAAGTTTTGCCTGCTAAGTACTATCATGCACATATCTCAGTAACCACTTCTGATATTGACTTGAAACTTTGTTCATGTCTTTAGGGGTGTCATACAATCAAGACAGATATCTCTTGTATAAATTTAGTACAAATTATGGCCCTTGTTTGACTTTGAAAATTTGGTTAAAGTTTTGCCTGCTAGGTACTATCATGCACATATCTCAGTAACCACTTATAATATTGACTTGAAACTTTGTTAATGTCTTAAGGGGTGTCACACAGTCAAGTCTCTCTTGTATAACTTTAGTTTTTTTTTTTTATTTTTAAATTTTTTTTTTATTTTTTTTTTTAAAAATATTAAAAAAAAAAAAAAAAAAAAAAAAAAAAAAAAAAAAAAAAAACCCCTTTCTTTTTTGGGGGGGGAAAAAAAAAAAAAAAAAAAAACAAATTATGGCCCTTGTTTGACTTTGAAAATTTAGTTAAAGTTTTGCCTGCTAGGTACTATGATGCACATATCTCAGTAACCACTTAATAATATGATATTGACTTGAAACTTTGTTAATGTTTGAAGTGGTGTCACACAGTCAAGACAGATAACTCTTGTATAAATTTAGTACAAATTATGGCCCTTGTTTGACTTTGAAACTTTGCATGCAAGTTACTTTCATGCACATATCTCATTAACTACTTATGGTAGTTATATCAAACTTAGCAATAGTGTTCATTTTGTATCAAACAATTAATTTACCAAAAATTAAATATATAGTGATAGATTTTGACTTTTTTATGATTCAACTTTCCTATTTTATACTTAATAGTTAGCAGAATTTTGTTTTGCTATTACCCACAATAGTCGAGCTTGCTGTCCATAATATTGTAATTTTCGGAATTCAGAAACATTCGTGGGACCTCATACGAAACCTTGAGTCTACGGTTTCAAACTCTGGTGAGAGAGAATGGTTTTGTGGCACAAAATATTGCACAATATATTGAGAATTATAATCGAGTAACATCCTGTACAAAATTTTGGGACAGAATCCACCGAGAATTGGGACAGAATTAGTGTTTTCCATGCGGACTCCAGACGGAATTAAAAAGTACATCCCAAAATGAAAAATGTATTTTCTTTTCTGGGCGGAATCAATTAGTGAGCTTAGGTTGGGAACATGCACAAAGGGACTGGTGGAAATGGGCGAGAAACCCTTACAATACCGACTATAAAAAAGTAGTTTATGTTAGGGACATTTTAGGTAGAGTAAACCAGAAACACTCTCGACTTTTGTTTTGGCAGGACAATTTATTTAGTTTTGTATCTTTTTCTTTTACAGGGATACGATAGACTGATATTACCTGACAGATGAAAGTAAGTGCACATAGAAAGTAGCAGAGTGTGCAATAAAAATTCACTATAAAGCTGAATGTCAAGCTGTAGATGCAAGAATCACAACATATATGAACACTTCATACTATACTAAGGTTTCAAGTACTTCAAAAAAGTTTTTATAACAAAAGGCTCTATAACAATTGAATACTAGTAGTAAGGCTCGCTTTAGATTTTGAGGTTTGAATTAAGATAAAATATATATAGGCTGACAGTCAATACCATATTTTGCCATAATATTACATTTTTGCAATACATTATAATTTTAATAATATTCTACCTCTACGTATTTGTAAACTGAAAGCGTTTACTATGTCTTTTAGACATAAAACAGCATCTTTATATGTCATTCTTTGTCACTGTTACTGAATGCTCTCAGAATACAATTTGATACTTTTGTAATGTCAGTATCTGATACTTACAGAAAGTTACATTTTGGGATTCTATTTTTACTTTTGTTTATACATTGTACACTTATCTTTAGATTCATATTGGCAATGCAACTGGAGAAAATAAATCATTTGTTTGCTTAGTATGCATTATGGCAAACTTTAATAGGTAAGATTGTATGTCTTAGTACACAAATAAAACATGCTAGTAAGTATACTGTTGGTTCAGTTCATGTCCACTCACACTGGCATTTTATAACGAACACCTTTTTTGTAAACCCAACATCCTTGCATTAGTTGCTTTAGCATAATGTGATGAAAATGGAAAGTTGACTGAATAGCAGAATAATAGACTGTGATTGAACTCCATGGATAGTCCGAGTAATCACTTTGTCTTTAAAATTTAACTTGCTCATATAGCTACCAATTCCATAGATGTAAAGAACCTGAACTGTTCTATTTTTAGTAGGTATAGTTTTGTCAAACTGACTCAACAATATAATTTTGAAAGTTCACTAGTTAGCTTCCTTACACAGATGTAAGCTCACACACACTGTGTGGTTATTTCTTAATATTAAACTTTACCATACATTTTCATCTGTAGCTCTTCCATAAGAAAATCATCTAGTCCATACAACATTGAAGTCGAACTAAAGATGGGTGTTGTAAATGTATAGCACAATCATACAAAACCATTTATAGGAAATTTGAATGTTATAACATCTTTTTTCTAAGATCAATTTGATTAAAATGCAAATGAAAATAATCTTAGTTGCATGTAACTAGGAGATGTTTAAAATTTCAGGTGCACATGAGAGTATTGGAGTATGTTTGTGGCAGAACACGAAGAAATTTGACCCAGATTGTCTCTTGGCATATACATATAGTGAAATGAAGGGATTCAGATGGTGAAACTATTGGGACAAAACAAACATCATTTTAAACTTAAATTTCCATACTAATTCCTTTAAAAGATACTGTTTAGTTTATGGATTACAATAATTTAATTTACAGTTTTCAAGACATTTAACTTGGCATTCGAGGTTAGAGAACTAACAAAACAAGAAGAAACCATAAAAGTATTGTGTAGTTGCTAGGCAACAAACTTGAATATGGAAGTTCAAATTTAAAGATTTATGCTGGAATCATTTATGTATAATATCTTACAGCTAAATTTTAATCATCATAATTATGCTTATTGCGATAAGTAGAATAATTCTGACTAACAAGGTCACAGTAATTTGGAATTGTAGAATGGTTTCTAGACAATAACTCGAGAACAAGTGGGCTTAGCATCTTGAAACTTAATGTGGAGGTTGGTCATGACGAGAAGATGACCCCTATTGATTTTGAGATCAGTAGGTCAAAGCTCAGTGACCTGGGATAGTAAAATGGTTTCTTGGCGATAACTTGAGAACAAGTGGGCTTAGCATCTTGAAACTAGTCATGACCATCAGATGACCCTGATTGATTTTGAGGTCAGTAGGTCAAAGATCAAGGCCACCAGGACTTTTTCCGGCTTAATGAAGTTTTTTGAAGTTAAAGATTTTTTGTTGTTTTTTGAAGGCCAACAATTCTTTTTGTAAGGCCAAAAATTGTAATTGTTTCTTCAAGGCCCAAAAACATTTTTTTTCCAAGCCACTTTTTTTTCTTGTGATATCACAAATATTTCTTAAAACTGTCCAAAATGTGATTCATTACTGTAAGTGACCCCTTTATAATATATCGCCATTGCAGCAAATTATATTGTGTTCTGTGCGTGAATCTGTTATTTTTGTCCTGCCACCTTAACGTCTTTTGAATTGAATGTTTGGTTGTGCTGTCCTAGCGTCGTTTTGAATACTAAGACTGTGATATATCCTTTCCGTGAATGTTTGTGAACGGTTGCCAATTGTTTGTATAAAGAATAACTGAAATCGCTCTATGCATGCTAAAACAGTCAAAGACAAGAAACAGAAGACCAGACTGAATGGCATTTGATAACCGTCACCATCGGAAGGGAGGCAATGTTACAAACAAGCCTGATGTTGAAATATATGTAACTTAACAAGTCTGCAACAAAATCAATGTCACAACTAATAAAAAAATCTAACTGCCATTAAGGTAGTACACCCCTAATAAAAACCTCCATTTGAAAACTCTTCAATTTTAATGAGCTAGCCTATGTTGTTAAGCATTGGACTGAAGATCTTTTGAGGTTTTTGGGGGCATAGGTTCGAATCCAGCCGGAACCAACAAATTTTTTTTTACTTTTTCTTCTTTGTTTCTTTTCTTCATATGTTTATATTGTTTTTAGACTAAAAAGAAATTAAATATTTTTTTACAAATTAGTATTAGCTTATTTGAAGATTTTATTACTTGTAGACACCTCTAAAATGGTTTATAGAGATTTTCAAAATCAAATTATTTTAAATAGAGACGGTAAAACATTGTGAATTTTTGGCATGCTGTTCCCAAAATGTTATAGATAATTTTTAATATACAAAAAGACATGCCCCATTTCTAGAAAATGTTGATTTTTCCTAAAAACTTTGATGTTCAAAATTGAACATGGCCAAAAAAGTACATGAAAATTGTAATACTATCTGATTATTTCATAAAAGTTTTATAAAACTTATTGATTATATAGTAAATGGTGTGTAATTTCTGAAAGAAAACATTGTTCTTGTTATTCTGATACCAAATCTGTTCCAAATTATTGAATAATAAATGAAATACATGTATTTTCTTATCTCTTGTATGATGTCATTTTATAGATAATTCCAAAATGGGGGTAGGGTTATTCAAATTCCTATAACTTTTTTTTTCACGGTAAAATTCTTTTAAAATTTGTTTTTAAATCCAGGAAATGATACAGATTAAGAAAATATTAAACCTTTAATGATTTGAATAGGTGCCCATTAGGGGTCTACTACCTTAATAAAATTTTATCATAGAATGTTTGTGTTGTAAAGGGAAGTAACTGCTGTGGAAGTTTGACAAACTCCCACAGCAGTTGCTTCCCATTTACAGTAAATTGAGCCGAGTTTGAAATTTTTACTTTTACTTTTGTATCTAACTGATTAAAACAGTTTACTGAACATTAATCGATGGGTTTAAATATTCACTTGTTCCAAAGCAGGCCATCAAATTGTTTAAAAAAACTCCACAGTCTTACTAAATTTTCATTACCTAAAGCTAATCACCTTTCAAAAATATTTCTTTGATTTTAACATGCAAAACAGTTTACTTATCTATGGCTCATGGGAAGGGCCAGTATATTAGACATGAAGCAACCTAGTTGTCCGGTCTTGTACAATGATCATTATCAATGAGACACATTCACCAACATAAAAAGAAACACCAATTATATAAAATTCAATGGACAATGTTGTGTTTTTCTAAACCAGTGTACTTGCGACTTTCTGAAATGTTTTATCATATACAGTCGACTCTCGATCGCTCGAACTCGAAGGGCCCGTGAATATAAGTTCGAGCCATCGGGAGTTCGAGCCATCAGTATCAGCGGCCATCTTGGATTTTGCTTCGAACAATTGGTAAGTATGTACGACCTACAGACGACGTATATGACCCATGTACCAGGGTCCTTCACCAAGTTGTTCAGCCATAGTTTGTTTATTGAAATGTAAAAACAGAATGCAGTCGCTCATTTTTAAAGCCATTATACAGGCATATTTTACTCAAATTGTTTGACATGTAGATTAAAAACATAACTTAGTGAACGAAAATCATCTAATTAAATTTGTTTGTACTATACCTTATTAATTACACAAGCGTACTAAAATTACGCGTGCACCGATTAAATGCCAATTATCGTCCCTCCTGTCGAGGTGTGAATTGTTTGCATGATCACAAAATGTGCCGGCGACTAATTGTCTAATCGAGCCAACGGGTGTGATTGCCGTGTGAATTGCACTATTATTGTGCTGAAGGGACCGACAAGGTGTTCGAGAGTTCCAGCCATCGGTGTTCGAGCCATCCGCAGTAGAACAATAAACATAAAGAACACTAAAGTTCGGGACCGGAAGAGGTGTTCAAGCGATCGGGGGTGTTCGAACCAACCGGGTTCGAGGGAATGAGAGTCGACTGTACTAGCTATTTTCATAGCAAACTGAATTTGGATTTTTTTTTTTTCAAATCAATAAGAACATTCATAGCTTACATTAATCAAATGTAAGACTTGCTTAGTGAACCAAATCATTAAGGAATGCATTGATAAACAAGAGCTGTCGCTCTCCAAAGCGGTGTCATAGTCTGCGATCTTGGCATTTAAGGTATTGACCAGGTATTTGCAAAACACTTTATCTCCATGTTCTAAATTGTTCCAATTCATTTTAAAACTTCAATGAATAGCAGTTACAATCCAGACATGAACATGTGCACATATTTACAGGATTCTGAAATGTTAGACTTGTAAGTGTGCCCTTGTGTTAAGGACATAGAACTTGCATGTGACATGTCATCTCCACATGCTCAACAATTGTTCCCAAGTTATATTAAAATCCGTCCATGCATGTCAGCGTTACTATGTATACAGGTTTGCATGACCTTTTGAGGTAGGGGTCGTGGGTCTTGCCATGCAACACATCGTCTCGATGTGCTGAAAATTTGGGCCATTTGTATTACAGTCCGGATACAAATGTGTGTATATATACAGGATTCCATTGCTATTAAACTCTTAGGGTCGTGGTTCTTGTACGCGTTACATCGTCCTGATGTGCTGAACATTTGTTCCATGCTATTTAAAATCCTTCAATGCACGACAGCCCAGACATGAAACACTGGAAGGATGGACTTTAGGAGGGACGTTCTAACATAAGGATACTTCAGTGACTATGTGACATATTTCCAGTATTTGTGTCTAATTTTAGCCACCTAAATGTAAGAGAAAGTTTTGGTCAGATAAGAGCTAATTAACCTACAGCATGAATGGAATTTACAGTTATATTGTTTGCTATGGATAAATTTTAACTGTTTAGCAGACAGACATGCAGACGGATGATAAAACCTTTAGAGGCATGATTACAGTGACAGATATGTGCATTAAAGCTATTTGTTAGATCATTTTGTTTATGTTTTAGTAGCTCTTCGGGAATGACCATGGCAAACTATACCCCCAGCACAACAGAAATAGTCTATCATATTATTGTTGGGCATAGCTACTATAGAATCATAATTCTACTTGATTCTAAATTCTTTTTTCACTCTCATTCCTTTCACTTCTTTAAACAGCCAACAATGTTTTCATCATAAACACAACTGTAGAGAAGCAGACAAGTTTTGAACAAACTTGGGAAACCTCAGCAGCAAGCAGCTAAAATAATTAATCAATGCATAGCCAGAAGTAATGGTGACAATTTCCATCTGCAAAGGGAAACCGTATTGTGCAGTGATATTAGAGACTTATTAAGAAGTTTTAAAGTCTCTGGTGATATTTAATGTGTTTTATACATTCTGTCAATAGGTTAGTTTGCTAAAATGTTTGACAACTGCATGTGTTAAAAGGAGACATTATTTTATTATTTTTGAAATCTTTATATAGTACATTCTTTCAATTACAAACACTACACTAGCTCACTAAGCTTCATTGTCAAGTTATATGTACAATCTAATCAGTGCAAACACAGAAACAATATTTGACATTAACAGCAACAAAAACAGAAAATACATTAAATATGTAACAGTAGATTATTTTTGTAGTGCATTAATACACCAATACGGTAGAATTGTCCTGAATTAACTCACAAACTATTTTTTGAAAAATAAACAACTTTTAAAAAACTGATCTTCACAAAAATACATAATTAGTTGTGTGTTAATGTGTCACATATACATGTAGTAAAAAAACAATTTTCCAGCACATACATTTCATTAATAAAAGTACGGGATAAATGAGCTTGTACACAGAATTGGGGTTAAATGACCCTTGCATGGCCATTTCTATTCAGATTATAAACACACTGCATATTCATTTCTGGCCAAGTTTTTTGAAAATTAAAAAGGCAAGAGGGTCACGATAGCTATAGATTGCTCGAGTTCATAGCATTTGACCTTTGACCTCAGACACTAGGGACAATCTACTGGTCAAACCAACCAACTAGTAGTTTGAAGCTCATAGGCCTAATGTTTTTCCAGTTATTTAACATAATAGATCTGACCTTTGACAATTTTACATAAATATTATAGTATGGCTATGGCATGGTCAATTTTGTTCAAATGGACATGTTCTAAGCTCTAGCCTTTGTGCTTTTGGAAAAGATTTTTAGGTTTTCCAATACATTTGTACAAGTCAACGCAGAACAAGTGTCACCATTCGGGTTCAGTTTTGAACCCAGGGTCATTATTTTAATAAACTTGCTAGAGGTCAATTTGGAAATGCTAGATTAAATATCTAAGCTGTGTGGTTTTTGAGAAGAGGTTTAAAGAGTGTTTGACCATAGGGACACAATTTGAACAAACTTGATAGAGGTCCACTAGACACTGTTACACACCAAATATCTATCCTCTAGAACTTGTGGTTGTGGAGATATTTTAAGATTTTCCTATACATAAGTATATGTAAAACTAGATGGGTGTTCAGTAGAACACTTGTGTCGCCCTCTTACACTTTGTCAGAATAACCAATAAGTTTGTGACAAAATCTAAGTACAAAAAGGGGCATAACTCTGTCAAATATGACCTTGACCTACAAAATTTGGTGGTATCATGACGTTTATGTCATAAGCAATACAATTTGAAAGTTTGGTGAAGAAATCTTAAGAAATAGCAAAGTTATAGCCATCATTAAGTTTTCCTGACAAAATCTAAGTACAAAAAGGGAAGTAACTCTGTCAAATATGACCTTGACCTACAAAATTTGGCGGCATCACAACCCTTTTGACATAAGCAATACAATTTGAAAGTTTGATAAAGAAATCTTAAGAAATGGCAAAGTTATAGCAAAAATCTAAGTATAAAAAGGGGCATAACCCTGTCAAATATGGCCTTGACCTACAAAATTTGGCGACATCATGACCCTAATGTCATAAGCAATGCAATTTGAAAGTTAGATGAAGAAATTTTAAAAAATGGCAAAGTTATAGCCAACGTTAAGTTTTCGTGACAAAATCTAAGTACAAAAAGGGGCATAACTCCGTCAAATATGACCTTGACCTACAAAATTTGGTGGCATCATGACCCTTTTGTCATAAGCAATACAATTGTAAAGTTTAATGAAGAAATCTTAAGAAATGGCAAAGTTATGGCCAACGTTAAGTTTGTGTGACGGACGGGCCGACTGACGTACTCACATTTTGATACTTATGTGGCTAGCCTTTTGTTCTCCCCATTGTTCTTTTTAGCCACTTAACAGAAAATAGCCACATAACAGCATTACGGAATGAATGACATCAAAGTAAATGTACTGTTACCTATTGTCTGTATAGCCACCTAAGTACCAGAATGTGAGCACGGATGGACGGACGGACCGACGGACAAAGCGATCCTTATGTATCGCCTTTTCTCCGAAAGGGCGACACAACAAGTGACCCACAAAGCAGGGTTAACTTTGACCCTGGAGCATTATTTGGGCAAACATATAGAGAAACACTAGACAATGCTCCTGACCAAAGATCTATGTTCAAGACCTTGTGATTTTGTATATTTTAAAGTTTTTCCTTTTGGTTGCCATGGCAAACAAGTGTTCTGCATGGAATGAAGTGTCATGCTAGACACATCTCTGTAAAGTATCATCACCGCTGACTAGATGTTATCAGGTGGGTTTAAAAACCGCTTTTAATATTTGATCAGACATAACTTGTATGGAAAAACATCACATATATATTCAACATGTAACAAACATTTCAAACAATTTTCATGATGATCATGGCGAAAAAACATGCAATACTTCGATTCATCTCACATTTTGTCCTATTTGACCAAGTGAACTACAATCTGGCCTTCCTTTAAAGGTTTATAATTGGAATTTGGCCATGTAATAGATTTGTTCAAAACTTTAACATCTGATCATTTACACTTATTTATGTTCACTTAGCACTTGATTCAAGTAAGATTTTCACTGGAGGTATTTTTAAAATTTGATTTCCCTATCCTGGTTGCCCAACCAAGATAGAGTTATTTTATCATAAGTAAAAATTTGATACACATACTTTGCCTGCAGAAAGATATAAATATAAGACCTAATATATTATATTTGTGAAATATTTGCATTAAATATTATATATTTAGATGGAATTCATTAGAAATTCAAGTTTGAAAAGATATTATTACCTCCCTTTACCTATCTTGGGTGGGCACCCAAGATAGGTTGGAAATAAATCAATTCAGAAGCTACACATAGGTTTAAAACTTGCATTTTGGTTCAGAATATTAAAATATTTGTAAATCTATCCAATTCAAATGTAAAAGTAGAAATTATATTGAAATAAAAAAGAAATACTCAACGTTTTAAATACTTTCATATTAAAGGGGAGTAATAACAAAATTATATAAAAGTTAATAAAATGAAAATTTCTGATAGGGATCTAACTCAATGTAATGGGTCTTTTTGTTCATTAAATTAATCTCTAACAGAATAAACAAAAAGAAAAAGTTGTCATAAAAACCTTTAAAGCTGTCAATTATCATCACAGCAAAAAATATAGCAAATCTTCATAGCAGCTGCACACACTTACAGGAGACCTCTACAATGTTAACAAGGTTAACATGGACAGATGACAAACATCAGTCAGATCACAATAAATGCAATCATCATGACTGCTTAAATGGCCCAAAACTTTTATCAATCAAAGTATTGCATATCTCTATTAGCATTAATATGGAAAAGTGCAGGAGGAGGTAGTCCACCTTTTACACTGACTTTGCTCGGTAGATGTGGAAGCAGCCGCCCAAGTTCTGACCTGATCTTGCACTTCTCACAACAGCCCAATTGCAAGTGGTCCTAAAAAATTTAATCTGCCCTTAAAATAACTTCAATTTTTTTAACAAATTTATCAAAATTAAGAAAATTAATCCCCCACCCATTCTTTTATTTAAAGAATTAAGAATTTATAGTAATTTTTGTGCATCTATTTCCATATTTATGTTTGTTTGGGAGGCAGTGATGACTTGCAATTTACTAATAGAAAATCTCATACATGTCTGGGAATATTTGAAGTAAATTGATTGACTTATCAGAGATGAAATGACTTCATATTGGTTAACTGGCCAATTAAGATTATGTTTTGTACATGTATTATATGATGGTCTCATATTTCTCTTGATGCACCAGTAAAATGGTTTAGGTCCAGAAAGACCCAGTACCAAAAAGACTCAGTCCGAAAGGTCAACTTTTCACAATTTGCACTGAGAATATAGAAAATGTTTGCAAGACATAGCATTTCGAGACTTTAAATATTATATAAACACTCAGTTTGGTGCCATTTTTTTAGGAAATTTATAAAAATATTAAATCAGTTGAAAACTGTTTAATAAGAAAATTGAAAAGTTTCGTTTTATCTAAGAACAAGCAGTATGTCTATGATTAATTTGAAATGTATATCAGGGCTTTTTCTGGCTCTTTTGGGAAAAGGCCCCTGGCCCTAATTGGAAAAAAAATGTGGCGTTTTTCTGATCAAATTGGGGATTTATGTACGAGTTTAATATCTATTACCTTGAGGCCAAATAAAAATATCAGTGTTTAGGGCAACGGTCCCAAAAATTTAGGTAGGGGAGGGGCAAAGTTTTTTTTTGTTTTTGTTTTTTTAAATCTAGAAACATTTTATAGGTTGGAAAAAGAAACAATCCATGTTAAGGGCAATGGTCCCAAGAACGCTATGTAGAGTTAGGACAGAATTTAAAAAAAAAAAAAAAAAATTCAAATTTTTTTTTTTCAAATTTTTTTTTTTTTAATTGGGAAAAATGAAGGTTATTTGCAATTGGGAACGGGGCCAATATTCGGCCCCTGGTGATAGGGAGAAAAAGCCCTGTATATATAATTAAATTATGTCATTTGTGATAGAAAGTGGGCTTTGTTTGATCATGCCTTTCTTGACCTACATCGCTAAAATGATCAACCTCCCACAACTAACTCAAACTTATTTGAAATCATGTTATCAATAAAATATTTTTGCACTAAACAGTTGATTTTCTTATTAAATGCTCAACAATTTCATTAATTTCCATCAATTTACTCTACAGCAACATATGTGTGCTACATTGTATTCCAAGGATAGATTTACTGCACTGATGAAAGGCGGTTCTTCATGTTTATTAACAGTGTTCCATTTTCAGGATCACTTGTTTTGTGGTTGTTTTGGAGATTTTGTCTACATAAGTCCCAAATCCCAAAAAATTTCAAAACAACTTTTTATCAAATTTTTAACTGAAGCTATGATAATTTTATAGGAAATGTTCTAACTAAGAATTTGAGTGGTCACACTTGCATGTTTCGTTCATAAATGAAAAAGTTATCACTGTTTTTCTGAAAATCAAAGTTGTCCGAGACAGTACTGGTACTTGTTTTTAAACTTATTTTGACACATCAACATCAAATCATTTTACACTAAACTATGTAACCATGCCCAAGACATTTAAATTGTGCAAGTTTCTGAATTTATTTGTCCGAACCAGTTCATCAGTAAACACAAGTTATTTCCTATGTAGAAACACAGACTGACTGTATGATATTATTTTGAAATAAGAAACATCTACCAAACTTTCTTTACAAGAATGGTACTTACATGAGAGACTGATGTTTTTCTCAGGATTTATAATTCATTTAACTTCAATATAATTATTCATGTGTTATTCAATATTGTATTCATGTGTTCTAATATTATACATTCTTATAAAATGCATGCACATTTCAAACTTAGATAATGAATAAATAAATAGGAACATTGCACTTTTCCTTTATAAATAGACCCTGTAAAATTAAAAACTATTCAAATAGAAAATATTGATAAATTAAATAATGTACTCTTGAGTTCTGTACTTGTTTAAAATTTACAAAACTCCTGTATGTTTTGTTAAATGTGTTTTCAGTTGACTCTTATGATTACATGCATAATCACAAACATCACATTTTAAGCATTTCTCTCCTGTATGTATTCTCATATGTGTCTTCAGAACCTCTCTGATTACATGCATAATCACAAACATCACATTTAAAGCATTTCTCTCCTGTATGTATTCTCATATGTCTCTTCAGAGTACCTCTCTGATTACATGCATAATCACAAACATCACATTTAAAGCATTTCTCTCCTGTATGTATTCTCATATGCCTTCTACCTCCTGTATGCATAATCACAAACATCTCATTACATTTCTCTCCTGTATGTATTCTCATATGTGTCTTCAGATCACTGCTCTGATTACATGCATAATTACAAACATCACATTTTAAGCATTTCTCTCCTGTATGTATTTTCATATGAGTCTTTAGAACATCACTACGATTACATGCATAATCACAAACATCACATTTAAAGCATTTCTCTCCTGTATGTATTCTCATATGTGTCTTCAGATTACTTCTCTGATTACATGCATAATCACAAACATCACATTTTAAGCATTTCTCTCCTGTATGTATTCTCATATGTGTCTTCAGATTACTTCTCTGATTACATGCATAATCACAAACATAACATTTAAAGCATTTTTCTCCTGTATGTATTCTCGTATGTGACTTCAGATTACAGCTGTGATTACATGCATAATCACAAATATCACATTTAAAGGGTTTCTCTCCTGAATGTGTCTTCAGTGTGCTTTTATTATTACACGCAAAAACATAAATGTCAGAGTTAAAGGACTGGTCTGATACTATATGCTTTCTTATACATACATGTCTATTCATACCACTTGTTAATGCACCTACATAACTACATTTGCAACAATTGTAAAGACTTTCTCCTTCAGTATTTAGCTTTTTTACACAATGCGTCACTGAAGAGTCATAGGCAGTTTCAAAGACAGTTTTCTTATACACTATGCTTTGTTCTTTGCTTCTTTCCAAGCAATGTGAAACTTGACAATTTTGATCAACACGTATTTGCCTGTTCTTTTTCCTCCTTTTTGTGTACTCTTCCCAGTCATTCTTCCTAAGCCACTCATCTAGTACCTGTATATCACTCTGTGAAAGCTTATCTTTGCCATGCATTTTTACCAGATGTCTGACATTGTATACAGCTGTAGTGAAGGCAATCTTACAAAACACACATGGATAACAGTCTGAAAAACGAAATATGGATTAAAAATATTTTAATTTTATAAATATATCTAGACGGTCTCGACTTTATACCCCCAAAAGACTGCTTAATAAACTGAGAATTTCGTAGTAACAGAATACTTTGCAGAAAAATCTAAAATAAAGATGTTGTCCTTGGCAATAAGTCTGTAAATTGTCAAGATAGAGTTATGGTTCTTGTACACTGCACTTCCTCTCAATGTGCTGGACCATTGTATGAGTATTAACCATTAATTTGCCATCCTTTGGTGGCATAAATTCCAACCATTACTTTTCAAGTTATGCTCCCGACAGAAAAGTAACAAATGGCTATTACTATGTTATTACTCTAGATAGAGTAATAGTTCTTGTACACTGCACTTTCTCCAATTGTGCTAGACCTTTGTAGGAAGTTGTTTTGAATTCCAAGCAGTAGTTTTCAAGTTATGCTCTGCACAAGTAAAAGTAACAAAGGGCAACAACTCTGTAATTTGTCAAGATGGAGTTATGGTTCTTGTACACTGCACTTCCTCTTAATGTGGTAGATCTTTGTAAGAAGTTGTTTTGAATTCAAACCAGTAGTTTTAAAGTTATGCTCTGGACAAGTAAAAGTAACAAAGGGCAATTACCCTGTAATTAGTCAAGATGGAGTCATGGTTCTTATTCACTGCACTTCCTCTTAATGTGCTTGACCTTTGTATGAAGTTGTATTGAATTCCAAATAGTAGTTTTCAAGTTATGCTCCGACAAGGAAAATGCAACAGACCAACCGACCTACCGACCGACCAACCACAGGGTGACTTCGTTTCAGGGGTATAATTTAGTTAATGACATCAGCTAACTGTCAAGTACTTCATTTTAAACATGTCACCTCTGTTTGAGATGCCATATGCTATAGGTGGATAAAATTTTATAACAACCAAACATTTATCATTTGCAGAATATTTAAGCAAACAAAAAATTGTATATGCTAGTGAAAGTCAATGGTCCCATGAAAAAGTTACTGTGCAATACTAGTTGATTTATGCGACTTCACTTCTTCCAGATTTATGTTTTTGTTTTCTTTCTTTTTTTCAACAGATAACTAGTTTACTATCCTACTGAGTAGATAAAACTTACATTTTGCATCAACAAACTGACTTTGGAAAGACAGTATTCAACAAATTGACAATGATAATATTGTGGAATTCTACAGAAACAGGTTATAACTTTATTTGTCATGATATCAATGAATTCATTTTTCCCCAGAACGATTAGATATTGGAACTGGCTTCCCAATTTATAATGTCAAATCGACCTCCAGTCTCGATGCCTTCAAGGAGAGACTTTGTATGGTAACATTCTAAATGTAAATCTAACTTAACCATGCACTATGTATACTATACTGTTATTCTTATGACTTTTACTTTATGTCTTTTAAATTTCACTTAACATAATAGATTAACACTGTTTTCCCTGACTTTCTTCTCCCAATTATAATCATTAGTGATTGTTTGGGAGTAACATGTAGATGACCAAAAAGTTTCCATGTAAAGTACATCCAAGGTGAGCATGTGGAAATCAATCTTGTCCTGTGCTTGACCAGAAATGTTAAAATGAAAATTACATGACCAAAATTGGTGAGAGTTTTCACAACTATTCCTTGATATATATGACTCACTTCAGGCAGTAATGGTCGAAATCATTGTCTCTAACTTAATTTTTTTAAATCTATTTCTAAGTTGTTTTGTCTGTTTCAATTTCAGAGATAATTTCTTTGAAGTTACTATCCAAATCAAAATACCTTTTCCATTGACCAGTTTAGGCCTTATTAGCAGGTTCTTGTCTCTAACTAATCCTAGTTCTCGGCCGTACTCATTTCCATACCAGCAAAGAAGCTCTGTTCCAGGTTTAATGGTTTTGTATGATCTATAGTAGATACCACCTTTGAACTGGAAAGCTACCAGGTTTTGTTCAGATTCACTGGGTGCACAGTTTACATATCTCATCCAGTTAGAGCTGGTCTTGTTCTTGGCATCTACAAAATGACTTGGTTTGCCTTCTGAATATATCTGTCAAAGTAAAATGTAAAGCATTTACCAATTCTATGAAAATGACAATCATCATATAAATCATATTATACATTTAGTAGATACACATAAGTTTTAATTTAACTAATTCTTTTTACTTTCACACAATTGCATTTTATTTGTTTAATGTCGCATATACCTGTCTTAAGTATATTTCGTTTGTTTTATGAAACTGTATTGATGTTGATTTTATATTGGTTTACATTACTGTGTACAACGCCATTGAGTATATTTATAAAATTAGGCGTTTAATCAAATAAACAAGTTTCAAGTTTCATTTGTATATAGGTAATAGCACAAACACTTGGGTCAGTAGAGCGATCATGGCACAAAGTTGTATCTTGTAATACTTTTCTTTGCATATTCACATGCTATGAGAGAACCCCAAATACATACTGAACAGATTTAGTCACTCTTGTGCAATGGTAGTCTAAATGTGGCAGAAGTAGGCATTGTAGAATATCTTCCTTGTATGGACTGATCAAGATACTGTTTGATAGCAAGTGACAGGTATAATTGTGAGTTGCACTTTTTAAGTGTTTTTTTCTACTGACGCTTTCCATTTAAAATTATTATTGACTTGAACTACTAGCAATTTTTCATTATTAGAAAATTCTATAGCATGGTTTTGTGAGTATAGGTGTGGTTCTAACGAGCTTGTTGTTTGTGGTTTTAGAAGACAAGTTAAGGTTTTCTGACTGAGCATTTAGTATCATTGCTTGTAAATATGATCAATTTCTGTCAAGCAATTAGCCATTTCTTCAGAACAAGTATCTTTGAGATTTTAATATTCTTTATATATCTAAGAGTTATGTTCCTTGTATAAAATGAGCTTGTGATAGGAAGTTCTAAGTTAAATTTACAAGGAAATGTTGACTTGAGCACAGTTCTAGATAAACTGCATATTAAGGTAATTAAATTCAAAGAAATCTGCCAGCATACTAAAACCTATGATAATAATGATATATAATAATAACAACTTTACTTATATAGTGGATAACAACATTTAACCAATTTACAATGTGGTCCACCATTAACATATTTACAATCATGTATACGACAACAATAACATTTACAAACCATACAAATTAATTACAGTTTGATAAGGCATTATTTTCAAGTAAATGACAAGAGCATTATTTTGCATTTAGATAAATGTTAAAGCAAAAAGCATACAGTAAGACAAAACAAAGAATAAAGACAAATTTTGTCTGTGCACTAAAAACAAATAGCTTGTAATTATTATTTACAGTGTTCTCTGAGACAGTATTAATATCAATTTAATTTTGTTGTTCAGAAAAATGCCATTGAATATAAGACTTTTTGAATTTTATCAATAAACCTAAACAACCTATAGAATACATTTCACAATCAATTAAAAGTGTGACATTTTAAACACCATTCTGACAAATATTCAGACTGATACATCTAGGTTTGATACAAAACAAATCTAACATAAAATACAGGTTCTTGCTACATATTGGGTAGTAGTACCTAGCCCTACCACAGACTAAGTTTGAATTAGTTTATACTAATTTATTTCAGCTTGATTGTGAAGAGAGCTTGTAACTTATTGAGTCACTCTCAAGTCCGCTTCCTGAAAAAAAACAGTACTAGTGTCATGTGAGGAGGTACAGTCATGACACCAGTGGGGCTCAAAAGCTCGATCTCCATGATGAGCAGCAGACACCTTAATTACTACACCACCGCTCCCTTATCCCTTCATCATTATTATATAAGTACAAACCTGCCAGCAATATCCAGAGTCATGAGCCGTAGCCTCATCATATGTCTCTACTCCACCATAGGGTCCAAACATAACACGAGCTGGTATCTCCTTCTCTGTGAATACACCTAGACCAGCACCTACAATACTTGATTCCTTAACAACCAGTCCTGGTGGCAAGGTTTGGAGGGCTCTCTCTGGGTCATTCTCTGTACAAACCTGTATTTTTTAAATGAGTATATTTCATATATATAATACAAATAGTAATTGTATTGAAAATAAACATGTACACACTGAAGACAAACAAAGAGTTAATGGTGGAATACCTATTCCTGCAGTATGCAACAATACATATGAACATAAATTAACAAATGGGTAATCTATATTTCAACAAATTTATTTGCAATGATAAAAATAAGATTGACATAACGACTCTATATCGCTCACCTGAGTTCATGACCCACTTATGACTGAAACTGAACCATAAACTATATATCATAAAAGCAAATATTCTGTAACAACTACAATCAGGGCTTCGATAATATTGTTAACTCAATCGGTCCGAGCCGAGATTCCGTTTATGATTTTGCATGCCGTGTTACCCCTTACCCCACCCATTACAAAAAAACAACACCGGAAGTGCAAAGTTTTTGCTCATTTAGTACAGTTTAATAAAGATGTCATGCATAAAATGTACGATCTTACTATTATGCCGTTCAATTATGACTTTGTGGCAATAATTTAAACTCGAGTTGAAGTTTATTAATTCGCATTTCGAAAATAAAAGTAGGCGACTTCTTTTATTCCATGTAGGTCTAAATTACCGACATAAAGTTTACATGTACACCGCGCACTTGCTAAAATGGACCAGTCCATTACAAATCAAGGGCTATTTTGTATGAATTTATTATAAAATAAATCATAATAATTATTATCTGACTAATTTCAAAATTAAAATATTGCGTATTCGCCAATTATGCGTTGTACTGCAGCTAGTCACTACATTAATTTTCTTATATTTTTAGTAGTGTCGCCCCTGTGCCACGTCGAGGCCCAGCACATCCGACTTCGACAGGGGTTTATTTATTTTATTTTTACCAGACATGCATTATTTACAGAAACATAAATTTTAGTCAAATATGCCACCTAAGTATCCAAAAAATGTGGCGATAATATTGACAACAGGGGGAAAACAAAACTAAGTACAGCCACTTTGTTTTGTCCTGTTTGCACGTGTTGTAAGTACACCACCACACGGCAATAACATTGAAACTAAACTAAGCACTTTGCTATTTCAGACAAGTTTTGCCTGCTTGTCTGTGTTTGTGAAAATTTGTCTACGTTTTCTGTCCCGCCACATGCGATATATAGGCTGTGGGTTAAATGCCTGCAGATTTGGTCCACTGATGCATACACGCATTAATTCATCAAGCAACTCGATGCTCAGGCTCGTCCGTGTCTTTATCAGGTTTTGTACTGAAAAACCTCTTTCACATTCAACTGAACTCACTGGCAGTATTCTACAGATAGCCATTAGCTTTGTCATATTTGGGAATTGTTCCCTTATTCTGTCAGACTTGATCATTTTTTCGGCGACAGAGGCTACTGTAAGAAGTCCCTCTGTACCTTCATTGCCCTCTGATATCGCAAACATGTGATTTTTGAATAAAGGCCACTCAGCTTTGGCCTCGTTTGCGTCTATAGGGGGTGTACCACTCCCCCTCTGTTTGCCGAAATGATCAGTCAAAACAGTCAGTTTTTTGGTGCCAAAACAGGCTTTGTCTTTTGCAGTCCTAGGAAACGTGTCTGGGCAGAAAATCGACATCGCTTCCCATATGTCAAGCTTTGGAAATCTATCATATAGACTGTTTCTGAGAATGCCAGCGAATTCTGACACTGCAACGAGTAGCCTAGCATCCCTGTGACTACGCTTAATTTCAACATCATGAAATGTTTGCTCATTTTCATAAGTATTCAAGAATTCACGTAAGTGCGTGCCATATGTTGCATTTTCGACCAAATACTGCTGTTCTATGTTATCACAAACAGCGGTCAGTGTTTGTTTCAAATACACGTAACTAATGTCACGTCCTTGAAACAGCCTAGACACCGCAGCAACATCTGCCATGATGTCACTGAAAAAGTGTGTCAACAGTAAAAATTTATACGTTGACATTGCACTGAATAGTGATGATGCCATGACGTCATCATCACTGTCGCTTTCCAGAGATTTTAGGAGCGACGGTAGCGTTTTGCGGACATTTGCAACACAGTTTGCAAAACTTAGCCATCGTATCTGATGTACTGGTAATGGCTTGACTTTAGGGTCTTCCAAAATATCTTGCCAAATGCGCAAATGTTCAAGTCTCTTACTTGAACGGCTGAAGAAAGAATATAATGTGTTCAGCATATTTTCGTAATACCCGACTTCTTTTACCGACTTTGCAGCATCAAGACTAGACAATGCTAGTCTATGGGCAATGCAGTGCATATGTATCATGTATGGATTCACAGATTTCAATCGACTTACAACGCCATTTTGTTTGCCAATCATTACAGCAGCACCATCAGAACTAAAGCCCATAATTTTTGACACATCAATTTCGCAGGCTCTGAGAAAGCTAACAAGTGCATTGAAAACGACACCGGCATCAGCAGCAACAAGTTTAATAAATGTCAAGTAACTTGTCTGCATAATACCATCTTGCATATAATTTATGTACACTATCAAGTGTTTTTCTGTACCAAGATCGGTACTTTCATCAATCATAATGCCAAGCACAGGGCTCTTTCTCTAAGAGCGTGCCTTCAAAATAGCTTGATATTATTTGAATAAAATCGGTGCATGCACAGTCATCTTGGTACAGTTTTGATGTTAATTTTGTGTCGTTGCATAACTGAAGTTCACAGAGCTGCTTGTATTTTGAAACGGGCAAATGTGTCTGAGCAACAGTGTAAGCCGTACGAATAAGACGGCACACTGCAGCCTCTATTTTATCAGACCCCTTGGAAATGCAGTCTGAAACTGATGGTGTCTGCTTCGAAAGAATATCTGTGTCCATCTTTACAGACTTAATGTGCCCCGATCATGATCTTGCAAAGTCGATATACGAAAATTTGTCGAACCAGACTGTGTGAACTTGGAACAGTTCTTGTGCAATTTACAAAGAGAACAATACATTGCACCATTTTCATACTTCAGCCATTTGAAATCATTGTACCAAGATACTTTGAAAGATTTTTTGTCATTTTCACATGTTTTTGCTCTCTTCTCTTTACTTTCAGAGGAAGCCCCACTACTAAGTTTTCTTTTCCTCTTGTTTACTTTTTGTAAGCATTCATTTTGCTTCAAAATAGTAAACGCATTTTCATTAGGGTTGCCAGCCCTTATCACTTCTGTCTCAGTCGGGTTGCTATGCCGACTTTCTGATTCTTTATGAACCGGGTCGCCACTCCGGTTTTCATTTTCATTCGGGTTGCCAGCCCGATTAACTTGTTTCTCAGTCGGGTTGCCAGCCCGATTAATTTGTTTTTCAGTCGGGTTGCCAAAACGTTCTGATTTTTCATTACCCGGGGTGCCAGTCCGGTTTGTTTTGACTACTATAGTCAGTTGCCCAAGCCGACTACTTGCATTTTTGAACATCGCAACGATACTTCGCTGCGCCATTTCAATTTCTTAATTGAAATGTACCTGTTACTTGCAGAACCTGGCTTTTATCGCAAAATGTTCGTTTATAATTAGTTAAAAACATATCAAGTTGCAAAAAACTTTTTTACTCAACCTGGGTATCCCATTCATTACCAAACGTAATGTTTGTCGGTTATACATAATTAAAGTTACAATTTTCGGACCGATAACAAACTTTATAAAGTGGACAGGCATTAATCAATAGCATAATTGCCCTTAAATAAAAAACCGATACAGACATTAAAGCGTCGGTCTCTTCACAGGATAAGAGTCAAGACTAGCTGCAGATATCAAAGGCCATGTACCGCATGTTTTTTGTTGACGGAGGCACGTGATTCCGTTGTGCTAATTACGGACCGATTACCTAGGTGACAGTCGGTTTGTATGACATGTTTATTGCTCTGCGTAATCACCTCGAGGTGCTGACAGGAGTCTGTGTATTGTATTTGTAGGCTTTTATTACCGATTACGTAGATATTATGTAAATTTTCGGACCGATTTTTTATGACTTTTCAGTTTTCTGAATCGGTTTTTCTTTTCATAAATCGGTCCAGAACCGAAAAACCGAAGATTATCGAAGCCCTGACTACAATATTTACAAGTTTTTTCTTGGATTTGACCAAGTGTCCTAGATTTTGATCCAAGGCAGTGATTTTTTTACTTTTTTTGGCAACAGCCCATGCCTTTCAAATTGGGAATTTTTAGCGCGATAAACCTCAAAATTGGGAAAAAGTAAAAAAATTATTTTGAAAAGTGTTATTTTAAGGTAAATTTATGTCATTTAAATGTCCTTGCTTCTTTAATTTACAACTTCATCTTTCTGTGTTTCATTCCTTTAAAGCTGTCCACTAAACATTCATTTCTCATTGACATTATTCAGTTCAATTTTTTTGGTGACATAAACCCTGCATAAACGCATTACAGCATCCAAACTAAGTTGAATAAGACGATTTAACTTTACAAAAAGATGTTCGAATGTCCGCAGTGCCGATGGCGTGTTTAAGTTTTATTTTCTTATTATAATATTTGGAAATATGCGACATTTTTCGATAATTAGGGTAATTTTGTAACAATTTTTTACCGACACATTTTGACGCATGAAAAAGCGTTTAGCGACCGTGATGAAAGCATACTTAATGCCGTACTATGCCGTGACCCGTTTTATGTAAACAACGCGCGTCAAATTGGCAACAAAATTCTGCGAATAAACCATAATCAGAGTCGAATTTTCATGATTATTTGCATTGTTTTAGTTCAACTTTTACAAGAAATCAATCTAATTGGGAAAAATCTTCTCGTTTTTGGGAATTTTTAAGCCTTTTTTTGGGAATTTTGACCATTTTTGTCAATTGGGAAGACTCCGAATTTCGGAGTCAAATCGGCGCAAAAAAAATCACTGGAAAGTCATACTAAATGCCGTACTATGCCGTGACCCGTTTTACGCGCGTCGAATTGGCAACAAAATTCTGCGAATAAACCATAATCAGAGTCGGACTTTCATGATTATTTGTATCGTTTTAGTTCAAATTTCACAAGAAATCAATCTAATTGGGAAAAATCTTCTCCTTTTTGGAAATTTTTAAGCCTTTTTTGGGAATTTTGACCATTTTTGTCAATTGGGAAGACGCCGAATTTCGGAGTCAAATCGGCGCAAAAAATCACAGCAAGGTGACCCACATTCAATCTTGACTTATCATCAAGACAAACACTCTGACCAAGTTTCATCATATATGGCCTAAACTAAGTGTGTAAACAAAGTTTTTCTTTAATTTGATCATCTGACCTAGTTTTTTTACCCAAAGTGACCCAGATTTAAACTTTGCCTAGAAATCATTGAGACACTCCAACCAATTTTCATGAGGATTGGTTAATAAATGTGGCAACAAGGTTTATCTTTGATTTGGCAATGTTACCTATATAGTCTTTGACATAAGTGACCTAGATTCAAACTTGTTATAGAATTAATTCAGACAAACATTCCAACCATTTTTATATGATTGGTCAGTAAATGTTGCTTCCAAGAGTGTTAACAAAGGTTCTCTTTGATTTGAGTGTGCCACCAATTTTTTGACCAAAGTTGACCCAAATTCGAATTTGATCTAAAATTCACTGTGATCAATATTCTTACACATTTGTATATTAAAGATTGGACGTCAATTGTGACCTGTTTGGCAGACAGACAGACAATGGACGCCACGCAATCACAACAGCTCACTTGATGCTAGTAGCTAGGTGAGCTAAGAAGAGGATCCAGCAAAATAAACCTTTATGCTCAACTGAGTCAACAGAAAACAAAATGCACACAATGTGGTATTACTAAATATGGTACCCACCTTCCTGTGCCAAAAAAAAACCAACAATATTCATATACACTGTTCATAGATTTGACTTAAATTATCATGGTTTTCATTCCCAAAGATTTAGGTTGTCAGTTAAGTTAAAATACTAAACTCTTTTATGCTTTAAGCTAGGTGAAGCAAAGCTGAAGGACATAGATACTGGCAATTTCTATTTCACAATTCTTTTAACACTTAAGGTATTTAATCAATTATGGCAAAACTAAGTACTGTTACAAACCTCTGTATCTCTTATATATTCCAGTGGTCCATGTATGGGACAATCCATATCATATTCCTTGTTACAATCCTCACAATCTGATTATATAAAGGTTATATGGGAGTTATATAGTGTTTAAATGAATTAAAAACTTCACAATGTACAAAATGTACCTGTTTTTATGCATCCATTTCTGTGTCAAACTAAATCTTTACTGTCTGTCAAATATCTGCTGGATTTAATTTCTTAAAATAAATGAATTCAAACACCATGGTCTAGAAATTTGGTTTTGAGGTCAAATCTAAGGTCTGATGATTGCTAAACAAGACTATGCAGTCAACAACAGACACTCCAGACTTTAACAACATACTTCTGAGCATATATATCAAAGAACGTACAATACAAATATATGTCATTTTAAAAAATCTGATTCTGTCAATTTGATCATATTTTATTTGAACAAAAGATGTGAATCTCAATTTATATGGCGACAGTCGGTATGGTTTTTTCTACCATGATATTTCAAGAATAGGGCAAATTCAATTTTCCTAGATCATAAAAAAATTGAAACTTTTAAAAACAGGGTTCAAGACAAAAGAAATTGAAACAATCTGCTCAAAATGAAACCTTAAGCTCCTCAACACTTACATAGGAAATGATCATCATCAGGCGCCTCTAGATGCATGAAATTAGCTGCCTTTCTTTCTCTCAGTTGGTAAACTCTTTTTTCAACTTTCTTCTCATCAAACTTCTTGGAGTTCTGAAATGAGTATAAACAATGTTGAATGTTAATAATTATACACCAAAGTCAATTTGAAATTAATTTATACTATATATATGCTAGTATAAAAATCTGAACAGCCAGTCTGTAGTGAAACTTATTTACTCAGGATGGAGGATTTGAATATTATATTAACAAATGAGTTGTTTATTTTCTGCATTGTTCCTTTAAAATTTATCTTCTAGATTTTCAAAATGTCTCTACAAAATGCAAGCAATACTAGAAATTGTTTTTGATTTATCTTTATATTTCTCCCACTTCATAGCCATAGGAAAAAATTTATTGTACAAGTCACTATGACCTTGACCTACTGACCCATACAACAAAAGGGATCATCTACTTTATAACACCATTTGAAGACTGATTCATGGATTCAAGTAATTGAGCCGAAAAGGTTTTAAAAAATCGGGTCACTGTGACCTTGACCACCTGACCAAACTAGATGCCCATGTGACAATGATGTGCAACATGTCCAGTCTGCCAGCTGTCAAGAGGACCAACTCCTTACCAAGTAGAGATAGGTCAAAATACAAATGCATATTGTACCACAGAAAAGTGGTCTCGGTTTTTCTCTACAGCCAGTGATAAAAACGTTACAATATAAGCTATTTATAGTAACAACAATGGGTAGTAATTCTAACTAGATGCCCACCTGCAACATGCCGAGCCCACCATATGTCAAAAGGGCTAACTCCTTACCAAGTAGAGATGTTCTTGACTTTGAACTTTAACCTCTAAGTGTGACCTTGACCTTAGACCTAGGGACCTGGTTCTTGCGCATGACACTCCGTCTCATGATGGTGAACATTTGTGCCAAGTTAAATTAAAATCCCTCCATGCATGAAAAAGTTATGCTACGGACAAAGTCATTCTTGAATTTAACCTTTAAAACCTCCAAGTGTGACCTTGACCTTAGACCTAGGGACCTGGTTCTTGTGCATGACACTCTGTCTCATGATGGTGAACATTTGTGCCAAGTAACATCAAAATCCCTCCATGCATGAAAAGATATGATCCGGACAAAATCGGACGGACGGACGCACACGCACGCACATACACCGAACCGCCAAAAGTGACGACTAAGTCGAGCTCACCGCAAGCGGGCTCGACAAAAACAAGGGTAGCTCATGATGATGAACTTTTGAGCCAAGTTACGTGAAAATCCCTCCATGCATGAAGAAGAAATGCTCCGGACAAAGATATTCTTGAATTTGACCTTTGGCCTCTAAGTGTGACCTTGACCTTAAGACCTAGGGACATGGTTCTTGCACATGACACTCTATCTCGTGGTAGTGAACATTTGTGCCAAGTAACATAAAAAATCCCTCCATGCATGAAGAAGAAATGCTCCGGACAAAGTCATTCTTGAATTATTCTTGTATCTGACCTTTGGCCTCTAAGTGTGACCTTGACCTTGAAACTAGGGACCTGGTTCTTGCGCCTGAAACTCTATCTCATGATGCTGAACATCTGTACCAAGTTACATCAAAATCCCTCCATGCATGAAGTAGATATGATCCGAAGTCATCCTTGAATTTGACCTTTAACCTCTAAGTGTGACCTTTACCTTAGACGAAGGGACCTGATTCTTACGCATGACACTCTGTCTCATGATGGTGAACATTTGTGCCAAGTTTTTTAAGAATTCCTAGTTACAGCCCGGACAAACTAAACTCGGGCGGACGGATGGACGCACACTGAACTGCCATTTGGACAACTATATCGAGCTTTCGCAAGCAGCCCTACAAAAAGAATTTTGTTCTAGTATTTTAGTTGGAGGAGGGTACGGTGATACTTTTAAACACTTCCAGAAGCATTTGTACTTAATGAATCAATCATATGTTTAAAGAATAAAACACCACTTCAATGTCTGAGAGATTTGAAATAACAGAACCTTGATTGATGGTTATGGGTTTGAGCCTTACAAGGGATATAGTTTTAGTACTGGTTCTTCCTAGGAACTAGTGAGGTAAGCTGCCTACCTGTAAAAAGTAACTGACATATGACTGAAATGGATGCAAAATCCATATAGATTGAAACAAAACGAAGTAAACCTTAGCTTTTTTCTCATTTGTACCATCATCACTCTTCAATTTACATTTCTTTGGTGTCAAGAAAGCTGGATAAAGCTTCTTCTCTGAAAAGAAATCAATGTTTTTATTATTTCATTTACTTGGAAGGTGAAACATGAATGAATTTACAAGTCATATATGACTCTTCAGTCGGATATTGCCTCCAATTATTAAACACTTCCAAATTTATGTTGTTTTCCCCTAACTCAGTGACTTTACACGAGGATTTTTGTGTCCCTTTCAGCTATTAATTATCACTTCAATATTTACGGGTCAACGTTATTGAACTTATTCCCAATTGCTGTATCTGGCATGCGACTTCAAGAAAATATTGTGCATTAGTGTTGGGGGTACTGCAAGCTGAGCAACACCAGAATTTCAGAAATTGAACAATTAAGAGATAAATGTAAGATCCAAGTGTCTGCAAGTCATATTTTGTACACTATCATCAGGGATTTTCAAGATGCGTGATTTTTGCGTCACATGTTTTTGACTCAAAGGACTTGCATTTACTTACAACCTGGACCATGCATCAATGGGCCCTGCTGTTTGGATTTGTGCATGGTGATTCTTTTTGCTCTTTAATAACCCTATTGGTCATAATGGCACTCTTCAGCTCACACTGTAAAGCGCTTAATTTAATATGAATTTAAAAATTTTGCAAGAACTTTATGTACCAGGTTACAAGTAGTTACAAACAGTGAAAATTAAATGCATTGTTTTGAAAACAAATTACTTTCAAGGAACTTTCAGTTCCTACAATATTTTTTGAATTATGCTCTGGACAAAATTTTTTAAATCATGCCTTTAAAGAAATAGGAATGGGGAAATAACTCAGCTGTCAAGTACAGGTGAAAGACACACGATCTTTTTTTTGTGCATATATATCTCTTCTATTTTATATATATATATACAGTTAAACTTCGTTTGCTCGAACTGAAAGGGACCGTCGAATTTAGTTCAAGGGATCGGTGGTTCGAGCCATCGAGGTCCGCCAGTCATGGGTCGTTATACTGAAGAAACTTGAAAATAATACACATTTAAACCAGGTTTTATATTTTCTATATTTAAAAAGAATAAGTGCGTATTATACAAAAAGATTGGACGTAAGACAATTTGTCCCTGCATGAAAAAAAATTAATCGGCGAAATTCAGTCAAGTTATTGCGTTTTTTCAACTTTTTCATTTTTGAAGAGCTTTTATCGGATAGGCTAAAAGCCGATTTCTGATACCGGTATACCTGACTTTCTTCAAACGAAAGACATTTCAACATGTTTTATATCAATGGAAAGCTGATAAAACGCAAAATTTATTCATTAATTGCAATTTTAGTTAGAAGTCAAAATTATTACATCGTAAACACAAAACTTTCACTATTTTTTTAATCCTTTAGCGTCACATGCCCTTTCGAAAAATCCGTCACTCATTAGATATTAAATATCCATCTTCGTGAAAAAACTTAAATTTATGCCAATTTACTACTAATTTTTATCACCATTTTAAAGAAATTCAAATTACTTTTTATTGTACATTTACCGAGGTGCTAAAAACATGCACCGTCCAACAAACGTCTGATCAATATGCAACTGTTTGCCCGATAATTGAGACTGACATCTTTTATTGTTCGAGCAAAAGGATGTAATTGACAATGAAACTCATCTGAAGGGACCGCCAGACAGGTTTGAGAGATCCGGGTTCGAGGTTTCGGAGGTGGAACAATATGATTTATATAGAGATTTTGCCGGGACCGTCGACCGAGTTCGAGCGATTGGTTGTATTCGAGCAAATGAAGTTCGAGCGAACAAAGTTTAACTGTATATATATATATATAAATGAAAAAAAAAAGATAATGTGTCTTGCACCTGTGCTGCAGTGTCAAGTGTCCAAGAGTTATAATTCTTAAGGACACAACTTTATATTACTATCTATCGATTTTTCAAGTTTGATTGAATTCCTTCCATTAGTTTCAGAGTTCTGCTCTGCACAAAATTTAACTGAAAAAGAATAGGAAGAACAAGAGCTGTCCCTCACAAGTGACGAATGCCCCCGAAAGAGGTGCCTCAGTCTGTGTCCTCTCCATGTACTCAATAAACGTGCTATGTCATTTTAAAATCCTTCCATGCATGACAGATTAACCATGCATACAGTATTCCATTACTTTTAAACACTAAGTGTGACCTTGACCTTTGAGGTAGAGACTTGGGTCTTGCACGCAACACATCCGCTTGATGTGCTAGACATTTGTGCCAAGTTATTTTAAAATCCTTCAAAGCATAATAAAGTTATAGTCCGGACACAAATGTATGCATATATACAGGATTCCATTACCTATAAACTCTAAGTGTGACCTTGACCTTTGTGGTAGGGATGTTGGTCTTGCACGCGACACGTCGTCTTGATGCTAGACATTTGTGCCAAATTATTTTAAAATCCTTCAATGCATAACAAAGTTACAGTCCGGACACGAATGTGTGCATATATGCATATATAGAGGAATCCATTACCTTCAAACTCTGACCTTGACCTTTGAGCTAGGGACGTGGGTCTGGCACACGACACGTCTTCTTGATGTGCTAGACATTTGTGCCAAGTTATTTTAAAATCCTTCAATGCATGACAAAGTTACAGTCCGGACACGAATGTGTGCATATATGCATATATAGAGGAATCCATTACCTTCAAACTCTAAGTATGACCTTGACCTTTGAGCTAGGGACATGGGTCTTGCACACGATATGTCGTCTTGATGTACTTGACATTTGTGCCAAGTTATTTTAAAATCCTTTAATGCATGACAAAGTTACAGTCCGGACACGAATGTGTGCATATATGCATATATAGAGGAATCCATTACCTTCAAACTCTGACCTTGACCTTTGAGCTAGGGACGTGGGTCTTGCACGCCACACGTCTTAATGTGCTAGACATTTGTGCCACATTATTTTAAAATCCTTCAATGCATGACAAAGTTACAGTCCGGACACGAATGTGTGCATATATAGAGGATTCCATAACCTTCATACTCCAAGTGTGACCTTGACCATTGAGGTAGGAATGTGGGTCTTGCACGCGACACGTCGTCTTGATGTGCTAGACATGTGTGCCAAGTTTTTAAAATCATTCAATGCATGACGGAGTTACAGTCCGGACACGAATTTGAAAGTGGAGACGGACGGACCGACAGACAGACGAATGGACAGACAGATGGTGCGCTTTTAATATGCCACCCTTCGGGGGCATAAAAACTACAGAAATGCAGTACTGGTATTCCTTAGGCCAAGGGGAGACATAATTAGGTGGAAAAGACCTCAATCATAAATAGCAACGTTGTATACATTAAGTCACAGTGAGGGTTATTAGTAAAAGGAAATGGTGATCGATGCTATGAATAATGATTCAACCTTGAAAAGTGACAGACCTTAAATTTCCTTTCGCGTTTTAGTAAATACATGTAACAGTCAGTAATGAAGAACCTTTAGCTCTTTTCTTCCTTTCTAAGTCAGGAGTCCATGTCTCATCACTATCAGTGTCTGAATCAACCCTTGTCTGTTGCACAGGTTTAAGGATTTCTTGTTCTTTCAGCTTTGTCTGTTTTTCTCTATGTGCTGGTCCTCTCATGAAGTCTGGTCTGATAGCAGGCAGACCTGAAAATGTAACATTCCTACTATCAGTGATTACAAATGAGAAAGTATTACAAATGCTTCTAAAAATCACAATATAACCATACACCATATATTGCCGTTAAATCAAACCAACAATAAAAATTCAATTTAATCTAATTTATTTTTTTAATTTATTATCAATATCATTATAGTTTCAATTGATTTTTGCAAATTGTTATAAATGTTGATTTTCACTTGTGGTGTAGATTCTAGCATTTAGTTCTAGATTTTATGATTATATCAGTTTTGAGAAATAAACATAAATTTTTCACCAGATACTGCAAATGAGTAGCTTTAAGGCTAAAACACTTTTTTTAAAAATGCCACCAAGCAAAGTCGTGTGTTTCCCTCCTTCACAATAAGAACTCAGCCACAGTTTTGGGCATTTTTACCTGCTACTGTATTTCAGAGGCCAATTAAGGGTGTCTTCCTGAACTGAAATTTATTTTAAAACAGTTTTCCCTAAACTGTTACTACACCTGGATTTTAGAGTTCCCTTCAGCTTATCTTGACTTCAATTTTTGCAAAATTTGTGGGCCACAGACACCTTCCCCAAATATGGAAAAAAAGTCTGATCATTTTAGATTAAGAACAACATACTGATTTATCATGAAAAAATGTCAAATTTACCCATATAAAGCATTATCTCATAGTTTTGAGCAATATTCTTCAATCTTATTTGCTCCTGACTGCTCATAGCTTCCAGTTCTTGTTTGTTGAAGTACTGACTGAGATCAACGTCCTTGTCAAGAAAGTGATCCAGATTCATCTTCTCGATCTCATCCTGTAGTACAAACAGAATAAACTTATGTAACAAATTAATGTCCAACATTCACGAGATGTTTAATTATTATTATTATTAAATTAATTATTAATTATAGATGTCCAATGAAATAAATGTTTAACCTTTAATGACTAGTGCAGATTAGGAATAGCCTGCAGTCTGATCATGATCTGCACTGCCACTGTTTGCTACTCAGTCAGTAAATTTTCATTATGCAATCCTATAGATAATTAATGGTACTGTCTGTAATCTCTGTATTGAAAGATGGGAAAGTCATCAAGTCCATTTCAGAAACTTTTAACAATAATGTCACTATTAGACAACACATGATCAGTTTCATAAACATTTTAAACAGTTACTTCAAAATAAAATGGTTAATTATATTTTGAATTTTTAGTTTAAAAAAGTGCTTAGTGCAAATTTGAAAATGTTGTCTTTCTCATCATATGGCACATTCTAAATCTGTGACATTATCATACGTGGGTCAGGTACTGCCTTCATTTATGAAGATCTTCCTAATCTAAAGAAAATCCCACAACATCAGTACTTGTATTGTGCTTTGTTTAATAAAATTGATTTGTATTTTCTCATTATTTTGTAAGTGCTAAGTTAACTGGTGCTTTACTTCAATCAGTCTTGCTCTTTAATCGCTGTCATTTCAAGTTTGAATAACTCGGGGTATTTCATTATTACTTACCATAGATGGACCACCCCTTGCCATTGTTTCACAGCTTTCTTGAAATAATTCGTAAAACAACAGTTTTTCGCTGTCCTTATGAATCTGAAATAGATATTTTCAGTTTACAGTCTAACCTGCCTTAACGCAGTTAACCGCTACCAAAAGTGACACCCCAACAAAGATCCCTCCATTTTGCACTTTAATTTTACAGTCATCTGCTGAAACAGCACCCAGTTTTAGCATTATCCGTTGAAAAGTTGCAGTGAAATATGTAGTCAAAAATGTCACAAATTGTGTAACGCTTTTTGAGTGACATTTATAAATTACCATTATAGTGATTTGTTAACAGAAAATTTGCTATAGCCACTACAAGTAGTTTTATACTTTCATTTGGAATTCTGACTTGTTAATTTCATAACTTGTATGTTTTAATTCACACCTGTTGAATTTTCAATCATTCAGAATTTCAGAGTTCTCAAAGTACTGGAGCTGCCTTGAGAAGTGACTTTACTTTATTTTAATCATATTTTATTGCATATATCAACTCACACATACATACATGTATCAAACATACAAAGCATACTTAACAACATAAAAAAGGGTCAGGCAAAAAGACCAGGTAACATTATTACAACATTATCAAGGGCCCTCCCCAACACTTCAGTTTCTCAAGGAGGAAGGGGGTCTAGTACTGGTCATCCCAATAGGTGTAACGGTTAACCCTTTTACATTGTGCTCCACTGTATCTTTAACTTTCACAGTTCACTGTTCCCCGTTAACAAATTCGTTACGGTACAGCACAGTTTTTACTGTTGGAATTCAATGTAAAGGGAAGTATTCGCTCAAAGTAAACTTTTTTTTAATGGCAATTTTCATTGGCTTAGAAATATTGATTTACCAGTCGTAGTACATGCTTTAATTATAACGCGGTAAGCTCATCAAAATGTCTGCCGAACTAAAAAATGTGCCGCCAAAATTTAGGTCCCCAGTTCAGGTTATTTTGGGTTCCGCATCAGCGGAGATGAAAGCAAGTCAACATGCAATTTTTGTTTCGTCGTTGTAAGCTAAAATGCAGGAAATACATCTTATATGTGAACATAGATGACAGATCTGCTTGCAGTCCTTAAACGAAGGAAAAAACTGATCATACGGTCGAAAAAGTAAAACTGAAATCTGCATGTTCTGGACAGTTAAGAATTTATGATGTATTGAAACCATCAGCTAAGTTGGGATTCTCACACTCAAGAGCAAAATCCATCACCAATGCTATTGGTTATTTCATTGCATGTGACATGAGGCCATATTCAGTGGTTGAGAACTTTTGATTTAAACACTTGCTTAAAATTGCAGAACCCTGGTACACCATACCAAGACAACCACATTTTCCAGACACTGTTATGTCTGGCTTTTATCGCAAGGTAAAAACGCGTCTACAAGCTGAACTTAACAAAGAGCAGTCTGTCGCAATCACACCAGATTCATGGACCTCTAGAGCTGTGGAAAGCTACGTTACAGTTACGGCTCATTTCATTGCTAAGAATCCCACATACCACACTTGTAAACAAGACTGTTAAGTGTGTTTCATACAGCTGAACATATTGCACAAGTATTATTAGATTGTGTCATGGAATGGAATTTGTATAAAGTGAAAACCAATGTGTTTGGGCCTGTTGTAACAACAAACAATGCTAGTAACACTCTAAAAGCTGTGCATGGGGCTAACTTGTCACATGTTCCCTGCTTTGCACATACAGTAAACCTTGCTGTCAAGAGGGGGTAGAAAATAACTCAGCTAGATAGACTTCTTGAAAGAATAAGAATATGTCTCTTTTTTCCACAACAGCACAACAGTCATGTGTTTACCAAGATCTACGCAATACAAAACTTGAACTAAGTGAAGAAAAGCTTCTTATTGATGGTGCAGCAAGATGGAATTCAACACATGATATGCATGGTTTGCCGTTACCTAGAGCAACAACATGCAATATTCTCAACTTTGAGGTAAAAAGAAATTAAGAAAAACATGGAAAATATTGCAACACTTCAGGGTTCGAATTTAAGCTCGCATACTCGCAAAACACGCTATTCACGTGGTTGTTTGGGGGTTTCCCATGATTAAATTTCACAGGTTGCTGCACCGGCAAAATAAAATATAATCCCCTTGGTCCAAAAATGGCATAGTAGTCATAATCCCCTCAATGCATTTTACAAGTGGATAAACATATATTGAATAAAAAAAAATTTACTGCATGTTTCATTTGTCTCTAGTTGAAAAAAATTAAAATTATTGAAATTAAAATGTAAAATCTATTAAGGGGATTATGACTACTATGCCATTTTTGGACCAAGGGGATTATGACCAAAGAGATTTTGAGTGTCTCCCACAAAACGTGCAAGTCATTAATTTTGCACCAACTAACATGTCCTCTAATGTAAGTCATTCATGAATACTGATTAACTACTTTTTTTTAACTTTGAACAACTTTTTTATTGCTAGGATCAGATGTTAGGTTAAAAATTGTTGACCTTGAGTTGAGAGGCAATGTATTGATCCTGTATAAGTTCAAAACAAAACCTCTTACAGTAGAGTATTTCATTTTAATGTCAGTACATTGAATGTAAAAAATGTCTGAAGTAGAATCTTTTTTTCAGTTTGTTTCTGGTAACACCACTGTCAAGAGTGTCGGTTGCTTTTCATGTTAGATCTGCAATGCATGAAAGAGCCATAAATTCAAAGTGTGCTCAAGAGAAAAAGGCCAGAAACAAGCCCTCTGATTTTGAAAAGGTTTTTCAAAAAATAGATATGGAAACCTCTTTGAAAATGGGAAAACTCTTTAAAACTTAGTATTACATCACCAACAAGGAGAGGCCATTTACAGATTTTGCAGACTTAGTCGACCTTCAGGACATTAATGGTCTGCCACTTGGTGTTACTTATCGTAATGACAAAGCTGCAAGAAATTTCATTGAGCACATTCTTAATGTTATAATCAATAGTTCCCCTTCAATTATATCAAGGTCTTTCAAATAGTATGGTCCCGAAACGAGTGTAATACGATAAATAACCTGCCTCGGATCACGTGACAAACATCCAGGTACCCGCAATTTTGGAAAAAGAAAGAAAATATTGATACTTTATATCTACGTACACGTATATCTCGATATTTTACCAATCAATTTGACCAACAAAGTGATCCTTAATACAATATATGCATTCCCTTATCATAACATGGTATTATATTTTACCGATGTTTTGTTTTAGGTGGATTTACGCATTGTAAAGTTGACCTCATACGAACGGGTTTTTTCAAAAATGACCAAAAGCGCAAAACCGACCTAATTTTAGCGCTTCTTTCCTACTTGCATGGTGTTCATGTGATTGATGTAACATCTTTTTCTCATAGATTTAAGTCTGATGTACGTCTGTTATTTTTTTTGATTTTCGTATTTCACCCGTATTTTAATTTTCTGGGACGGTTAGATCCGTTCAAAATCTAAAAATGGCGTCAATGGTGATTTTTTTTGCGATAAGGTGATATTTTGTGCACAGGTTTTCACTATATATTTACTTTAGGGTCAAATGATGGAAAATTGCTAATTATAATGTAAATTAAGAGTTATTTTTCAACGGATATGAATTAGATTTTTGTTTTTTTATTTGATAACATAATAACGTACAGTTTTGTAAGACCAGTATCGCGAGTCAAATTACCATCCATCGCTAAAACGCGCAAGATGGAATAGCATGGACCGTGTTTAACTCTCGTGAAAGATAAAAGTTAATTATAGAGGTTTTAATTTCACGGTCTTACAGGAAATTTCATCAGCTTTCCATCTATGCCATTTCTTTTATTAAATGTGATATTTAAATGACACAATGACGGGCAGTTTTCCATACAACTATCGGACAAATACCAGTTTACTCGCTCGGCGTGATAAATGCACAGTGTGATAAACGCTTCCAGGTAAAAATCGATAACCGAGACAAGATTATCAGTACGATAAGACATTTATAGAGGGCGTTTCCGGACCATACTATTTGAAAGATGACCTTGATTATATTTAAGCCACTAAAATATGTATCAATGTGATTATAGACCTTTTTTCACTAGCACTAGCAGTCCTATAGCATTTAATATTTTGATGACAATTGACAATCATAAATCAAACTGACCGGCCCCAACTGTAATATTTTCTTGTGTTATTATGATGATATAATTAAGCTTCTCTGTATTTTCTTAAATTTTTCTTAAGAAATCTTTTTACTAGTAACACTAAAAGCACATAAATTTACATGCACAAAGTATGTCCCAACCCTAACGTTTAAAGTAAAAAATACTTGCTCATTTCTAAAGCTTGTATCTTTTAGACTTTCCATGTTACATCAATGAAACCCGACACATACATAATAAATGTATGTAACCTTTGTTGAAATGGTTTCCATAAAAGTAACTCTTGAAGCTATCTTGGAAGAAAGGAAAAGGAATGACATATGCCTTGTCATTCTTCAGGGCACTAGACAACTTTTGGGGACAGGTACCCATACCCTCTGGAAAGGGAATTTTTCGTCGTTTTAAGACTAATAGGGGAATTTTTAGCCATATAGATATTATTACTATTCACACTTATTTATACTGTTTTGAATCATTTCCAACAGATGTAGCTACATAATAGTTTTCTGACAAATACAACAAATGATTATGCAAGTTGATCTACTATATTTATTTTTTTCTTTCATGAATTAAAAC